>PRKT01000059.1:1154146-1231517 GCA_003671525.1 Saccostrea glomerata | reverse complement strand
GGCCACAATGGGGAATCAAAATTTTATATAGAAATATATAGGAAAAATCTTTGAAATTTTCTTCTCAAGAACCACTGGGCCAGAAAAAGTGAAGCTTATGTGGAAGCATTCTGGGGTAGTGTAAATTCTAAATTGTAGGAATCATGACCCCCGGGGGAAGGGCGGGGCAATTATAGGGAATCAAATTTTTACATAGAAATATATTGGAAAAATCTTTGAAAATCTTCTTCTCAGGAACCACTGGGCCAATAAAGTTGAAACATATGTGCCCATGGAAGGATCATGGTGTAGATTTCAAAATGTCTAAATTATGATCAGTGGGGTAGGGTGGGGATGCATTATGTATAACAAGGGTGAAATCTGGTAAAGAACAGAATGGTCAAAGGTTCTCAGGTGAGCGATGTGGCCCATGGGCCTCTTGTTATACAGAGCTAATGAAAATATAGTTGAGAAAAAAAATTGTTGTATCTCACTGAATTTATTACCTTATCTGTGTAATATATCTTCAGATTCCAAGAGAAGAATATTTTGATACAGGAATGGAGGGTGACCCAATATCACATCGCTCATATTACATGGAAGGCCCAGAGGAACATGGAAGAGGGCCAACCGTGGCCCCTACCAAACCAACTTCAGGCATGAAGGTAAGGAGTCTGTGTGCACTTTTTATGTTTGGTAGAAAAAAAAAATGATGATTGACTATTGCAAGATTTATGAGATTTCATGAAACTCTGTTGTATGAATAAGATATCTACTGGAGACGTAAAAAAAAATTACCAAATTTCATAAAGCTCGAACTCTGTATGAATAAAATATATGCTAGAGACATAGAAAAAATGTTGCACCTATCAAATATGTATTTACTGGTCTATTCAGGAGGCATCTGATTATGCAAATCTAAAAGAAGTAAACAGGAAAGACCAATCACAAGCAAGACAAGTTAATCAGAGTGAAAGACAGCAAGAGACAATGGACAGGCAGAGAGGAGAACAGGTCTCCAGAATACCCTCATCTTCACAGCTGCCTCGAACTGCCCCCTCAGGGTCTCAAGTCCCTCCCTCCCCTCAAATTACGAGACAGGCAGGATCCTCCCCACAAATGTTACGATCCTCTCAGGTGCCCCCCGCTGATGTCAGCGCAGAAGAGGTGGAGGAAATGATGTCACAGCCCATACAGAGTGTGACGGTCAAAGGCATAGAGGGGAGACCACTAGAACCAAGGGATACTGAGTCACCAGGAGGTAAATGTGATATCTGTTTTGTATGAGAAGTAAAGAAAAGGAGAAAAAAAATGGAAAACCTCAGTCACCAACCAAATTTTTCTTATAAGTTTGTTATTTTTTGTTTGTCGTGAGATCTATTTCTGAATGAATATCATATCAACTCTATCATATTTTAGAAATACTGTCAACTAATTTTATTCAGGTTCTAAAATATTTACAAGATTAAAGATATGTATGTCGTATGAAACGGTATTTTTGCACAGCTGAAACCAAACAAAAATTTCTGAAGTATGATAAGCTATCAAAAATGAAGCATTCTTGCAAATTCGACGAAATATTATTCGGTATTAACAAAGTACTGGTCGGGAAAAGAACATGATATTCTCATGCATATTTATAAAGGGCTGACGTTTATCCTGGATCTGCGCATGTGCGCGGGAAAAGCATCGTGAGAATCATCAGGTCAAGGAAAATTTTTTTGTGACGTCTGTTCAGTGAGGAACCAATATAACTGACAAATCGACCAATCAGCTCAATGAGTTGCATTTAATGTATTTATGGGTTACTACATAAAATACTACATGTGTTTTTTGAAAAGGCTAGTTTTTTAAATCGCTCTCGGAAAGACTTCATGCATTTTCCCAAGCATTTACTATCTACAGCTTACTCCACTTATATTGAACTCGCTTATTTTGAAATTCCGCTTATTTTGAAATAGAAATAAATCCCCAGTTTTTGCCTCTCATATTTTTTGCATTAAAATAACGGTTATATTGAAATCGGATATATTGAAATTTCGCTTATATTGAAGCCTCCGATCGGTCCCCACAGGTGATAATGAGTTGTTTTCATAACGGTTATATTGAAGTACTCCCTGGCGGCTGTCATTACGGTTGGTGGCAATAATTATGCCTGATTGACCAGGTGATATACAAAGGTGTGAATAATTAAGTTTTCACCTTATGTGTTTTTATACTGCATGTTCTTACGAAATAAAATTCTTCACTGGTAAATTCTTTGCGTCCATGTATATAATACGGACATATCGAGGCTAAAACCTAAACGTAATATTATAATAATAGTATCCCCCACAGATCTAGAAAAAACAAACATAACTTTGAAATTAAATGCGTGCTGTTAATGGCTATTGATATGCCTAAATTCGAAATAACTAAGGGATTAACCCGAGTACACTTACGATGAAATACAAGCAGCGTTCAGCAGTACTCAACCGTTTTAGTCCGGTGAATTTTCTCCAAAACGCAAATAAATGCGATCGTGGAATAATAATAAGAATAAAGATTGTCTTTTCAATGTAACAGAAATAAAAAAAAAATATTTAAACTTTCAAGGACTCATATTCTGTGTTATCTGTTCACTGTTATAAATAAGAACAAAGTTAATTTGTTCGGGTTTGTTCTACTTTATTTTAGATCGGGATTGAACTTGTAAAAATGGCGGCTTCACGATTTCGCTTATATTGAATTACGGATATATTGAAATAATTTGCATGGTCCCCTGAATTTCAATATATCCGGAGTAGGCTGTACTAATCCCATGCTCATATTTGCATACAAAAGATTAACAATGATAAAAATAAAAGTTTTCCCCACTCCATTGTACAGGTCCGATTGTTTAGAGTTTCCCCGTGCTGTACTGTTAGTGAAAAGACAATTGCATGTGATTATTCCTAGGTACAAAAAGCAACCAACACTGAGGTGTGCTCACGTATTGACAATCCCTAACTCACATATTTGTAGTAAAAACGTAGTAGACCATCATGCTTTTCGGTTCATTCACGAGATTGGACCATTGTTTGCTGTGAGCATGCGTGACCACGTGATCATGAATATTTCAATAAGAGGTGGTTTATTATATTTCAATAAGAGGTGGTTTATTATCCGATTCGGAGAGAAAATAATTTTTACCAAATAATATTTCATAACTTTTAAAAGTGATGGAGAGGAATTGTCTTATTTGCAGAAAGTATATAACTTATATAACTTGATGAGACACCATATATATTTACATTGTATTTCTTTTAAAATAAAACACTAATACGGCATATATATCTTTAAGAGAAGCAATATACAAATCCATATATATGTTTTTGTCTTGAACCATTAGTTATTGATATTAAGAAGTCTAGATGACTCGGTCTCAACTGTAAGAGCCGAAGGTTTCTCATTGGTGATTCACAAATAATTTTTCAGTTTTTAACTGTTAATTCTTTTGTTTTAGGTATTTCTCATTCATCAGGAGGTATGGACCCTGGACAGGATGAGGAAGACAGTGAATTCGGGTCAGAGGTGGATCTTCCTGTGGCTGACGAGCACCACCCACCGCCCCCTCAACAAGTGGCTCCAGACAACATATCAGAGCAAAGCTCTCCCGATGAAGAAGTGGCACCACCAATCAAGGCCTCGGTACAACCCAAACGGGACAGGTAAAAATATACATTTGTCTGAGGGAAAGTTTTGAGGCCAGTGAGGCTGATGATATTTCATGCTGTAGAATCGGAAATGTACATGTATGATAAACTTGTAAGCGATTTATTTATTTCATCCGTATTTGTAAGGCTGAATACAAAACACAATGGCATATCAAAACAAGAAATCAAAAGAATATTTGGTAGAGAGTTTTTTAAAAAAAACTTGATTTTTTTTAGACTTGCTCCAACACCTGAGTTGACAGTTCATGGTCTGATAAAGCTGTTGAAGTTTATTCAGTCAGATTTTCAGCATGCCTTGTCTTTAGAAGGATACTATAGATCTCATCCAGCATCCCCAGCAGACAGACAGAGTATAATACAGTAAGTAGCCAATGAAAACACAGATCATGATGAAACCAGCCAATGAAAACCTAGATCATATTATAACTAATCAAAAAAAAATTTACGTATATAGCAAATTCATCTTGGATCCCCAGCTATATTAATTTAATGAATTTCTTGTATGATTATAGCAAATTATGGATATAGCAAAGTAATTTCATAGGTCCCAGTGACTTCGTTATAACCGAGTTTTGCTGTAGAATTATATGAAGCATTGTACCTGCTGCATTTTTTTAAATGTGTAGAAGTATTCTTTGGCTTCATCAGAACTCTTATCTATTATTTAGGAGGGCAAACACTGGCTCAGATCTGTCTGGGTTGGACAGTGAGCTGGTGTCCATGGTGATACTGGAGCAGATGACCTTGGTCATTAGAAGTTTAAGAACTCCATGTCTGTTGCCAGACTCCATTTTGATGGGGAATATTGACACCATAAGCCAGACTCAAATCAGGTACAATTTTGATATACAGACATTTTTTTTAATCAAAAGATGAGCTGTTCTTACTGAAAAAGTATACAATGCTGTTACTCCATTTTGGTGAGAAAAATTGACACCAAAAGACAGAGACTCAAATCAGGTTAATGTTGTGGAGACATTTTTTAATGAAAAGTCTGGAAGTGTTCTTACTGAAAATGTATACATATACATGTACAATGTTGTTACTTCAGGGGTATTTCTTTTGATGATAATGATTTGAGAGTAAGCAAAATTTTTAGGGTGATGTTAAGAGATGACGCCCAGCCCCTTTGGGATAGCCTCTTTGAACACTTAGTCCAGCTAGTCATCTGTAAGGTCATGACCCCTAATGAAGTGGCAGCTGTGTTTGTGCCATGTATGGTCTCAGATAAATCTCCATACCAAGACAAGGTAAATTTTTCTGATGCCAGCAGAACTCAATTTTCTGTGTGTTTCTCTGTGAACAATTTTGAGATAATGCAAACTAGCATTTATTTGCATAAGAAAAATACAGCAAAACCAGTCTAATCCAACATGCACTAGGAGATCAATTTTGTGTCGGAATAAACAGTATGTTGGATT
The DNA here is from genome assembly GCA_003671525.1 of Saccostrea glomerata. Taxonomy (NCBI): domain Eukaryota; kingdom Metazoa; phylum Mollusca; class Bivalvia; order Ostreida; family Ostreidae; genus Saccostrea; species Saccostrea glomerata. The sequence goes on along the minus strand of PRKT01000059.1, from coordinate 1,226,422 downwards.
GATCAGTGTAAAAAAGGAAAATGCATGTAGTAAAATGAGAGAGAAATATAGCATCATAATTCACAGTGTGGCGGATGCACAGGTGTTGGATTAGGCGGTTTTCACTGTATCCATAAATTTCACTCTTTGATTTATTTACTCTATTTTTAGGCATTTGAGCTTCTAATGAAATTGTTGAGAAGTCAGGTAGATGGTAAGCCAGATATGGGGTCCCCCAGGGATGGAATGGACAGTCTGACTAGTAGAAATATTTCAGGAGGTAAGACAAAAAGGAAAAAAAGAATTGTACAAAAAGTCAAAGCTTTCTTTGATAAGCCGCTTTCATGGATATTTTTTTTGTTTTTTGGAAATTTGTTCAGTGGAATGAATAAATATGTTCTTTGTAAAGTGATACAATTCATTAACTTTCATTATGTAATGATTATAACAAAAATTATTTGGCTTTGATATATTTTTTCTTCCTAACCTTTCATAAGATTGCAATATTCAAATCCCCCAAGATCTTTCTTTAATAAGAAAGGAAAAATAACAAAAATACTATTGATTTGTCGCATCAACATTAATTGTGTGCCTAAATTTCAGCTGAGATAGGGCCGGACGGTAAAGTCACAGGTACAGGGTGTGTCTAATAATATCACATACAGCTCATCATAGCCAAGGTGTATTAAGAAAATTTGTGTGTCCATTAAAAAAAAAATTATCTAGGCCAAGTAGTAAAAAAAAAAAAGAAATATCCACAAACAAAGATAGTTTAAAAAAAATAAAAAGTAAATGAATAAGTAATAAAACTTTAAAAAGAAAACATAAATTTCACAACTATGCTAATTACATGTACACGTTTCCCTTTTTTATCATCATGATAATTTTTTGGTGTACTGTTACCTATAATATTCACTAAGGAATCCAATAACAAAGCACAAGTCATATAATTCAGAAAATCATTTTGTTCCATATATGTGTATCATTTGTTTTTTTGGCAGTTAACAGTTTTGGCTAGTACATGTATAAATTCTATAAAGGTTTGCTTTCATGTAATGGGACATATCAAGCAAACACTATATCTTAGGCTCATTGTGTGTTGCAAAAAAAGGTGTGGAATTTGATGTGTTTCAGAGATTTATACATGGTTTTAATGGTCAATTAAATTTATAGCGTGCAGCAAGAATAAAGAAAATTTTAATTAAATTTATGCTTTGTGATATAAATACTTATTTTATATTGTAAATATATTTTTTATTTGTGACAGTTCCCCCCCTAAAATTCCCTGGAAGTTTGATTGACAGATCTCAGACTTACAACAGTGATGATGATACCAGTGTTATAACACAGAGTGTCACAAGCTCAAAGATCCCCCTCAATGGTATGGTTATTTTCTATTCAATTAAATCATTTCAGATACCCTGATAACAATTTACCACTTTATATTTTAAATCAACCTTTTTAAAACAACCTTTTTAAAACAATTTTTTGGTGTATGGTGTTTTTTTCTTTGGTGAAATGTATGGTGTTGGGGTTTTTAAATTAGCAAGGGTACATATACAGTTGACCTTTGATATCTTGAACATAAATATACTGGTGTACTTAAAACAGGAGTTTTAACCAAATGAATTACTGGTCCCAACCATTTTAAGAATTGAAAGAATTATTTTCAAATTAAATATCTCGAATCTTTGGATATTCCAATTTTAAAATCAGTCTTGTCAATACTTTTCTGCATTTAACAGTCCCCACAAACACTTGGCAGATTAAGCTATTTATATTAATATTGTAAATCGTATTTCATTGTACATTGTACCAAAAAAAAAAAAAAAACCTGTGGTGACTCAAAATTTGAGATATTAATTTTTGACTGTATACCTCTATTAGCTTTAAAAACACAAGTCTTAAAACAGTTTTTTAGGTGTGGGTGGTTTCGGGTTTTAAAAAATGCTCAATGTACATTTAAATGTTATAAGTAGTACATACAATCTAACAGTATGAAATGCAACATTAAACGAAAAACACATCCTATTTAACAGAAGTAATATTATTGTTAAAAAAAGTAGTTTGCATACTTCTATGTACAATAATAACAAAGTAAAATTACTAAATCCTAAGGCAGATATGTGTTTCAGTGTATTGTTATTGGGTAAACCTTGGTATATGTGTGTTTTGTGTATAATTATTTAGTACCATTTAAAGGCAAACGAGGTGAGTAGATCACAATGTTGATGTTGGCAATTTCTTATACACCTCATAGAAAGATTCATTGTCATCAGAGTCATAATATGATAAAGACAGGCACCTCAGAGTGAACATCAACAGTATCTGGTGATGCTTGGGCACCTCAAAGAGAGAGAGCAACATCATTCTTTAATGGTGCTAAGCACCTCAGAGAGAGAGAGGGGGGAAGAGAGAGAGCAACATCATTCTTTAATGGTGCTAAGCACCTCAAAGATCTTGGCACCACAGAGAGAGAGAGAGAGAGAGAGGCGAAGAGAAGAGAGAGGAGAAAGGGAGAGGGAGAGAAAGAGAGCATAATCCCTTTCTCATGGTGCTTGGTGCCAAAAATACATAGAGATTATTGTTATCTGATGCTGCTGAGTTCTGCAAAGAGAGCATTTTAATTTTTCTAAAAAAAAAAAAGCTTAGCACCACTGAGATTGGATAACCGTTATCCTTTCATGCTTGGAACCTCAGAGAAAGCATTATTTGATGATACCCAGCAACCCAGGGGCACATGGTATCTTAGAGACAGAGCAACATCATCATTCATGTTATAATCTGAATTAATTTAGAGAGCAGTATCATTGTCTGACATGATTTATGATCTCTTAGAGAGCATATACATATAATATGATTTAGGATCTCTGAGAGAGCATATGTTATGATTTATGATCTCTTAGAGAGCATATACATATATTATGATTTATGATCTCTGAGAGAGCATACATTATGATTTAGGATCTCTTAGCATATATTATCATTCATTATCTGATGAATTGCATTCAGCATATGTGTGGAGAGATGTGGCTTAGCTGAATTTACTGATGGATGTACATGTATCTATTGAAATAAAACAAAAAAGGTTTGCAGTGGCTCAGTTTATCAAAACTTGTGCATTTTTTGCATATTCATATTCAAGCTTTGAAGTTCTTGTATAGTGTATATATATTTAAAAAGCTAATGATTAAGAATGTTTGCAAAATTGGAAATGAATTATAATTAGTGATGATAAAATGGATATTTTTAATAAGAGTATTATAAGTTTTCATTTAAAACTTTCATCAAATTTCACATTCATGACCATTTGACACTTTGAATTTAGTTGTTATATTTTTTTCTCATTAACATTTCTTGTTTGAGCTGTTATTGATTAATTCAAACTTTGTTTTTCTTAAATTATCAAAAATACACATACCTGTAACTAAATAAAGATGAAAAAAGAAATAGCATTTTTTAAAAAGTGTTCCTTTTTTATTCTTTCTCAAACTGAAAAAAAATATAGATTTGTCATTAAAATCCAAGTAGGTTTGTCATACAGGTCTTTTTTTAGGAAGTAAATTGTAGCTGCAATCAAATATATTTATGAATAAGCTATACATTGATGATTTAACTGAATAAGCAATAGTACATATAAAAAAACCAAGAAGTGCAAAAAATAAAATTTTCTTAATTCTATTTAAAAATGTCTCCCACACCTTTTTGTCACCTAATAATTTGTCCCTACAAGTACTGATTACCTATCTTTCATATATTAAGACTTTATATATGATATTTTGCTTCTACAGCTACGGATGCCTACAAGAACATGCTGTCTGGATCACTTCCTCAGCAACAGAGACAGCCAATGGCAGACGACGATGAAGAAGGAGACACAGATGATGATGTCGAAAAACAGTTTGCTTCTGCCCTCTCCCCCAGAGAACAGTAAGATCCCCTCTGACGTACATTAATATAACTTTATAGTAGTCTATAGAGAACATAGAGTCCTCTACTGTGGAATCATTTTTTTAATTCGTTGAGGTCAATGTTTATGGGCAAGCAAATTTTGTTCATGTGGACATAATTTTGTTAATCACTAGTGTATTCAGATGATTCATTGAATAAATATATTGACAAATCATAAATGGGGATGTAAATTCATGGATAAGGATGACCCATGAAAATTGGTCCCCACAAAAAATGATTCCTGGTATATATAACTTAGTAGTCTCCCAGAGAACACCAAGGTACCTCTCCCTATGTACAAGTACATAATATTCTACAATCCTCCAGAGAAAAGTAAAACCTCTAATGTACATTTATATAACTTTGTAGTATACTATCCTAGAAAACTGAAACAAAACATTATTTATTCTAGAAATCCATGCCAAAATTAGGATATTCATCGCTAAGAAGTGTGTCTTTCTTTCCAGAAATGTTGCAGCAACTATACCCACTGGTACTTCCAAAATGATGGAGCCAGACGTATTGTCTGATGAAAGTTCAACTGTGGCCTCTCCTTTGTATGTCCCAACTGCTGTCACAGCAAGGTAGGTGTGACCAAATTTATTAGGGATTCAAAGATTTAGTCCGATTCATAGCAGTAACTATATGTAACCTTATAATATCTCCAAAAGATGTCAGGTACAGTATGCTAATCAGATACAACATAATTTTTGATTTACCACTATAAGAATTATCCTGAATCAAGCACATGGTGTAAAACACCTTCATTTGATATAAGCATTGACCTTGAGTTTGCCTTCTTTCAGCAGTAAACCTACAAAGACAGGCATGACTACACCTAGATCTGCAGGACTTTCCCAGTCTGGCCCAAGACGACCAGGTAAGGGTGAATTTTTTTAAAATCCGACGAAAAAAAAACAACACATTTTGTAAAGGGGGATAAGTACTTAACATTCATATAAGTCTAGTAAGCATTCATAATTTAGTGTCAAGTGTTGCTATTGAAGTCTTAGGATACATTTCATAAAGGGGGATAAATCCTTACATATAATTTTAGTAAAAATAAATAATTTACAGTTATTAAGTATATTGCCATTAGAGTGTATCATAAATATATTGCATGAAATTTTTTTCCAGGAATACAATTCCAGTCTGACCTTGACACGGATACAGAAATAGACATCCTGCAGAAAAAAGAGGACAACAAGGACAAGGAAGATGAAGATTTCTACGATTTTTATGGATAACGCGGAACTGTTATCTAGTTGTTTATTATTATAGAATATAATAGAGACATTAACTTATCTTATCTTATAGAGGACCAGAAAACTCTAGCAGAAGTAATCAAATTCAAGTGAAGTGAGAGACTTTTATATGTTCATGTTCTTGTTTCACAAAGATGTTGATTTAGTTATTTTGTAACAACTTGTAAAATGTAAATGCCATAAAGAAAATAAAATATTTTAAATTTTTGTTTTGTCTTTTATATTAACATACAAATTCTTGTATTAAATAACACATTCAATGTTTTTCATCTTTACTGCTATCAGTATTACATAATGCATTGTTTGATCACAAATTTTGAATACTGCATACAGGGTTATTTTCCCCCTTTTACAAGTTGCAAACAATTTTGCCCCATTTTTAATTCACTCATTTATAGTTTTGTTTAAGAAATTATACTGTATTCTTTGAATTCACCCAAATGAGGGTTGGGCGAAAGGGGCAAAATTAAAATGGGGGCAAAAATTTCCTTGTATACAGTTTTAAACTCTATTTTTAAGACTCAGTCATTTAGAAAATATAATTCTACACTTTCAAGTTCACTGTTGAAACCTGTCACAACAGCATATCTAAAGTCAAATTTCTGTCGGATTTAATAATCAAAGATTATTTATAAGAAAGTCCTGAAATTTCTATCAAGTAGACAAAATTCTGCATATACCACAAAGATGGAAGTAGCTAGGATATATACAAACTTGTACTGTACATCTATAATAAAATACTGTAAATCACATTTTATTCGCGAGAACTCTATTTTCAAATAATCACGCGAGACAGTGTGCTCGCAAAAATTTAATTCTCGCGTATAATAGTATTCCTTAAGATTATATAAAGCAATAACCACAACTCGCAAAAATTTTGTCTCGCTAATCAAGAGCCAATGACTATCTCGCGAAAATGAGGTGTCGCGAAAATTTAGTGATTTACAGTAATACATTTCAGTTAAAAATTTGGTCAAGAAATTGAATTCCATGATCACATATTTATGAATAAGTACTAAATTTGTTTTCAAATCAAAATCTATTACATGTACATGTATAATCAGTGCTAAGTGGAGGAGTTACAAAAATTAACAGGCTTTGGGGAATGTGAAGGGTTTTTTATCTGGGAATATTCATCCACTGTATGAGGTTTTAATTTATTAGAAGCACCCTCCAAATCCATGAAAACTGAACCTCCAGAAAAATACCCCTATTATTATGAATTCACAGTAATAGATAAATCCAGTGTTGTATTTCCTTCAATTGTAACAAGACAGTTGAGGCAATGTCCCTATTTGTTTGTGTGTCATTTCATGTGTCCTCTGCATTATCATCATCACTTTCTTTATCCCAGTCCTTCATTTTAGCCCCCATCATAAAATCATCTCTGAGAGCACTCCACTTCTCTTCTTTCTTAATTTCAACCTGTAAAATTATGTCAATCTGAAGTACCATACACATTGGTTAAATTAAGGGGTTGAAATACTGTAAACATAGTTAAATTCGGGCATTGAAGTACATGTTTAATTTGATAGGTTTTTTGGGGTATGGCAAGTGGAAATCTGGCTATTGTTAAAACTTGCTCATAATGAACTTAAAGAAAGTTACTGAATCAAATGAGTGGAGGAGCATTTACAATGTACATAGAGTATTTTTGAAGATCCAAGATGTATAAGTAGGTAATAATAAATAAATATATATTATTTACTGGTACCTGTTCAGGTTTACTCTCGGCACTTTTTAGGATATCCAAGAATTTGCCTTTGGTCATTGACTTTTCCACTTTTTCTCTTTTGGTCTCGGACGATCCCACTTCCTTCATCTTTTCATCCAGAACCTTCTGTTGTTTCCGCACAGCATTAAAGAGCTGAACGACCCCCCTGAGGTGAAAATTATAAATCAGAATGGATGGACATTTTTGCTTCATTATAAGTGTAATTCATAATAAGCATTGAATGTTCAATATGTTAAAAACTGAAGGGAATGAAAATCACTTCATCAAAATTATGTTAGCTATATGCATGTTTTACTGTTTGTCTACAGAGTGGCTTTACCATAATAACGAAGAAAGAATTCCTTATTTATTTTACAGAAAATTCTGGAATAAAAATTGTCTCAAGCATATAATTTATTGTCCTTAAAAGGAGGAAAAAATTTTTTTTTACATGGAATGTAAAGTAGTATACTACTATAATAAACCTTTGTGCGATACGCTGAAGTTTTCGTTCCCTCTCCCTGTCCAGTGGGTTGGGTTTGGTGCGACCCATACTCTCCCAAAGCTTTTTCTACAAAATCAAAATGTATGATCTGACTTAGCCTCACAGTCAAATACATCTTTACAACCTTTTTTCCCTGCCCCATCAAATGTGAGAAAATTGAGTATGAATGTTTATTGCATTGACTAATTAAGATAGAATGTTTGATATCTGCTTTCATATATTATATTTTTAGCATTTACTGAAATTACTCTGTATTTTCAATAAGTGTATTGTCATCGGTGTCTGACCTTCTGCTGAGACACATGAGATTCTCTTGTTTCTTCATCAACATTTTGTCGCTTTCGGGTCAACTCCTTGTCAGTAGTTCCCTTTGCTAGAATAGTTTGTTTGTGTGCTGGAATCTGTTTCTTGAGAATTTTATTCATGGCATCAGCAAGCCCCGCTTTTGTATCTCCTTGGATTTCAGAGTCACTAAGTCTATCATCTGCCATGGACAGAATATTATCACCACTTTCATTTTCATCATCATCATCATTTCCACTTTCATCATCATCATCTTCATCATTTTCACTTTTTATTGTCATGTCTTCATCTGTTTTTTCTTCGGTGTCACTTAATTCTACAAATATTTTATAAAACAATAAATATCACTTTAACATAAACAATTTACATGAAAAATAAAAGGACAAATCACTCATTCTGTACTATATTTTGAATTCACATTTAGAGCATGTAACGCAGAAACAAATTTTCTAAAAATGACCTTCTTCAGATGCGCTGGTTGCTGAAGCACTGTCGTCAAAATCATCAGATTGGTGCAACACGTGTACCTCTGTCATCTTTGAAACTGAAAGTGAAAATAGGTATTGATGAGAAATCTTAAAATTTAATTTGCACAAAACGAATTTACTGTTTCATTAATGTATTCGTAAAGTAAATGAAAAAGTCTAAATTTAGATAAATAGTTAGTTAAATATATAAAATTGTTTTAGTTTAATCTTTCATTTATGGTATTAACTGCATATATCTTTTGTTTCAAAGCACTGAAGTGTAAGTCGGGTTCGATATTCTATCACATCTTGTAAACTTCCGGCAGCATGGATGGTTTCAGCTTATTTCGAAAACTTGGAGTTGGTACAAAATTTGATTACCGCCGCTTTAAAAAAGATGCACAAGTTTTAAATGTAAGATGATATAAACAACATTGTTTTTTAAACATATTTCAGTTGTTTCTATGTTCTTGTTTTGTCTTCTTTAATCCTACATTTTGTTTTACAGCTTTTACCTTCCCAAAGTATGCAGACTGTATCGAAAAATGAAAGTCAACGAGAAGAGACTGAAAAACTAGATCTTGGTAAGTATAACTTGTGGAGAAAATCTTAATAAATGTTGGCATTTTGTCGTATGTCAGATCACTCTCAATACGGAAAGCATATCAATAAATTAAACAGAATATTCTGGGCTTGAACTGTATAGCTCACAAAAAAAGAAGTGTTTAAGTAGGTACAAAAACCAATTATTTATTATAAAATTCTTACCCAGATTCAGAGCAAGAAGTGGAGGAGGAGGAACATGAGATGCCAGAAGAAACAGAGGAGACGGTGGAATCTGATCTCACAGTCCTACAGGGATTAAAGAAAAAGGGGGAGAAAGCAAGAACAAAGAAGTCAAAGCAGAGTTTTGCACAACGCAAACAAGAAAAAGTATAATCTACTTTCAGATGTTGTTAAAAGTGTAAATGTTAATTGAATTAATACAAAGTCAGACCAGTGGATTTGTAATGAGAAGCTTTTAATTTAATCTTCATCTTTGGTCTCAATGCTTTCTATTAATATTTTGTGTATAATGCTTATTTCTTCAAAAAGATCACAACAAATTGATGAAATAAAGAAAATCCATATTATTTTATAGGATGTATTCTGGACATGAATTAGATTTTTCCTTAAATATGTGTTGATTTCACACTTATCCGTGAATTTTCATCCCCACAAACAAATTTTTTGTCAACATACTTCTTCAATAAATCTTCTGTCTATACTCTATACCAACTACCCATGAAATAATAATCTCCACAAAACATCAAAATACTGCTTACCCATGAACATTAACCCCCACAAGTTATAATGATTCCAAAGTGTATACTACCGGGTATTTTCTATTTAGCAGTGTCCTGTGCAAAATTCTTTCCATCACAATTAACCATTATTTTGTTTCAAAATGGTTGTTTGCTTAAGACCATCATAACATTACATTCTAGGTATATAAGTTATAAAGTAATAAACATTTCCTTTTTGCTGTGACAGATCAATCACATTCGGAATCAGAACAGGATCCACTGCTTTGGGGAGGATCCCCCTGATCCCTGTTCCAGCTTTGAACAGTTGGCGAGGACATATGAACTTAATCCACAAATATTAGAGAATGTTGCAGCTGTAGGATACACAAAACCAACTCCTATTCAAATGCAGGCTATTCCAGCAATGATGCAAGTTAGTGTGAACTTTTGCAAGCAGCATGTAACTTTTGTGCATTTTATTTTATGACTTATAATTATGAGAACCACAGTAAAACAAACAAAAAATGAAGTACCATGACAGTTCTTGACTTTTTCATCCCCACCTTCCTCAAGCGTGATTATGTAGCCACCTGAGATGTACAAAATTCACCAAACCGGAAGGGCTTTGTGAATACTGAAGCATGTTTAGTAAACCATTTCCAAGTATATAGAATTATTTAACAGACATTTTTATTAATATTTTCTTATTTAGAGAAGGGAAATCTTGGCTTGTGCACCTACAGGATCAGGGAAAACTGCAGCTTTTATCCTTCCCATCATGCATCATCTGAAGGAGCACCAAAAGAAGGGTTACCGAGCTCTTATACTGGCTCCGACCCGGGAATTAGCCAAACAGGTGAGCCCTCATAGTAGAAACCTTGTCATACTCTTGATGATCATTTTACATCTCTTTCTCACTAACAGAGGAACATACTACTTGCCCTTCTGTCTTTCTTGAAAACCTTAATTCTCCACAAAGCATAAGATTCAGCTCAACAATAGAAATGATAATACAGTACTCTACAAGTCAAAGTGGTATGCACACATCCCCAGGAGGTTCATGTGTTTATTGTGCCTACTTGGCTTTTTTTTATCTCTATCTCTCTCTCTCTCCATTACATTGTATTAATATTTTGACATCATCATCTTCTTAATGTGAATTGCTCTCATAGTATTTGAAATTAAAAAAGCCTCCTTATTTTTAAAAGATGAATTAAAATAAGAAATGACAAGGAAAATCTATTTCTGAAGACTTTTTTCTTTCTATTTACAGATATACAGAGAATTCCTAAGGCTATCTGAGGGTGTAGGGCTTAAAGCACATTACATTAACAAGGCAACCACAGAAAAACAAGTCAAAAAATTTGGTAAGAATTTTTTATTTCCTTACAAGATAATGATTCAGCTGTGATTATGAATACTTTACCGACTTAAAACATTTTTAGAGAACACACCTGCGAGAGACTTGTTTGAGCATTTTCCCCACCTTAACCTTTGATTAAAAAGGACTCTAGCTCAAATGAACTATATTCCAAAGCAAGTTTTGTTTTGTTTTAATATTGATATTAACATGTTTTGCATTTAATTTTTTAATCCTGTGTGTCTGTCAGATTTTTCTTCACATGTTTTGAGATAATGCACATTCCACAATCAAGTTTGATTCAGAGCATCTGTAGATAATAAGGAACTTTTTTACTTGGGGGAACTATCACAGAAAGGGAACAATCTTTCATTGAAAAGTGTACAAACTAAGGAGCCTCCCCTGCAAAGCATTATTATTTTTGTAAAAATCATTCATTCATCTGGCCATTTTAACTTGATTCCATGACAAACATGCACACTTTATTTTCTCTTACAGATGTTTTGGTTTCTACACCTAATAGATTAGTGTATATGCTTCAGCAAGAACCTCCCCATATTAATCTCAGTCAGTAAGTACTTTAGAACCTCTTTAAATTAGTCCCAGTCAGTATAAGTACTTTAGAACCTTCTCACGTTATTTTTTATTCAAGAGGATCACCAATTATTCCTGACACTATATTTTGTAGATAGGTTCTATATATACAGAAATTTTCAACCATGTTTTATGGGCAAATTTAAAGATGGGCAAATTCAAGAAAGCGCTAATTCCTGAATACAGTTTTATCTTAGGAATTTTAGATGGAGCAACATTTTTTCATATGTCTGAGGGGAAAAAAATAACACAAGGCAAAAACAGTCCTGTAATTAGTACACTGTAGTAAACTGCCCCTCTTGATCAATAATTTTGAGTGTGAATAAGTCATTTGTTCTTGTAGAGAAGAAAAGTTAAAGTTTCTGTACATGAATTCAAAACATTTCATGATGATTTCAGTGTTGAGTGGCTGGTGATTGATGAATCTGATAAATTATTTGAGGACGGAAAAACAGGCTTCAGAGATCAGGTAAATTTTCTTTATTTTCAAAGAAAATATTTTATTATTGTGTCTATCATCAAGAGGCATACTCAATTCTTTAAAAATGCTTATTTTCGGTAGTTTTTATTTGGAAATTTTTACATAAAAACTTCACTTGACCTAATTTTGATCTGGCTTTACAGCTGGCTAGGGTTTACCAAGCGTGTGACAGCAATAACGTAAAGCGAGCAATGTTTAGTGCCACTTTTGCCGTGGAAGTAGAGGAATGGTGTAAGCTGAACTTGGATAATGTATTGCAAGTTTACATTGGAGCCAAGTAAGTCACTGAATAAATGACTGCATATGTTTGATTCCTACAGGCGCATAGCTGTATAACTGTAATTCTCAGTCTGGAACAGAAAATTTGTACAGAAATACCAGAGAGTAGAGAGAACACTTTAACATTAAAAGGATATTGTCCTACAGACCCGGTTTATGGTTAGTGCTGGTCCTGAGACACAGTTAGATTATTCTAACTAATGAGAGAGCTAAAAACCCATCCATACTTTAAAATCTTTGATTTAAAGGAATCAAATTTTGTTGCATTGTTCAGGTATTTTTTCTATCATTTTACATTTGAACTTGAACACCAATATTTATACCCCTGCTTGAAAGGTGGGAGGGTATATAGTGATAGAGACATCTGTCTGTCTGTACATAATTATGTTCATCCATCCGTCTATTTGATACTCTTTGGGGTACCCATCTCTTATCTGCAACTCCTCCTATACCACTGAATAAAATTCCATGATACAATTACAGCTTATTTATTACATAGTGCCATTGTGCACCCCCCTAATTTTACTTTTGATATGACACTTATTTTGGGGCTCCCAGAGTAAAACATGGACTTTGCCATTATAATCATATGGGAGGTGGAGGTATCATTTAGTTAGCTCATTGCTCAGAGTACCTCTAGTCTAGAATACCATGGATATGTCCAAGCAATAATTTTATATTATATGTAATACATTTATATATATTCTTTTGTAGGAATTCTGCTACAACAACCATTGAACAGGAATTAAAATTTGTGGGAACAGAAGCTGGGAAATTATTGGCGGTCCGCGATATTATAGGAAAGGTAAACTATGCATAGTATTTGTGGTGGTTGTGATACATGTATATACCGTATATATTCGCCTATAAGTCGGTCCGCCTATAAGTCGGTTGTATTTAATAAGATTATATATCAGAGGAACTGACCTCATATAGTACCATTCATTTTATAGCTCGCCTATAAGTCGGACATAGAGTTTTGGACCAGAGATTAACTCCCAAAAATCCGACTTATAGGCGAGTATATACGATAAGATAAATTTGATAACTTGTGTCTTTTTGACTGTGTCACTAACTTAAAACCTAAGGCAAGGATAATTTGAAGGTCAGGGGTCAAAGAAACTTCATATTACACATTATTACCCTAATCTGGTTTCAACATATTAGGTCAGGGTCAAATTTTATTTGATATATGATGTCCATTGAGTTCATTATGTTTCTTTCTATTCAGGGAGTGCAGCCCCCTGTCCTGATATTTGTTCAGTCGAAGGAGAGAGCACGAGAACTCTTTCATGAATTGATTTATGACGGCATGAATGTAGATGTTATACACAGTGATCAGACTCAGGAGCAGGTAACTCTATCATTCCTTACAATGAATACAAAAAGTAGCTAATTCTTGCATGAATTATTCAAATTTAACTTTTAATAAATGTTTCATGAATTATTCAAATTTTATCTTTAATTCTTGCATGAATTATTCATATTTTATCAGGTATCTCTCAGGATGTGAAAATAGATTGAATTCCCTTATCTCAGCTATAATTTATGATATGCAAATAATAGAATGATTTACGCTTTATGTGAATATTTAGACTGTATATTTTTATATTCCTAGAGAGATAAAGCAGTTACAAATTTCCGCTCTGGAAAAACCTGGATATTGATTTGCACAGAGCTGATGGGAAGAGGAATTGATTTTATCGGCGTTAATTTGGTTATTAACTATGATTTTCCCAACAGTGCTATTAGTTACATCCACAGAATAGGTAAATAATTAATGTAAATGATAAATTTTTCCCAGTAATAAAAAGGGATTAAACTGTAGGCAAGAGTGTCTATTTAAAACCCCACCCTTCATACATGTATAATGATGAATTACTGGCTGACTCTCAAAGCATTCTGATTATTACAAACTAGAATCAAATGAAAAGTAACGTTTTATTAAAATTCAAAATATGACGCTTTTTTGGAAGAAAAGCGTGTGTATTTTTATTTCTTTACAACAAAATAATTCAAGGCATATAGGTAATTATCAAATATTTATTAGAAATGAAAAGTAAAGCAAACATGATGTAGCAATCCAAGATATTGACCAATTTTTTACCCTTGGAATGAACTGAAATGTTGGTTCTATGGATTTATGACCTCATGGAAAAAAAGCACAATAAATAACAACAATACATTTTTTCCTTCTATAAAATGACATTTGATTTTTGGTGGGACAAGTTATGCTGCATAGAGTCACATATTTTAATTTTTTCCTTATAACTGCAGGTCGTACTGGTCGAGCAGGGAGATCAGGAAAAGCCATCACGTTCTTCACAGAAACTGACTCTGTTTACCTCAGGAGGTAATTATCTGTCTGTCTAACATTGAAGTGTGTGAGTTACCATAGAAGTACATTTTTCCGTGTGGTTATAATTTACGCTATGTACGCGGTCACAAATTTTTTGCGGAAATTTGTCCAATCAAACGTAATACAAATATAAGGCATATAAAGAGAGTCTTCAGATGTCCGCATAATTTTATACCAGTGGATTGAACATAATTAGAGATTCCGCGAATTATGACCCCATGGAAAAAGTACTTCTACAGTATTACAAGGATGTAGTTCATATTTTGAATGTATACAGGTACCATTTACGAGGGTTCATGCATGAAATATGGAGGAAACGAACAGTTTTAAAGTTCAAAGTTCATTTAATTAAAACAATACATGTACTAATTGGGAGCAGAGCAAACACAGACCTCCAAAAATATCAAAGATGGGATCGGGTACGAAGTGTTACTAAAAATACAGATAAACTTCTTCACCTCATACTTCATTGGGCTAAGATAAAACTTTTTTAGGATTCTAGAGATTGAGGTTAAAAAGTCGTTAGGAATCCCTGCTCACTTTGACATGTCTAGGGTTATTTTAGACATCAATCTTTTGAGATCCCAACATTCAAGAGCATATGATCAGTATACATCAGTAAACATATTACATATTTTCAAGGTTTATTGTAATAATTAAAATTTTGAGATTTTTATGTACTTGCAAAATTCTTGGACACATGAAGAAATCACAGATCTGATTATGGAACAAGCAGATTTTACTAAATAAGACAAAGATAAGAGTGCTACATCTATCTTCATAAAAATGGAATCAAGAGTGGTTTTCTGAAATCCTTAGAAAAGTATTTGTTCACACCGTCTATTAGTAAGTGTATTTGTTAGCAAATGATTGTGAATTGCTTTTTTCTCTCAAAATTTCAGTATTGCAAGAGTAATGGTGAATGCTGGGTGTCCGGTGCCTAGTTATATGTTAGACATGAGACGGCCAAACAAGTAAGACTTGCATTGAAATAAATTTAAGATTTACTTTGCACAAAAATAATTTCTTACATATCAATGTT
Organism: Saccostrea glomerata; assembly: GCA_003671525.1. Taxonomy (NCBI): domain Eukaryota; kingdom Metazoa; phylum Mollusca; class Bivalvia; order Ostreida; family Ostreidae; genus Saccostrea; species Saccostrea glomerata. The sequence goes on along the minus strand of PRKT01000059.1, from coordinate 1,210,837 downwards.
TGTAATTGAAATGATAAAATTTAAAGTGAATTTATAAATGGACAAAGCAAACTATTGAAAGAGAGAAAAACTGTTGAGATAAAAAAAATATATTTATGACATGTACTATACAGTGTCTTTGTATAGAACATAAAATATGTCATTTTGACCAAAAGAAAATTTGATCAACATTTTTTGCAATTGTACATGGCTTTACATAAAAAATAAAACTTGTTTTTATGGTTGCTTTTAGAAAAGTAAGAAGAGCTGCAAAAAGAGTGCCGAAGCGAGACCGAATATCAACTGTATCACAGTATGACATTGATAAAATAAACAAAAAAAGGTTTGCAATTTTTTTTTAAATTTAACTCTTAAGTTAAAATAATATTTATCTGATTTTTAGAGAACTTGTAAGATGACTCATTAGTCTTGCATATAAGAAACTGGGAGTCAACCCTTCTGAGGGCTTCATAGTCCAAATATTGACATGCGAAATTACTCTGTGTACTTTAATATGTTATATTTAATAGTTTGTGAGTAATAGGCTGGTTTTATGGATATTTAAATGACTACCACAATTCGTTTTGTAGGAAATATACTTCAAAAGACAAAGGTAGACCAGTGAAACGAGCAAAACTGAAAAAAGATCAGAAGAAGAGTTGAGTTGGACAAGTGGTCTGTTGGAATCAATGCAGAGCCGAGGAATCGGGTTTTATGATGCTGAATTTTCATTACTACCTACGGGAACTTTTAACAAGACTGTTAATAGAGGAAATACATAACCTTGAAAAAAAAAGTTACTATCAGGAGATAATGCATTTCAGGTGTTTAAATTACATGTAAATGTAAGTCCACCCTGAGGTTCCAGTGGGTCCATCAGAGCTGGAACCAAGTTGTGTTTATATATTAAAGAAATTAATCCTTAGAAATCTTTTTTTATATTCTGTGAAATGTATGAGATAAATGTGTACAAGGTTAAAAGGAACAATAAGTTTTTTTTTTCTAAAACTAGGAAATTGGTGTTTTCAGGTCAAAGGTTTGCAAAGGTGATTATTTGATGAAAAGGCAACCTCATAAAATTATTAAAATTTCCTTTCTTCATATAGTTCTATGAACGAGGACGATCTGGGTTCAGGATAATAAAAGAGAATTACACTTGTACAATAACTGCCAGTACTGTCAGGTTCATCTTCAAAGGTTGCAGAATTTTCCAGGCTCCTAGAAGAAACTGAATTTGATCATGCGTTAAAAAATACATGTAATTTTTTTTTACCTTTTTAATTGATATTGACTTCTAAGTATACTTGTACTTTAGATGGGTGTAGTAATGAGCAATATGTCTACTACTCAAGTATTAGTAGTGTGAAATTCAATTCCCCATTTCCTTGATCACTTGATAAAGTGTCACATTCTCCAAGACATATGCAAAATCCTGAGAAAAAAATGCCATATCCTTCTTTGGTGGTTATTAATTTGTCTTTGTCCCTTGAAATGTATTTGCAACTTAATTATTTCTATGCTCCCGGATCGATAGACCCGAGGCGTCTATTGTTTTTGTCCTGTCTGTATGATTGTTTGTCCGTTATCAACTTTGACCTTCGCCATAACTTTTATACCATGAGAGATAAAGACTTCATATTTGGTATAAATACTCCACTAATTTAGTTCTTTCAAATGATATCTAGGTCAGTGTCCTTGTGACCTTGACCTTATGCTAAAAATAGCTTTTTTGAACTTTCGCCATACCTTTTGAAGCATCAAAGATACAGACTTAATATTTGGTATGCATACTCCACTAATCAAGATCTTTCAAATGACACCAAGGTCAATGACCTTGTGACCTTGACTTATATGCTAAATATAGCTTTTTTTTTAACTTTATTGCTGCTGGGCACATCGTGTTTCACAAACACATCTTGTTTTCTTAATTTGATGGTGGTTTGTGCAATTTTGCTTAAATGATGATCCACATAACATTGGACCTTTTTGCATCATTTTGCTTCCTAACTGTAGAAATGGAAAAAAAGAACTCAATTTTGTTTTTAAACAGATTTCCATTTTTTTTTTTTACAAATTTAACTACAACTTGAAATAAATTAAATTTTTAATGTAATTTTAAAATTTACTTTTTTCTTTACAACCATGTTATGACTACTATTAGGCTGCTGATCTGACTGTCTATTCCAAACTGTTCACTCTGTGTGAAAATATTAGGAATACTTCTCATTACATAATGCTTGTAAAATGCTTCCGATGAACCAACAAATGAACTTTGTGCTTCAGCATTGCTCATACAGCTATACTCTAAAAGCTGATCATGAATTCCTGGCACTGGAACAGGAAATAAACAATCCAACAAAACCATGACAAGCTAATTTATTTTTTGTTATCAATGGCACAATACATAAACAACCAACTTATATAAAGCAGCACATCGCTGGGGGTGAGGATTTAATGTTATTGCACTATTTATAAAGGTCTTACACTGATTACTAATATGTTGCTGTAACACAATAACTCTGCAAAAGTTCCAAGCCATCTGAAGGAAATACGAAAAATTATTTCATTGAAAAAACAAATGCAAATTACTCTTCAAAGACTTAGTTTAGTACTAATGATAACCTTTCTGCATCACTACAACCTCCTGCAACCCCTCTTAAATTTAAGGTTTTAACAAATTGAGTAGACATCCGACATTTTAAGTACAGATGTATTGTAGAAAGTACTAGCTTTAAGTTTAACAAAAAATATTGAAATACAAAAGGAACAACCTTACAATACATTCACGAAGATTTATTGGCTATCGGCATGCATGCATGCATGCAAATTCAGTTTGGAAAAGACCCCAAGAAAAACTGGTAGCCATATCAATTATAAAATAAGATTTACAGCTAAATGCGGTCTATATAAATGACCCTAAAATAAATCACACATACTGCATTTAAAAAATAATGTAAAACATTGTAACTTAAAGATGGAAGGATATATATTAAATATATGCAGGGACCTATATACTAGTATATAGGTCCCTGATATATGTAAACAAAGAAAATGGCCTTGTGTGCCTCACCATTTCGTCAACATCAAAGATAATGACGGTAGTACTTTTTCACTTTAGATATGACTGACAACAATGCTATATTTCTATAAATTATCAAAATTATATTTCAAACATCTTTTTACTTACCGTGAGACATTTTTAATGCCTTTCTAAGGTGCAGGCATTGCAACAGGAAGTTATGAGGAGTGGAGGTGTGATGTCATATTCTAATCATGTGGGCGCCCACTCTATTCGTTGCCAGAAAAGTCAAGCCCACGTTTTTCCCAAAACTCATAAAAAATATTATAAAAAATGTTATGCTTTCTACGGAACCTCAACCAGACAACTGAAATAAAGAGGAGAATGTCTGAGAAGTCTTTCTGTTAGAAAATTAAACATATGTCTATTGGCCTTATTGAATGATAATTATGCCATAGTAAATAACATTTTTAAAAAAAAGAGAGAATGAAAGAAATAAATTTAAAAAAATTCATATGAACAACGTTCAAGGTGCATTGGAACAGTACTTTTTTCTATTCAAACAAAAAGTTCTTCGTAAAATATGAGTATTGCTTTAAGTCATGTAATTCATCTTTAGATCTCCTTCGTGAATGTATTGTAAGGTTGTTCCTTTTGTATTTCAATATTTTTTGTTAAACTTAAAGCTAGTACTTTCTACAATACATCTGTACTTAAAATGTCGGATGTCTACTCAATTTGTTAAAACCTTAAATTTAAGAGGGGTTGCAGGAGGTTGTAGTGATGCAGAAAGGTTATCATTAGTACTAAACTAAGTCTTTGAAGAGTAATTTGCATTTGTTTTTTCAATGAAATAATTTTTCGTATTTCCTTCAGATGGTGACTTTGCGGGGAATAGCTCGGAGAAGTTGCTACCGGTGAATAATAACACAAGGAGGGATCTGCCCATTAATAATTTGGGGGGACACAGACTCCATCGCTCCTCAGTAAGGCCCTTTTTCTGCTGTGGCAGTCAACTGTCTTTAAATAGCATAACAGATTTCATTGAGGCATCGGATCAGTCAGACTGTGACGATGGCTTAGACCTCATGACAAATTTATCTCTATCCAAAAAGACACAAAACAGACGCAAGAAAAACAATGAAGGACGCAAGAAATTCTGGACACTGAAACTAAGAGGAAAATTGCATGTACCCAAAAGATCCACATACAATACAAATGAAAGTGACTCTGCAGAGGGAATTGTGTGTACTTCTTACAGAAAGCCTTCAGATGAAAATGAGAGCTGTGCGGAACAAAGTGCAGGTGCTTCAGCACAACCTCAGGAAGTGTTTGTAACTCTACGCCCTATAAACTATGATGAACTGTACCCAACGGAGGACATCGATCAGAGAAGAATCCGCCAGAGGGCGCAAGAAATGGAGGAGGGAATAGATGTACAGAGTGCCTGTATCCTCATTCCTCAACCTGCCGAATCCTCATCAGATGAGGAATACGATTGCCCTCAACCCTCACCACAAAGAAACAGTTACTCCTCATTTCCTGAGTCCTGGCCCTACGGGTCTTTCTCAATGCTACCCACACATTCCAACAATCTTCCTCCCCCTACTGTCCGCCCACATTCCCAAGTGGATTTCATTCACTGTCTGGTCCCGGATATTGCCAGCATTACAAACTGCAGCTACTACTGGGGTGTAATGGATCGCTACCAGGCCGAAAAGCTACTGGATAAAAAGCCAGAGGGAACCTTTTTGCTTAGAGACAGTGCACAAGAGGAGTACCTGTTTTCCGTCAGTTTCCGACGCTACGGTCGTTCCTTGCACGCAAGGGTCGAACAGTGGAATCACAAATTCAGCTTTGATTCACACGATCCGGGCGTCTTTGCGTCCGAGACTGTTTGTGGACTGATTGAACATTATAAAGATGCTAGCGTTTGTATGTTTTTCGAACCAATGCTTACCACACCTTTGCATCGTACATTTCCTTTTAGTCTTCAGCACCTGTGTAGATCGATTATTTGTGACCGGATATCGTACGATGACATAAACGTTTTGCCCCTTCCTCGTCAGTTGCGAGACTACATGAGGTACTATCATTACAGGCAAAAGATACGCACTCGAAGATACGACATGGCTTAGAAGGTCTTTTTCTTCATAGTTTGAAGACTCTACAGAAGAGGCATTACATTTTGTGTCCAGTTTTGATTGTATCCAGTTATTTAGACTAGTGCATAGTTGACATGTTTTTTCATGTGTAAAGTAGATTTCAGCAGCATGTAAAATTATTTTTATATCATGTTTGTTGAATTAAAAGGTTTCTTGCACCCTTATTTTCAAGGGTATATTTGGAAGAAACTGTTTACATTAGTTAGAGCATTTTATTGACTGTGGCAGAGAGAGAGAGAGTTTTGGGCATTAGTCAAAAATAAGTTTATATTCAATTAGTTCATGATCTAATCCTAGAAACTCGGTATTGTTTTGTGCTTGAAACATCTTGCCTTGTCTCTCCTTTGATGAACTTAATTAAAATGTTGGCAAGCAACTACATGTATAAAATATTTGCAAGGATATAGGGTACTGCTGGTATTCCCTTTACTATCATTCTATTTTTGAACTGTTTCAACATATCATTAAAATCAAGCATTATAAAATGAAGGTGATGTGTAATTTAACCAAAACAAACAGTTTGTGCAATTATGAAAATGTCATGTTATGAGAAATTTCAAAATTTGTTTTTTTTCTTTTGTCATTAAGCCTTATGACTTCATACAAACTTTATTGCTGCTAGGCACATCGTGTTTCACAAACACATCTTGTTTTCTTAATTTGATGGTGGTTTGTGCAATTTTGCTTAAATGATGATCCAAATAACATTGGACCTTTTTGCATCATTTTGCTTCCTAACTGTAGAAATGGAAAAAAAGAACTCAATTTTGTTTTTAAACAGATTTCCATTTTTTTTTTTTTTTACAAATTTAACTACAACTTGAAATAAATTAAATTTCTAATGTAATTTTAAAATTTACTTTTTTCTTTACAACCATGTTATGACTACTATTAGGCTGCTGATCTGACTGTCTATTCCAAACTGTTCACTCTGTGTGAAAACATTAGGAATACTTCTCATTACATAATGCTTGTAAAATGCTTCCGATGAACCAACAAATGAACTTTGTGCTTCAGCATTGCTCATACAGCTATACTCTAAAAGCTGATCATGAATTGCTGGCACTGGAACAGGAAATAAACAATCCAACAAAACCATGACAAGCTAATTTATTTTTTGTTATCAATGGCACAATACATAAACAACCAACTTATATAAAGCAGCACATCGCTGGGGGTGAGGATTTAATGTTATTGCACTATTTATAAAGGTCTTACACTGATTACTAATATGTTGCTGTAACACAATAACTCTGCAAAAGTTCCAAGCCAAAAAAAAAAAAAAAAAATTATGATGCTTTAAACAGGTGCCAATTCCTGTTGACACAAATCCAAAACTGTATATGTAAGGGAAAAAAGTCTTTGAGATTTGTACCTGTAAATAAGTTTCTTGAAAAATTATATTGGTACATGTATTTGTATTATATATGTAAAGATCCTTAAGGCTCCTTGACCCTTTGATAAGAGAGATAACTCTCAGTTGCCTGATACAACATGATTACCAGTAATATTTCTTTAAAAACTTATGTTTCTGTCAATTTTTCCTTCTGCAAAAATATGCTAAAATTGTGTGCATTTTTATTATAAATCGGACTTCTTCCAGTAAAATCATTCTTAATATTTTTTAAGCAAGATCTTGTATGAATGAAGAGAGGGATAACAGACCTTAAAACCCCCACTGTCTGGCATAAGTACAGTCTACTTACAGCATGATTTGTATGTTAACTAATTTAATATAAATTACATGCTCAATTTTTTGCATCGCATCAAGATGTCTATTTATACATATGTAGCTAGATTTATATGTTTACGAATAATTCTGAATTCAAACAAAATGCTAAAATTTTGCATTGCATCCAGTGGATGTGATCAGTACCATGCTCCTAGAAAGAGATGCAAAATGGGACAAAATTTTGAAAGTGTCAGAGAAATGAAAATCTTAAAATTTAGTTTTAGCTTTTTTGCAGTCCACTTGAAGTTTTTCTAGATACTTATTGACACAAGTGCATATTCTGACATCACCATACTGAATTCTTATATGTAAGGAAATTAACACTAGAAGACAGGGAAGCAAGCATAAAGGAAATACAAATCCACAATGAGTGGATAACTGTACAGCAAAAAATAGCACTGAAACTTTTTTTTCCAAGTAAAGTACAACATGTACAAGGAATATTATGAAATTGAGGAAATATGCTGACATGTACAAGATGGAGTAAACAAGAAAAATATAACATAACCAAAAAATCTTGGTACAGTCCATATGAGTTTAAAAATTTAAAAGCCTCATTAGAGGAAAATTCTGCTACACATATATATATACATGTATACCTTACACTTGGCCATTCTGAAAATAAAGATTTACTAAAAATATATAAATGCTTTCTGAGTCCTAAATCTCTCATGCTTGTAGCTCTGTATGTGCATTATACATCATCATGTATCACAAGTTACTTGGCTGTAAGCAGGTCAAATGTTTTTTACTTATATATTTTCATACTGACCAGCCTTTAATATGAAGTCATAAGGCTTAATGACAAAAGAAAAAAAACAAATTTTGAAATTTCTCATAACATGACATTTTCATAATTGCACAAACTGTTTGTTTTGGTTAAATTACACATCACCTTCATTTTATAATGCTTGATTTTAATGACTAGAGAGTGCATATAATGTAATAATGATTTGAAATTATATAAAAACATCTTTACACCACGTAAAATTGATTTGACATAATGTCATAAAGAGCTGATATAATGCAATGGAAGATTGGCGCAATGTAATTGAAGTGCGAGTTAATGCCATAAAGACTAATATAATGTAATGGAAAGCAGACATAACGCAATAGCAGTGTGTGTAAATGTCATAAAGAGTTGACATAATGTAATGGAAAGTTGACTCGATGCAATGGTACTGTAAGTAAATGTCACAAAATGTTGACATAATGTAATGGAAAGTTGACACAATGCAATTGTAGTGTTCTGCTATAAGGCAGTGACGGCGTTCCATACTATATTATGAAACAAATTACATGAAAACAAGCTTTCTTTAGTTATCATGGTTATAGGCACAACCCTCAATAAAAGTGAATAATGAGACTTGTTTTCCATGATACATTACATTGGCAAAATTACTGGGGCACTCTCACTTTTTACGAGCTTCAGTTAGTTTGCATTTAGGCTAGTTTGCAGTGTTTTTTAAAATCATGTTTTGATCGACCTAAGAAAAAGCATCGGGATCGTGAAGCAGAATAAATAATTTTGGCGCGCTCATCAAAACAAGAGACGAGTGGAAGTTCTGAAAATTAATTGATAAGAAGATCTAAGCAACTATGCCGTCGTGCTCGCCGCTGCGATACGCTCACAGCGAGGGATTAACAAGTCTTTGTTATGATGATAAGGGAAAGTAAGTAAGAACATTACAAATCTAAATAATATAATATTTTTACCATGTTATAGTAGTCGTAGTCTGCACAATGGTGAACCATTACTGCCCTGTAAACTTTTGTTCTTCTGTAACCTCATGAAAAAGTTTCATTAACAAAATGTGTTAATTCATCCTATAAGGTATATTTTGCTCTGTGGCTGTGATCTTTAACAAACTGTGTTATTTTATCCTACTATAAGGTATATTTTGACCTGTGGCTCTGATGGAGATGTCAGAATCTGGGAGGGAGCGGAGGATGACGATGCTATCTCCCATCGAACTGGTGACAAAGCCTTCAGTGTCGCATTCAAGGTAAGTCATCAGTCCCTCCCTTGCGGGGTCATGTGTGGTAATGCAAACCAACTCTGAGACGACAGTGGAGGTCCTGGAAAAGTTCTCTTTTCTTTGTAAGGGACTGACGTACTCCCTGGAACAATGATCACCTGTTCTCACTTTCATCACAATAAGGTTTTTAGATAGACGGTACAAGAGATCAAGCTAAGATTTTAATGATTAAGGTCAGACGACACGTTCCTAAAACATATATAACTTTTCCTAAGAATTTGTCGTTGAAGTCTAGGTACTTAAACAAGTTTCCTCACAAAAAATTAGGGTACCTTACCAGGCATTTGGACAAGATACCAGAAGTCATATTTCCTATATAACTCCTATAAAACCCTTATTGGTAATCTTCTGAATGGCCTACATCACAATTTTTGGTGTACTTATACTTAAAAACATTTTGAAAACGATATAGAAATCAGAAGAGAATGACAAATTTGAATGTTTTTGATATAAAACAAAGAGATACAAAACATAAATTGAGGAACGTGTCGTCTGACCTTAAGCTCTATTAATTTTTTGTAACATGCAGATATGAAATGAAGGTGCATATGTTATGAGAGTGAAGAGTAGTAATATACTCTTCAAGATGCAACATCATAACTTTTTAGACTGCATGGTAGTGTAATATGCCCTTTGAAATATCTATTTAAGATTGCATGATTTACATACTAGGATTTTTACCTTAATCTTTTGATGTTGAGCTGAGTTATTAATTATCTTTTAATTAAGAAAGGATTTGAAAATTATTAATGAGAATTTTGATTACTTCATTTTTTTTGGTCATTTATTGCAGAATAACAAGTTTTATGTTGCTACTGACACAAACACGGTACAAGCGTTTACTTTTCCTGATGGATCTACGGATGGTATTGTGGCCAGATTTACTGCCCCTGTCAACCACATCAGTGTAAACCAGAAAGGAACAACTTTGATAGCAGGGTCAAGGTAACCTTACAGCATGAAGGTTGAGAAATTGGAATTACATCTTGTAGATGAAAAGAACATTTTGATAATTATGAATAATAGAGAAACAAGGAATAAGGTGTTGTCTTATGGAGAATTCTAAATCAAATTCATTAAGGACATATTTTTTTATCATTAATAAAGAGAAATTTAATGCAATGTTATGTATGGAATAAGAACTATTCATTGGGAAATTTCAAATATTTGAATTATCTGAGTGCTCTCTGAAAATGAAATGTTGCATACAATGTATAATTGATTTATTTTTAATTATCACCTTTGTTTGAGTTCTATTTCCTACTAACAATTAAACTGGACAATGTTTTTGCCATGTCATTAAACTGTACAGTAAACATGCTGAACAATGTTTTGTTCTTCTTTGACTGCACAAGTTTTTTTGATTTTTTTTTTTGTTTCTTTACATTTTATTCATAAAACATGGTATAAACCCTCATTGCTAAGAATAAATTAAAATCACGGAAAAATAATTTCAACAAATTCTTGAAAGTTGAGAAAAAATTGGCCTAACATTTATAAATGTCATATTTCAGTGACTTTACAATCAAAATGGTCAACATTGCAACAGGATACACTAAGAAATTTGAGGGACATGAGGCCCCTGTATTGAGTGTAGCTATGGACCCCAAAGAGGAGTTTCTGGTGAGTAACCTCCCCCCCCCCCACACACACACACAAGGGGATTCCTCCCACACAAATCTGTTATGGTCACTGATTGTTTACAAAACATACATCTAAATGTTAGCTACTTTTATTAAACATACCTCCAAATGTTAGCTACTTTTAGCTTGATTGAATGAAAAAAAAAGACATAAGAATGGTTGGGATCTGAGAATATTTCTTGACTAATATTTTATACTCTTGTAGGCCTCTGCCAGTTGCGATGGGAGTGTGCTAATATGGAAACTGGAAAATCGTGAAAAAGTGAAAAATTTGCAAATTCTTCCTAAAGTCAGTGACGTTAGGTATTTACATGGATTTTTAATGTACAATATATTTAAAACACACTGTAGATCTAATTACAAGTTTTTCACTTTTCATTGTATTGTAAATCACTTTGGATTTGAAAGAACTTTATTTTATGCAAGAGGGTCTGCTTGCATGGATTTGATTCTCTTGTTTTTTTTAATAGTATAGAATATATACAGCAAAAAACCAGCAATTGTGAAAATTACATGTATGTCTGGCTTTATAAATTCTAAAAATACCACTAGGGAAAATAGGGTCTTGCAAATATTTGGTGATCAACAGTATTAGAATGTTATATGGATGTGTTTTTTTTTTTTCGATGTACAGCTTGACCAAGGGATGGTGCAGGTTATGCTGGGAGAAGAATGGAAAGGTCAGTCAATATAATTCAGGAAAACGTTTCCTGTAAAAGAATGTTTTGATAAATCAAATTTTACATTTCAACAGGACTGGGGATACAGAAATTTAATGTGAACTTTGAAAGTTACAAGCTTTTTATTCAAGCATACCCTTTCTTCTGTTACCCTGTATGCATGTTGAAAAGGAGGGATTATATAGTCTGATTTAGGACAGATCTGTTTGTATTCTAGACTTCTTTCCACAGAAAAGTGCATAAACCAAATACGGATTTTGCAATTATTTCATTACCAATCAATTATATACATAGAGAGTATTTATCCTGGGCATATTTTTTGCATATGAGGAAAAATAGATTTGAGCTTGGTATGTATAAGTAACACAGGGAATAACTCAAATGGCATGAACATAATTCTTTCAGAGTTGCATTAAGTATTCAAACCTAAAGTAAGAGGTACTTTTACCGTAAAGATTTCATTCAAGACTAAGAAAACTTAATTTATTTTTCATATGAAGTTGATTGTAATGCTGTAATTGTAGTTCCTGTATGTTCCAATGGAGAAAGAAATCCACATCTATGACAGAGGTTCCTGGACAAAAACAGGATCTTTACAGGATGGTCAATTTTCTGGGGTACGTTGGCGGTCTTATTGAATTCATCACATGATTCTGTGAATTGCTAGCTATACCATGTGTTAGCTAAATTTAAATATAGTGTTTTGTTTAAATTTGACTTAAGAGTTGTCATGTTTTCTCCAAAGAATAAATTCTTTTATGTGCTAATATAGAATATAGTTTTGGGATCAAAATTTGACCAGAGGTTTGCTCTGAGACTTTTCTTTAATCAACTTTAATTATGAATATGTAATTATATATGTATAATCATTTGTTTTAGTGTGATTCTGCTAACACTCATTGCAGAGTGCCCTTTGATAATATTCATGAAGTGATAATGAGTAAATTAATAGAAATATCAGTGTAATATAGATTTTATGCTAATGGAATAATTTGTGATAAAATATATACCTATGTTAATGTTATGAAATATTTATTATGTTTACATGTTTTGTAGGGTTGTTTACCATCTATAATCATAACTTTCACAAATTAAAAGAACCCACATCATCAACTGAGATTTCGTCTAATTATTTGGGAAACCCGGTTACACTTATATAATTAAGGTCAAACATTTACATTGTTTTTCTTAAGTTGTTGATTGAGTTTGAGCATGTAACACCTACCATTAGTGAATACGGAGTGTTTTTCAGCATATTTCAGCATTTTAAATGTATTCCAAAAGTACCCTTGGTTACCACTTACTTAGAGATATAATCTAAACAGTTTCTTTACAGTATAAGTGACATCAAGGTGTCATGTTTTTGTGAGAATGATTTGTTTGCTTTTTCTAGTTTTTATTAAGCCACAGTCAAGTTTTAAAGTGGCTGAAAATCTCGATTTTTCAAACTTTTCCGGCTGTTGCCATAGCAACCGAAACACATAGCAACGAAATTTTGTTTGATATTTGTTTCTGGTGTCAAGTACTAAACATGGGTGAAGTTTCATCAAAATCGGTGACCATGCGTGGCAACGAAGTTTAAGTGGTTACAGAGAATGACTATAAACTATTTATTAGCAAGACAAAATTTTCACAAAAATCTTTTTACTGCTTCATATTATATTTATGAATACAAATATATGTAAAAACTTTATTTGAGCGAGCACAGTTTCACATGATTACACGAAAATTAAGTTCTCAAGAAAAAAATGTGATTTACTGTATGGGATGAATAATATGACATCATTAAATTAAAGCAATCAATGTAGAATATACATGTATAGTAAAACCCAGTTAAAAAGAACTTTCTTGTCGAAAAATATCAGTTACATGGAAACTTTAATGAATTTTTTAGAAGCCTCTGCCCTTTTTTGCTTATAAGAATCTAGATTATATGGAAGCAAATTTGAAGGCCATGTGACTTCCTTATATCCCAGCTGTACTGTACTATACTGACCATGAATCTGCTGGAGAGATGGACAGGGGTGGATCCGGGCTGGAAGGCAGATTGTGGGCGTGTAGGTGTAAAGCCTGGTCTCTCTATCACCACTGTGGCCGGTGTCACTGGCTGTACGTCACCATCCTCCGACATCAAATCATCTACAGTTAAAAAAATTAAATGATAAATATATACAATAATGTGTAATGCGAATTACACGTTTATTTCTCAAACTTGCAATTTTTTTTCATTTATTTTAATGTGCGAAAAAGCCATGTACTAGTACCATCTTTTAAAACAAAACAGTCAGGCATTAATAATCATATTAATTCAACAAAAGCTGTTTTTTTTTTACAATCACAGTATTTTTCTTGGATCTCTTGCATAAATTCAACATACACATAATCAGTTTGTTTATTTACCCTCTAGGTTTGAGTCCAATGGTTCAACACACAAGTCAAAAGACTGTATATCATACCATCTAAAGGCCTAAGGGTGCTAACTCAACATACATATAAACAGATTGTACATTTACAAGTACAATTTTGGGGGCCCTGATTCAACATGCATGAAAACAGAGGGTTTGAAGACATAGATTCCATATATATAGAACAAATCTTTTAAAAAGATCTGCATCACCCAAGTTACTCAGGTGAGCGATGTGGCCCATGGGCCTCTTGTTTTTTTACAATATATGTCAAATTCAAACTCAATGTTTTTCTCACCCTGGCTTGGGGTGCATATGCTTTAAGTACTCATTCATCTGAAAGTTTTTTGTTTAACTGTAAACCTTTTCAGTCCCCAATATCCAATATGGAATGTTTTGTAATAAATTGTTCTTAAACTGTATTTTCTTTTGTTATATATATAAATGTATATTTCTGTAGGTGTACTCAGTGCTGGATATCTCACCTGAAGGCGATTACCTGGCAGCAGGAAGTTATGATGGACAAATTCTGATTTATAACCTACAAACCAAAACCTGTGTGGACAGGTGAGATAAAAAGTCCGGCAGATTTATTCTATTAAAACATCCCATGTTATTGTTATTTTCTATTAAAGTTTACATTTTGAAACAAATGTATGAAAGCAGAAATTAAAAAATTTCTGGAATAAGATATGTATAAATTATCCAAACTTTCTTTAGAAACTGTGTGTATTAAAAATGAATTGAATACGAAATTAAGATTTTTCTTTTAATTGCTTTAATTCTGTGAACCTTTGACCTTTTCCTTCAGATTCAAACATGAGAATGGCCTGTCTATAATGTCTTTGGCTTGGAACCCCAGCAATCAGACAGAGATAGCATTCTGTGATAGAGAGGTAACAGGGGTTTAATTTAGTGTCAAGGAATTGGTTTAATTTCAACTCTTTATTTTCTGGAAACAAGATGAGGGGTACAAATGTGTTCGATGTACAATTGGATAATATACATATATTTTAACATCTGAATTTTAAAATGAAATTGAATAGGTAGTAAGAAAATTTTAATTTAAATATGTTTACAAAATTACTGCATTGCCATTCTTGAAAATCCACATATATTTTTTTTTTTCACTTTCAGGGCCAACTTGGACTTCTCAGTGAAATTGAGCTGAAAGGAGGAAACCAGGTGCATATAATATACAATGTAGCTTCTTACACATACATCATGCTTACAAAATCATCCTGTTGAATATTAGATTTAGGGAAGTCAGTCATAGTAGTGTAACTTACATGTAGAGCTAGGAATTTAATTCTAAATTAACAAACGGTGTTTCTACCTCTAAAAGTGAAATGACTGATAATCAGAGCTGGCCTATTTTTTAGCCCGCTGGTGAACTCCGTGTGAAGGAAACAATGGGGATCTTTGAAGATGATGACGACACAGATTTAGTCCTGGCCACGCAGGAGCCGAGTAAAGGAGAGGATTTTAACGAAGACAGCAATGATTCAGCTCCCGTCAGTGCCCTCAAGCCTCTAGAAGGTAAAATACATAATTTGTTTACACATTTGTGTGGAATCTATTAGGGCTGCGACGATACCGAACTTAGCCGATCCGATACAAATCACGATACCTTAGGTGCGATATGATACATATCACGATACATTTAAAACAAAATAAAACTAGTTATTTTTTTTAGAATATTTAATTTGGAACATTACAGATTATAAAAATAAACTAATTCAACAAAAACCCGACTTACTGCCATTGGGTTTTTGTTGATTTAACATAATCCGGCGTGTCTGACGCCATTCTGACGCTTGTATTTTGAATTCTGTATCACCAAGACGTTTGTACTTTATTTCTGATTGTTTAAACTTCTTGATGATACAGACTACAGGACTAAAAATTTCGAATTCTAAAGCCCGGACATTTTTGGAAATAAAAAAAAAGTGCGGTCAGGTATCGTGATACTAAATTAGATGAATCGATCCGTATATCGTCAAAGTGAATACTGTGATGCATGGGTGCACCGGTGGATCGTCCCAGCCCTAGAATCTATGTCTTCAAACCCTCTGTTTTCATGCATGTTGAATCAGGGCCCCCAAAATTGTACTTGTAAATGTACAATCTGTTTATATGTATGTTGAGTTAGCACCCTTAGGCCTTTAGATGGTATGATATACAGTCTTTTGACTTGTGTGTTGAACCATTGGACTCAAACCTAGAGGGTAAATAAACAAACTGATTATGTGTATGTTGAATTTATGCAAGAGATCCAAGAAAAATACTGTGATTGTAAAAAAAAAACAGCTTTTGTTGAATTAATATGATTATTAATGCCTGACTGTTTTGTTTTAAAAGATGGTACTAGTACATGGCTTTTTCGCACATTAAAATAAATGAAAAAAAATTGCAAGTTTGAGAAATAAACGTGTAATTCGCATTACACATTATTGTATATATTTATCATTTAATTTTTTTAACTGTAGATGATTTGATGTCGGAGGATGGCGTAATGACGAGAATGTGTTGGTAACCTCCTGTTGATTGTTCTAACGTGAGATAATCCATGCACACTAGCTCTAATGGATAGGTGGTGGTGATATTAACTAGCGGTGCTCTTTGATTCGTTTGAGATTTTCTCTGTACACATCTGCTGCATGACTTCAACCAGTCTTCTACATCCTGCAGCATTCCTGGCCAGAAGAATCTATCTTTCAACAATGAAACTGTTCTGTCTCTTCCTGGATGTCCTAGTCTGTTGTGTATCTCCTTAAGAATGAAACTGGTTTGTTGGACTGGAATTACAAGGAGATGTTTAACTTCATCATCAATCTTGGTCTCTTTATACAAAATGTTGTTATCAATGAAGAGATGATCAAAATTTCTAAACAAAACATGAGGCATAAGTTTCTGTGATAATTCTCCTGCTCTTGGTCTTTTTCCACTTCTTACATATTTTTTCCAAACTTTCAGAGTCTCATCTTCATCTTGTAATTTGGCCCAATTCATCTGATGGTCAAAAACTTTTGGTACTTCTGTGTCGTCAAATTCTTGCAGGTTGTTATCTATTACCAGGCTCTCAATATACAGCTGTTTCTGGATGGTTTGACAGATGGCTTTGACTGTACTAGCAATATTATTCTATAAATAACTTTTATGTTTCCATGGTAACACAGTGTAACCATGCAAAAACAGTAACTAAGATTGGGTTAATCCTACTGTCTTGAGGAAAAACATGAAAATTCAAGACTGGTAAATATGCATCCTTAGGACCTTGCAACACCAAAAGCATAAGAAAAATTGGGTATAATTGCTACTTTGCAGTGTTACCATGGAAACAAAGTACCAGTGCTTAAAAGTGAATTATTTTTCGCTGCATTAAGAATTAAATTGCCATTTATTCAAGAAACAAATTAAAGGACTCAGCTTGAATAGTACTTACTTGTTAGAACTGAAGTTGAATATCACATATTGATAAAATTTTATGAATAAAACAACACTGTTGCTATGGTTACCAAGAAGGGAAAATGTTCGATTTTGTGAATTTTATATCAATATTAAACCCTGTGTGCCAACTTCTTGCATCCACTTAGAGATTGGATGATAGTCAAAATTAAAAGTCAAGTTAACTGTCAATAAATATCAATCATAAAAGTTTTGGGAATCTACATTTAAGGGTACGTATCCAAGGAAAGAAAATATTTTTCAGGTTTTTAAGCATATATTTTCTGCTTATTTCCATAGCAACGCTCTATTTAAAGAATCTAAATTGAATTTTTTCAAGTGGGAAAACTTGGAGCACACCGACATCTTATAAAATTGATCATTAGTTATGAGGAAATGTGGGTTTTTTTTAAGATAGGATCAGATTTAATTATACAGAGTGTTACTTTGAAGGCTGTCTGTGGTATAAAAACCTTGGCAACCATTGCCAACCAAAATGAAATATCATATTTTGTTCTCAGTATATGTCTCAAGGCTCTTTTTTCTATTATTTGGTAACATTTTATCCTATAATTGCTTTTTATTTTTACGTGTATGACTTTATGAAATTCAATGAATATTTTTTTTTACTTTTGAATACTTTGTTACCATAGTAACGTATGTAATAGTTGATTTACCAAACATGTTTATCATGCATTTGAGCTATCTGACCTTCAACTTTTGGAAACAGTCATTGCCAATTGTTTGCTTTGCCGCAAAAGTTAACTATGGGGCTCTAAACATGTTCAAAAATGCCATTTTTCGAACTTTAAGACATGTTGCCATGGTAACCATAAAACATAGCAACCAATTTTTGCCTGATTTCAGTTTAGGGTATCAATGACTTTTATCATAGAGAGTTTGGAGAAATTCTGAGACTATGCGTGCCGCAGCTCCTAAATAAAATTTCAAATCATTACAAAAAATGGGTCTTAATATCTAGAAAGGCATCACAAAAATTTGGCTATATCTACTGTATTTAAAAAATTATTTTACAGATGTGGAATGCAGTGGGGATCATTAAGCAGTTTAATACAGAAGAGGAGGAGTCAATAGACATAGAGTTCCACAATACGGCGGTACATCACGCCATGCACCTGACAAACTCAGCAGGGTACACCATGGCTGATGTCTCCACGGAGGCTGTAGTGCTCGCCTGTCCCAGTGACGATTCAGCACCAAGGTTTGTTCCTTTTAAAAGTTAGCAAGTATTTTAAGCATATTGCATTTGCAAAATAAAACTGTTGTTTCTTTGTAACTTCAAAGTATTTTTTAATAAATTGTTTTGCATTTATTGCCAGTGAAAAGTGTATTGTGAAATCTTATTTGTCCGTTTTGTCAAAAGGTTTTTGTGCTGTTTATGAGAAACCAATTCTTCCTGTTATCGGGATAGGAAATCAGAAGTCTTTTACAAGACTGTAGCTCTACTGATTTATACCTATAAGCTTATAAACTGTTAAGGTAAAGTTTGCAATGAATATTAAGTTTCAAATTTCCAAATACAGTTGAACTTAAGTATCTCAAAATGGATATCTCGAATACCATGGATATGTCAAACTGATTTTAAGCCTCAAGAATTTTCCTTTCAGTATTTTCCCTTGATATCTCAAACCCTTGGATAAGTTTACTCTCAGTCCCCTCGAATTTGAGATGTATAAAAATAAAATTTCACACCTGTCTTTCTTCTTTGGGAATTTTGCGAAATCTCTCAGCAGCTGACATCACCAGAGTATCTTCATCAACGTCTGGAAATTCTTCCGTTAGATCGGACTTCACTTCCTCGAACCATAAATCAAAGGCACTTTTAGGTCTAGTAAAAAAAAACAAATTAAAAGCAATCAAGGAGAGAAATGGAAAGCATAATTATCATTTCCATTTCTCTCCTTGATTGCTTTTAATAAGCATTATTATCATTATGTTCTTTTTTAGGCATCCAGTAAAATTGTTACAGTGAATTTAACTTAAGGCAAAATGATTTAATCCCTGCCAATCTTTAAATTGTTTTATAGTGTTTTCTGATTAAAATATTTAAATTGTATTGTGAAATTATTTGATATGAAAAAATTATCTGATTTGAATATATTTAACTATATTATGAAATTATCTGATATGATAAAACAATTATTTGTTCCTAGGACTTTGCTAATGTGTTTTACTGTGTACTATTAGTTTTTATTAATATAATCAGCTGTCTTACTTTTTCTGGTCGTCTTTGCTTGTCTCGTCTTTTGAAGGCTTCATAGCAGTTATCTTCCCTTGATTTTGAGGAGTCTAGAAATGCAATCACAAGAAATATACCATGAAACTTAAAGAAATAAACCAAGGGGCTTGATGATCAGTAAAGTATCCTTTTTTTCATACATAGTCCTTCTTGTAAATGTGCTGGCTTCTCAGTTTACTATTTTAGAAAATTACACATAGCTCCATGTCATAATCTAAATAGATTGCCTAGTTAAAGTCCAAGATTAAGGACAATCTTTAAAATATTTAGGGTGGTTATGCATTTTCAAAATTTCCCGCCTTCTGTGAACTTTGTAGCTAGTAGAGATAGTTTTCACAATTTAAAAATGTTCATGGTCAGAATTCATGTAAACAGTTTGCATGAATTCAGGTCATTTGCATCAGTGACAGTTTCTGTCTAACTTCCAAAAGCCTTTGGTCTGATGAATTGAAATTATACAAAACCCAGCTTGAATTTCAAAAAATTACCTATCACGAAAATCATCTTGAAGATTGTAATATTCAGAAGCCCCTTTTGCATTTATTGCCAGTGAAAAGTGTATTGTGAAATCTTATTTGTCCGTTTTGTCAAAAGGTTTTTGTGCTGTTTATGAGAAACATTTATGAACATTTTACAGTAAATTGACTTGTATGCACTTTGGATCGTGGGATAATTCTAAAGAGTGGAACATTCCTATGGATGATGGAGAAGAAATAATGGTTTGTAAAGATAAACATATTCTATAGATATTTCTACTGAATGCACTATCCTTGTGCTGGTATACTACATGTAGTTAAAAGCATTTAAAAACCCTCCTGTCCATATCTTAGGGTGTTTAAACAGAATTATTTTGTTTATTTTGCAAAAACTGGTGACCAAGTATGCTGATGGCAGTATTTTTTTCTTTTTTTTTAAATGCTATGTTTTCCCCAATATCTTTTTAAAATAAGAGAGAGAAAGTGTAAAGGAATAAAATATACAATAAATGCTTAATGTGCAAATAATAATACATTATATAAGAGATCTTTATTTATCAGTTGTGCATCTGCCATGATGTTTATATTTCATCCCTTTGTGTACCCCTTTGTAATAGGCAGTGACAGTTGGAGAAGACTGGATTGCAGTAGCCACTTCAGAAAGGTCTGTGAGAATCTTCTCTTTAGGAGGCCTGCAGAGGGACATTTTCTCCATCCCTGGCCCCGTGGTGTGCCTCTCAGCTCACACAAATCAGCTCCTCATTGTCTACCACAGAGGAATGGGTAAATCTGAGGATTCTACTTGCTTAATTTCAGTGGCAATTTTGAGGATAGTCAAATAAGGGTTAAGAGGAGAATAAGGGAGGAATGTTTGAATTAAAATTTGAGCGACATCCAAAACATGTTCAATTGCTTTCCATTGCATTTGGTATAATGTCACTTTCAATGGAAATTAGGTATGGAAATACACATGTATTTAGGGTTTTGCAAATTAATATTTCTTGAGAAAAACTAGAATATTTTTTGTATTTAGGAAAAGCCATATGGAAAGGAAGCAATGAATCCAACTACTGTATAAGCAGAATTTTGGATATAATTTTGGCATTATTACCGAGGTGCAGAGATGGCTAAAATTGAATATCCCTAAAAATCAATTATGTTTTCTTTGTAATAGGTTCTTTAGTAAGCATTTTAAAATCGCTATAATTAAATCTCGTTAAAATAAATGACCAATTTTTAAGGTCAAATTGCTAAATTCTGCTTGTTATCTTCTAGGTTTGCCAGGAGACCAGTGTCTTGGTGTACACCTTATGACAGTGGAGGGTGCTACTCAGATCAATCACCAGCCCCTGCCTCTGTCTGGCAAAAGCACGCTGACTTGGATGGGGTAAGTCTATTAAAATATGATAAAGAAAAAATCCTCAATAATAGAGAAAAAAAAAATCAGAAATATTTAATGCAAACACACAAAAGTGTGAACTGAATTTCTTTTGTATTGTCCTAACATTTTCAAAAGTTTGCACCAATGAGAGGAATCAAATAACATTTTGTCACTATCAACAAATGTTAATTTAGGATTTTTGAAAACAAAATCATCTTAACACATCTAAACTTGGACATAACAACATCAATAAAGAAGGAAACATCACTAAAGAAAGAAGTCATTGTTTCTCAGGTTTTCAGCCGAGGGTACTCCTTTTTATATGGATTCCGACGGAATTGTCCGAATGTGTAACAGGAAGTTTGGGATGAGTTGGGTACAAGTAGCTGACACCAAATCACATGTAAGTTCTACAGTAATACAGGGAGAGGATGCAATCAGTTTTCAGAACTTGTACCCAATCCTGTTGTTATTATAAATTACTATAAAATATGTTCAGACCAAATGGTTTGTTCCCGTTTTGCACACATTTGAATTACAGGTAATTAAAAAATGTGTGAAAAACGGGAGTATGACCAGGTGAAATAATTACTAAATTGCTATAGTCTATACCATACTTAGTATGTATGATATACTTACTATGTATGTGAAAGGTGAACTTATATAGTGAAAAAATAAGAGAATAAATACAAAAGTAATGCATTTGGTATTTATTTATTGAGTATAATTAATTTTTATTCTCTATTTTCTTTATTATTTGTTATATCTTTAATTCATTTAGAATTTTATTGTAAAGTATTTTTTTTTTTACAATTGACTAATTAATAAATAGTATTGAATAAATATTTATAATTCATTCAATAAAATAAAATATTTTCCCATGAATATACATAGAATTCTAATAAAATGCTTATAAAATTGTATTAAACCTCTTAAGAATACATTAAGCTAAATCAGGTATTCACAGGTAAATCCAGGTAAATCCAAACCAGAAATCGGACTATAATTGCTACCAAACACACTTCACACCTATTGTCTATACCTAATTATCAAATGTGTGCAAAACGGGAACACACCGACCAAATAATACATGCAGTAATTATGATGATCATTTAAAAATAATACTTTTGTAATCTTGAACAGAATCTTGAACAGATCAGTTCATTTTCAATTTAATGTTAAACTATCTGCATGAAATACACGTACATGTGCTCATAAATTTCAGACCAAAGGGAAGTCAGATAACTACTGGATTGTCAGTGTTCATGAGAACCCCCAGCAACTGAGGTAAAGAGACCTTAAGCAATGGATCTTCATTTGTATTGAAATATTTGAAATGGGGCTACTTTTATTATTGGTTTATAATTCAACAAAATATAAGTCTGGACACTGTTTAAAAGGAAATAATTCACCATTACCACATGTAAGTGTAAAGCATACCTTTGCTTTATATTTTCGCTGTGTAGGTGTATACCGTGCAAGGGGTCGCGGTTCCCCCCTGTCCTCCCCCGCCCGGCGGTGGCTATCCTCCCCTTCCAGCTGCCGTTCTGTCAGATGAGTACAGAGAAGAGCCAGTATGAAGTAACGCTTTACTTTGTATCTTAAAAATACATTGTATCAGTTTACCTTATATTTACAAATTGAAACATTTGTAGCTGGACTCCGTGCCAATATACATGTACCTCTTATATTTAAATATCTGAAATATCAATACATATATGCCTGTAATGATGTATAATGAGCATGCCAAAGGCCTTGTACTTGCTTTATTATTACAAAGAAAGGTGCATGTGTAATGTTAATTCATTTCTTTGTTTCCTTTGTGTTTGTAAAAAGATGGATTGTTTTAAACTTATTCAAACAATTAAAAGTTTCTTGTTAGCAGTAAATGATTTTTGAGCCAAAGATATATTTCTTTGTTCTTATTAAGGTATTGCAGTTTGTTCTTGAAATAACCAACATTCTTGTCATTTGTAGGAGATATTCCACAGAACACAGCTCCTTAGCAACCATTTACAGTTCTGGGATACCATTGGATACGAATACGACCCCTCAATAACCACAGAATTAGCTAAACCATCTCAGGAAGCCCTAATGAAACTCTTTGCTGTAAGTTCGGTTTATCTGTGCCTTAAGAAAAGGTTAAACTGATTCATTGATAAATCTCAAGAGATTTCTTCAAAATTTTGATGCAGTTACCATTTTTCCATATTCCATCCCGTGTGAATTCTGACTTTATTTTATACCTTGATATGAAGTAAAAAGGTAATATTGTTATTTATAAAAAGTAAGACTATTAATGCCATAAAAGGAAATCCGTATACTCCTTGTACCAGATGGACATGATGGTCATTGGAACTCTATCATGAAATAAATTAAGATTTCTTGAATTCTTTGGTAATAATTGCTATAAATGATTATTACATTTTGAACACCATGCAAATGTTGCAGATATTCGTGTTCTTAGGTACCTCATAAAGAATTTGGATAATATGAGAAAAATACACCTTTCAGTTGTCAGCCAGGTCAGAGCGTGAATTCCGTGCATTAGAGGTGTGCGAAATGATGTCAGAACCCCACACCCTACAACTGGCCATTAAGTATGCTTGTCGCCTCAAGTACATGCAGCTGGCAGAACGTATCAGTGAGGTGGTACAGAGGAAGTCAGCTGAACAGCAGGAAGTAGAAGAAGAGGAAGTGATGGAAAGAGTTCAAAGGTCAAGGACAAATTTCTAATTTAAAAAAAATTAAATAAAGAAGAAACAATCAGGGATAAGTATAGACCTGATGAATAATGATTGTACATATATATTTGACTTTCATAGTTCCGAATTTCTTTCTTCTTCTTCTATGTTTTTCGTTCAAATTATTATGAAGAGTTTTTCCCCCCTTGATGAGAGCAGTCAAGCATCAGATTTATCCACTCTATCATTTTATTTTGTCTACCTTATTTGTTTGTCCTTTGTACATGTTGTTAGTGTTGCGTTATTTATAAGAATAATTTTTTTTATTGCAGAGTACCTTATAGTCACCAGAACCACGTACAGGAAGAAGAGGAAGAAATGGAAGAAAATGATGTGGAAGTAGATCAGGAGAACACAGACTCACAGAGTTCTAATGGTAATCTTCTGTATAAAGCATAGAGAAAAAAATTTTTTTTAAGCGATTCAGTGACATGCTGGTTTGAAACAATTTCTCATTCCTTTTATTCTGCAATTTCAAGAGATGTGTTAAAAGCCGTAAACTTACCAAATCTGTCACACACATGTCTCATAAGGATACAAAATAAGTGTATAGTTTTTGAAATACAATTTATACATACAAAATTCATGTACATTTACATAATTTATTAAATATAAATGATCTCATATGATGGTCAGTAACTGTAAAATTTTCAATCTTTCATTAATTTTAGGACCCATGTTAAATTTGAAACCTCGAGGGAAGACTGAAGTGTTATCTCAATCCTACGGCTCCTCGGGAAGATCCAATCCTTTTAAGGTATGTCATCAAAATATCCCTAAAACGTGTACACCACAGAAAGTCAAATAAGGGAGATTATAAAAATATCCCAAACACAAGTACAATACAATAGAATGATCAAATTCATTTAAAGTTTGACATCAAAATATCTCTAGTTCGTGTACAACTCAGAAAATCAAATTAGAGAGATTTAAAAAGATATCTCAAACGCAAGTACAGCTTTATTGGATGATCTAATTCATTTCAATTAATTTTTAAGAATGTGAATACACATATGCAGGGTGTTTTTAAGGGAGGGATAAACTTTTTTATGCAAAATATCCCATTTTTCCAAGTACTGTAAATCACTTTTTATTCGCGAGAACTTTATTTCCGCGTAATTACGTGAGATAATGCGTTCGCGAAAATTGAATTCTCGCGTATAAAAGTTTTCCATAAGATTATATAGAGGAATAACAACTATTCGTGAAAATTATGTCTCGCTTACAAAGAGTCTATGACAATCTCGCGAAAATAAGGTGTCGCGAAAATTTAGTGATCTACAGTATTGTTGACCAATAGCATACCAAACTAACTAGATAGTGATTCCTTTTCCCACTGACAGTAGACACAAAGACAGCTGCTAGAGATTGTCATACATATTAGGCAATCGACCTCTCACTTGACAAAATTAAAATTCAGGTCTAAATATTAAAAAATCAACACAAATAACTTTTGTAGAATTACAACAGGAAAAAACAGTTGGAAATGTAAATATTATGTTTTATCTTTGTTTTAGGTTCTTACACCACAGAAACCAGAACCCACTAAAGGCACGCAAGTCTTCGACAGCATGTCTAAAAAGAAACAGACCAGTCCAGGTCAGGTGACCCTGAAAAATACCAGACCAGTTAAAGCCGTCAAAAGGGTAGGTAACTCTTCCCAGTTGGCTTAAACACTTCAGTCCTTGTTTGTAATAAGGTTTCTGTGAATTGGGTTAATTTGGATGCTGAAGATCAAAACCTGAATTTATGAAATATACTTTTAACTAGGCATTTTGTGAAAAAAAAACTGATTATTGAAGGCTTTCAAAAATATGTTGATTAAAATAAAATATTATTTTCACCTGAAATACTCAGGTGATGTATTGCTTTTCTTTTTCATCAGTTTCATACAATTTCTGTGGACTTTTGAAATAAATAAATGGTCTCTAAAGAATACCGAAACTACAGTATCAATTTCAACCAAATTTATTATTAATTCCTATCTTAAGAGTACTGTAAAATCACATATTTTCGTGGGGTCAAATTTTCGTGGTTTGAGAAAAATCTCTTGGTTCGTGGGGATTTGATTTGAGGATCAAGAATTGATTAGTATTTAGGTAGGAAACATTTTACATTTCGTGATGGACATGAATTCGTGGGTATCGTCATACCTCGAAAACAACGAAAATTAAACCCCCACGAAAATTTGTGATTTCACAGTATTTAAAAAAAGAAATATTTTAACTTTCATAGGGCTTCTGAATATTACAATCTTCAAGATGATTTTCGTGATAGGTAATTTTTTGAAATTCAAGCTGGGTTTTGTATAATTTCAATTCATC
Organism: Saccostrea glomerata; assembly: GCA_003671525.1. Classification (NCBI taxonomy): domain Eukaryota; kingdom Metazoa; phylum Mollusca; class Bivalvia; order Ostreida; family Ostreidae; genus Saccostrea; species Saccostrea glomerata. The sequence goes on along the minus strand of PRKT01000059.1, from coordinate 1,184,543 downwards.
AGACCAAAGGCTTTTGGAAGTTAGACAGAAACTGTCACTGATGCAAATGACCTGAATTCATGCAAACTGTTTACATGAATTCTGACCATGAACATTTTTAAATTGTGAAAACTATCTCTACTAGCTACAAAGTTCACAGAAGGCGGGATAAGTTTGAAAATGCATAACCACCCTAAATATTTTAAAGATTGTCCTTAATCTTGGACTTTAACTAGGCAATCTATTTAGATTATGATATGGAGCTATGTGTAATTTTCTAAAATAGTAAACTGAGAAGCCAGCACATTTACAAGAAGGACTGTATGAAAAAAAGGATACTTTACTGATCATCAAGCCCCTTGGTTTATTTCTTTAAGTTTCATGGTATATTTCTTGTGATTGCATTTCTAGACTCCTCAAAATCAAGGGAAGATAACTGCTATGAAGCCTTCAAAAGACGAGACAAGCAAAGACGACCAGAAAAAGTAAGACAGCTGATTATATTAATAAAAACTAATAGTACACAGTAAAACACATTAGCAAAGTCCTAGGAACAAATAATTGTTTTATCATATCAGATAATTTCATAATATAGTTAAATATATTCAAATCAGATAATTTTTTCATATCAAATAATTTAACAATACAATTTAAATATTTTAATCAGAAAACACTATAAAACAATTTAAAGATTGGCAGGGATTAAATCATTTTGCCTTAAGTTAAATTCACTGTAACAATTTTACTGGATGCCTAAAAAAGAACATAATGATAATTATGCTTTCCATTTCTCTCCTTGATTGCTTTTAATTTGTTTTTTTTTACTAGACCTAAAAGTGCCTTTGATTTATGGTTCGAGGAAGTGAAGTCCGATCTAACGGAAGAATTTCCAGACGTTGATGAAGATACTCTGGTGCAGTCAGCTGCTGAGAGATTTCGCAAAATTCCCAAAGAAGAAAGACAGGTGTGAAATTTTATTTTTATACATCTCAAATTCGAGGGGACTGAGAGTAAACTTATCCAAGGGTTTGAGATATCGAGGGAAAATACTGAAAGGAAAATTCTTGAGGCTTAAAATCAGTTTGACCATACATGTTAACTCTCCCGATTTAGGCGGGAGTCTACCGCTTTTTCACTCCATCTCCCGCCTACCGATTTAATTCAGAAATCTACCGCTTTTCTACAAAAGCAGTATTTTTGGTTCGCTTGGGTATCCATTTTTGAAGCCACTCTCATAAAATCTCGCCAGATATCGCGTGATTTGACTCGGAATCATACAAACGCTTTTTTTGTACATAGATTTCAAGCACGGATTTGACAACGACAACAACACAAGACTACCATTGATTACATTGGTTACGATAAATTAATCAACATCCCTGCCATGAAAAAGGAGATACAGCTTTTAAGAATTAGATGAAAACATTTGACATCGTCTTTAAAAGCACAGAAGCTCACAACTTTATCAATAAAGTCAATAGAAATCACTCGATTGACCAAGCCATGTGGCACATCTCTACTTTCGTTTTCGATCATCGCGGGAAATCTGATTTATATAACGAAAGATAGGAACTTGTATTAGATCTAGATTAAACCATGTCATCATTTGTTTTGTTTAAAAACTGAATGAACATTCAGAATTATTGCTTCTAGGCTATATCAGCAAAGATCACTCTTCAAAAGGCTAAGTAAAGCAGCCAATCCAAGCAAAATGATGAGCATGAAAAATATTTGAATTTGTACAATTTATGTCAAACTTAAGGTGTTTCTGTCTTCTTCTTTGCTGTTGATATTTAAGATTAATTAGTGTAGGTACCTGATTTCATTTAAGGCTTATAATATAAATGTATATTACAAGAAAGATATCGATAATCCAAGCGTTAAACAACACGCGCGCAATGCTACCGCTTTCGAGGTCTGAATCTCCCTATTTTTCATCACAATAGGTTAACATGTATGGTTTGACATATCCATGGTATTCGAGATATCCATGTTTGAGATACTTAAGTTCAACTGTATTTGGAAATTTGAAACTTAATATTCATTGCAAACTTTACCTTAACAGTTTATAAGCTTATAGGTATAAATCAGTAGAGCTACAGTCTTGTAAAAGACTTCTGATTTCCTATCCCGATAACAGGAAGAATTTTGATAAGCTTTTGATTTCAAATTCTTCTGATGAAAAATATACACTGTATCTGCAATTTCACATATGAATATGCATATATTGTGATGAAGATTTCATCAATTTTTTATTCCTTTGATGAATTCGTTAGTATCTATAAAAGCATTTTTTAGTTCCCTTTAAAATTATATTCTATTCCGTTTTTTATTAGCAAGGAAACTTACATAAAACTTTATGACCATTTAAATTACAGTGTAAATGTAGTACAGTATAGTAAATCATTTTTTGGGGCTAAAGTTAGTGATAGTAGTTTTTTTATGATTTTAATTTTAAATGCAGCTCCTTAACAAGAATAAACTAATGAACAATATACCATTTCAGGAGGACTCACTTTTATGTTAGGTCCAAATTAGATAATTCAGAACCATTGATATCTTTGTCAACCTTAGTTTCTCCTTATTAACCGGAAATATAAAAAAAAAATCAATGATGGGGAATTCATTTGTTAATGTAAGGCCTATCATTTATTAATTCTTAATATACATGTCATTGACAGTTGATTTGTCCTTTCCTCATCAATCATTGGTCACTGAATTATCCATTACTGACCATTAAGATAATGTAATTAAGTAGATTGATAAGTCTGGTCTATGTCACTGTGTTTCAGTACCTTTCAGGGATTCAGCTGGTATAAAGTGATAGCTTGTGAACAATGTAATTAAATTTATTCCACTCTTGTGAGCATCAATTTGGGTAGAAATCATGAATATGATTCATTTAATTGGCACATTTATTACTGTATACAGGGAAATTTTCGCCCCCGTTTTATTTTCGCCCTTTTCACCCTCTTCTTGATTGGGCGAATTTAAAACGGGGCGAACTCAAATTACACAGCATAATATCTTAAACAGAACTATGACTGGGCGAATTTAAAACGGCGCTAAATCGTCGGCATGTGCAAAAGGGCGAAAATAACACGGGGCAAAAAAAAACCTGTATACAGTATTTCAATGAATATTTAATTGGGTGGATTTTAAAGTCAATAGTGAGATCCAGGAAAAATTGGCTTTCAGGAAATAATGATGAAATTACAGTTTGTGTGAATAAATTGTTATGTAATAGTCACCTGAATCAGGCCTGGTTTTATATTTTTGACATGTATGTGAGGAGAGAAGACCAAAAAGCACATTGAAAACTCACCTTTGATATTTTGAAGTCACCAATATCTTGAATACCATGGATGTGTCAAATTTATTTTTAAATTCCAACCCTCTCTTCTATGAGTATTTTAGCCTGGATATCTCAAATCCTGGGATATCTCAATTTTCTTATTGCTTCCCTTGAGTTTGAGATAAGCGAGCTTGACTTATAAAATCATGCAAACAACTATTGTGGCATCTTTCCTTATATCTCTCTGGACATAACCTAAAATACCCAACCTTCAAACCTCTGTAGATTTAATTTTCACCAGAAGATTAAATTTTGTTTGTTTGTTGCAGTGTTTAAGAATCTTATTCACACCAAAAAAACATGCTGAAAAAAATCATAGAAAATCAAATGGCTGGAATCAAGTTCACATCTGGCACAAATGCAAGGTTGCAGAGCTAATTTTAAACAACTCAAACAAGCCAAAGGAGCAAACATGAAAATGTCATTTAACACAGGAAGTTTAACTAATGTTTGCGGTAAATGCACTGCATTGTTATTTGAGACAAAGTGAAAGGTACTTTGTATATTTTTGCAAATATGACTGTGCAGGCACTTATCTGTAACTTCTATAACAGTATCTTTGAGTGAAAAAAAAAGGTGGACAAGCATTTATATTGAATTTTATTCAGATAGAGAGGGGTAACTGTAAAAACCCATGATGTCAAGGGAAGGAATTTGTCAAGGACTTTGCTCGAGATTAATATTAAAAGTCTTACACAGATGGAAGACGCAAACAGGAAGGGTTACTTGAACTTTAAATTAATGGATTTGGATGAAATGAGACAAGCTAGATATTTCTAGGGTTTTTAGCTCACATCAACGAAGTTGGGGGGGGGGGGGCTTATGTGATTCCCTCGACGTCGGCGTCCCAGGTTAAGGTTTTTGGAGCCTTTTTCTTTGTAAGTAGTTCTATGCGGCCTATATTGATCATACATACATGGAACATGCTTCTAGTGTGTTTCATATTGTACCAGATGAGGTTTCAATTGCTGCAATTTCAGCAAAGGAATGACCAGATTAATGTTTTTAGAGCCAATGATCTAATTACATTTTTATGATGAAGAAAGGTGCTTCTTCCAAAATGATCAATTTCATGGCCCATGGGTCAGAGGTAGTTGAGCATATTTTGAAAATGAATTAATGCTTTGAAATCTGCTCTTAAGTATTAATTAATCATTTACGATGAGTGCAGGTGCCTTTTCAAAAATTGGGAAATATGTGGCCCCATGGTCAGTGGTTCCTTTACGGGTGGGACACTACTGATTATATAGTGGAAATTGGAAATGCATTTTTTTCATTGTTTCGCAGATCTGCCTCTGGGTATTTTTAAGTTTCCAAAGTAAGCATGCTAAGTATATAGTTATGATTATCAATCGTGCCTCTTTAAAAATTGTGAATTTCATGGCCTCTGGTTTGAAACACAACCAAAGTCAATTGTTAGAAAGTTGTTACATGATACTCAGGTGACCTATAGGTGTCTCAACAGTATTAATTTCTGCTATATATTCTTAGGGCTATTCCAGAAAAAAATGTATGGGGGGGTTGGAAGGCACTTTTATTTTTACCCCACCACCCATACATTTTTAATTGCTTTCTCCCCCACCACCCATCAAATTAAAAATTCTTTTAATACAACCACCCATCTAAATTTAAAATATTTTTTTAAAGAACCGCATGTCATTGTGTTTTAAATTATGTATATATAAAATAAAATTTCATGTACCGGTACTTTTTTAAAGCATTTGCACTTTATGCAACTTGAAATGAGTGTTCACTTTTAGGATGCAGGGGGTGACAAATAGATTTTTAAGGCACTTGTCCAAGGGCAAGTACATGGTCAAAATTGACTTGCCCTACCTGAATTTTCACTTGCCCTACCATAAACTAATTCTGGATTTATAGTCGAAGATATTTTTTTCAAAAAAAGAGGAAGACAAATGCTGAGTAAATCATACAAGCCCCTATGCCAAACTTTAAATTTATGGCCTACAGATAAATTCTATTTTTGATAAGTCACTTGCCCACGTGCAAGTGGTTGATAAAATTTCACTTGCCCACCCCTAAAATTCACTAGCCCCGGGCGTCGGGCAATGGGATTTGTCATCCGCTGGGATGTATCCAAACAATGGACTCATTTAAAAAGAAAATAATAAATATGATGCAAATCTAAATATTATGCACAAAACTTTCATTTTTTTCATTACTATAAATTTGAAAATAGTTGTAATCTTTTTTTTTTTAAATTTAGAAAGATATTTTTATGCAGATTATAACAGAAACAAAAGTCTTGTAAGATTTTACAATCAACTAATTTTTTTAGTTCAAGTCTGAAGTTCTTTAGTAACACAGCCCACAGAGTTCCTACTATATCCTGTAGGTTTCTTTTTGTTGTTGTTTTTTTTAGGGGGGGGGGGGCTCTAAAGCTTTGTAGTTATGTAGGGCATTGTCTATTTAGTGGGACATGAAAAAAATACGAAGTCTCAATCCCACCTAACAATCGTGCAGGCACTTGTTTCTGAAATATATTTTTTTTAATTCATTTGTATGTTATGGCCAGGTTAAAAATATATATTCAAGGTAACACTCAACAGGTTAAGGATTGGTATGTATATTGACATAATACAAGTATATTGTTACAAACCCTGTTATATATAAACATTATCTTACACTGCATTTGGTATAAATATTTGACTTGCAAACTCCATAGTCATGCTCTAAAATGTTTATCTTCAGATACGTTTTTCTCTACTTTCGGTTTTAATCAAACGATCTCTCTGATTCTTGCAAAGGTCATTTAATTTATCAATGTAAACACATTTGAATAAAATGCTGGAATGAAACTTGAGCTGGAAGAAACAAAGAACACAAGAACACAAAAAAATTGTGTCCCAATCCTCCACTGTCATCACACCATGTGCTTTTATAATTATCTGCCCTTGTTTCCGGTTTGTTCGATTCTACTTTCACTTTCAAAGTAAACACACTTCTCAACTGTTTAGGACGTTTTTTTTTTAAAAATAAATTTCTTATTTACTGGCTTATACAAAATGAAAGGAAGGAAGTTCTTTACAGTTGATTATTTGTGAGGGTACGTGCAACCACCCATCTAAAAATATATCGTATGAGGACAACCACCCATGCAAATTTAATTGCTCCAGTCCCCATTACCCATACAAAAATATATGAAGTGCCGTCCAACCCTCCCATACATTTTTTTCTGGAATAGCCCTTACCAAAAATGCGCAAGTTTGAGAAGATGTAACTAATTCAAAACAAACTTCTGAGAAGTTTCCTTTTCAGAACTTGTAAAACCATTCTTTATAAAGATTTTAGTACCAAAAAATACATAGCCATCCAGCAAGGCACGCAAGTTTGTTTCGGTCGAAGTCGAGCAGGTGCTTGAAAATCTAGTCCAGCTAGGGCCTAATTACTCCCCACTCTTGACAGTATATAGAAAAATCAGCACGCCCTAAATTTTAATAAATCTGGTCAATACAGGAAGTTTACATGTTGTTTTTCATCTCATAAAAAAAAATTCAGCTCCAGTCTTGTATCAAAAATGCCGGAATCGGAAGGGAAGATTCCGAGATTATTTTGTGTCAGCTATGATTTGACGTGAACCAAAGTGTAATACTGTTATGACACCTATAAGACCTGTGGGCCTCTTGTTTATTTAAATTAACAAAGTTAAAGATAATTTTCCTTGTTTATATCTAAAATTCTAGATGTAATCTCCACTGATCAAGTGGATTTACAGGAATTCTGTAATTGCTGTTACAGATTTAATCTCCACTTATAAGTGGATTTACAGGAAAACAGCAAACACTGTTGTTGTTATGCCCCCCTTCGAAGAAGGGAGGCCATATTGCTTTGCTGCTGTCTGTCTGTCGGTCCATTTAGTTTCCGTTCATTTTCTTCATAACCCTTGCACATACTGAAATGAAGTTTGGTATACAAGTATATCAGATGGATATCTAGGTCAAGTTCTGTTTTGGGTACGATTGCACCATTTACAGAGTTATGCCCCTTGGACTTACAAAAATTCCAATTATTTGCACTTTCCGACCATTTTCTTTGAAGAGATTGCACATATTGAAATGGAATTTAGTGTACAGATTAGTCAGATAAATATCTAGGTCAAGTTCTGTTTTGGGTACGATTGCACCATAATTGACAGAGTTATGCCCCTTGGACTTACAAAAATTCCAATTATTTGCTGTTTCTGTTCATTTTCTTTGGAGAGGTTGCACATATTGAAATGTAATTTAGTGTACAGATTAGTCAGATAAATATCTAGGTCAAGTTCTGTTTTGGGTACGATTGCACCATAATTGACAGAGTTATGCCCCTTGGACTTACAAAAATTCCAATTATTTGCTGTTTCTGTTCATTTTCTTTGGAGAGGTTGCACATATTGAAATGTAATTTAGTATACAGATTAGTCAGATAAATATCTAGGTCAAGTTCTGTTTTGGGTACGATTGCACCATAATTGACAGAGTCATGCCCCTTGGACTTAAAAAAATTCCAATTATTTGCTGTTTTTGTTCATTTTCTTTGGAGAGGTAGCATATATTGAAATGGAATTTAGTGTACAGATTAGTCAGATAAATATCTAGGTCTAGTTCTGTTTTGAGTACGATTGCACCATAATTGACAGAGTTATGCTCCTTGGACTTAGAAAAAATTTCATATTTTTTCAGTTTTCGTTCATTTTCTTTGGAGAGGTTGAACATATTGAAATGGAATTTAGAATACAGATTATTGAGATGAATATATAGGTCAAGTTCTGTTTTGAGTACGATTGCACCATAATTGACAGAGTTATGCCCCACAGACTTAGAAAAAATTGCATATTTTTGCAGTTTTCGTTCATTTTCTTTGGAGAGGTTGAACATATTGAAATGGAATTTAGAATACAGATTATTGAGATGAATATATAGGTCAAGTTCTGTTTTGAGTACGATTGCACCATAATTGACAGAGTTATGCCCCACAGACTTAGAAAAAATTGCATATTTTTGCAGTTTTTATTCATTTTCTTTGGAGAGGTTGAACATATTGAAATGGAATTTAGAATACAGATTATTAAGATGAATATCTAGGCCAAGATCTGTTTTGGGTACAATAGCACTATAATTGGAAATTTTTTAAGTCGAAGGGGCATAAATCTGTCAATTATTTGCTGTTTCTGTTCATTTTCTCTGGAGAGATTGCTCATATTGAAATGGAATTTAGTATACAAATTAGGTAGATGAATATCTAGGTCAAGTTATGTTTTGAGTATGATCACACCATAATTGACAGAGTTATGCCCTTTTGAACAGAAAAATTCCAGTTTGTGGGGAAGGGGGGCATAAGTGTTTTACAAACATCTCTTGTTTTTATAGAATTTTATCTTATAAATCGATAATTTTTATAAACTAATGAAAAAATTTAAATTAAGGACGTTTATAAAGATACCACATTTGCAGAAAAAAAACATGCTTAGAAAAAAAAAATATGCAAAAATCAATTTAAGTTCATTTGATTTTAATACAATGAAAACAGTTCTACCTGACACCTGAACAGTTCATTTCCCTGTAAATTCCAACCTCTTTTTACACCTATTTAACTCTTTTCCATGATGAAATTTTGGATTAAGACAGGTTTTATCATATTCATTATTGTAAAAGTTGGACAATCTTTATTAAAGATTTTATAATTGAAAATTAAAATTCTTCTTAAACAAAAACATTGATTAAGTTTATTGATAAACCATCCAACCCCAAATGAAAATATTTATACCTGACTTGTATACAGGTAAACACTGAAGTTGATTTGTCAATGTGCACAATGGACACCATTATCAGAAAGGCTGTATGAACCTAAATATGGTGAAAATGGTGTCTTGGTTATCAGACATCATAACAGCAGCCTCAGACAATTTAATCTTTCAAGAAACTATGATTAATATTATACAGGAGAGTGAATTGATTGATTACTTCCAAAGAAAAAAAAATTACTACCCAATTAGAATAAACAGATTTACAAACAAATTAAAGATTTCCGACTTTTTTGGTTGAAAACTGAACTGTTTTTGATTATGACAGGAGATTGGTTTCATACACAAGGGAAATCATTGGCCTTTGAATGTTTCTCCAGCCTTTTTAAAAAAAAACCCCTGAAAATGATCCTTTTCTTCCCACGTCGTTAAAAAGAGATCAAATCACATTAACCACTCATACCTTCCCCCTCCTTTGTTTCTTCCCACATTTGCAATAGAGAATTTTATATAAGGAAATATCAGAATTGATTATTATTATTTTTTTATTAGATATTGATTGAGTGATACAAAGCTGATATTAAAGACCGAGTTCATAATAATTTATGCCGTATGTATCAGGCATTTCTTCAGACTGAGGGTTGGTACTTTTACTCGTGTATTCAGTAGGTTTATAACTCTTTTCATTTATGATGTGAAATAATTGTCAATCATGTATATAATTGAAACAGTAGACTGTATAATTTCAACCCCCCAAAAAAGAAGAAAATTGCGTGTGATCGAAACTTTCTTGTTAATAATTTTCAGTTGTCTATGAGTGCATGACTAATTATGATTTTCATATAATTCTTCATTAATTTAACTATTTCTTATAATTCATTAATTTGTACCCCCACCCCCAGTAAATGATATTTGTAATCTTGAATCTATTAAACTGTTATTGCCCTTCCTTTGTATGTTGGATATTTAGGTATAGTAGAACACTCAGTTTCAGGAACTAACTGAATGACATCACACCATGTTAATTTGATAAAGTAATGCTGGAAAAATGTTTCGATACGTGAAAAAAAAAAAACAAGCTCTTCTGAGTGCTAGTACTATATTGACTGGCTATGTCAAATTGTGTGTGAAATTTCTTTCTTTCCCTTTAGCAAATCAACTCGGTAATTAAATATTAAAATGAACAATCCACCTCTCTGGATGTATTTATCAGTCATTAGGGCCCCGCAAGGATTTGCGGGTGCCCAATACTAATCACTCTGTCTGTCCGTCTGTCCGTCTGTCCGTCTGTCATTCTGTCATTCTTCCGTCCACAAATTTTCTGTTTTTTCCTAATAACTTTTTTTGTGGTTTCCCAATTAAGATCAAATTTGGTATGGTAGTTCAATAGGCAGAAAGACATATTTTGATGCTAAGTTTGTTTCTCTATAAGAAGAAAATGATGAGAGAGGTACAATTTATCCCTTAATTATCTAGCCTGCTGCAGAAAATTTAGTAGGCTTTTCTTTATCTGTCACTTTAAGATTAATGGAAACCTTTGTCTGCAACTGCTGTTTGTTTGAAGTTAAGGTTAAGCCTTCATGATATTTGCATTCATTGAAGGCTGGCATTTTATATAAGATAAGCTTTGGAATTGTTTAAATATACATTAAATGTTAAGTTATTCTTTACTGCCTAATGTAAATACAAGGATATTATTTACAGGTTTTTGAATATTCAGGAATTATCTTGAAATTTTAAGAATACAGTTGCTGTTGCTTATTCTTTGTACATTTTTTAATCATTCCATAAGCTTATAATTCTACCCCATGGCAGGGCCCTTGCTGACTGGTCAGTTTTCTAGTTTCCCTCAGTAACTGTTAATTTGAGATGTCTCCATTTTCCCATTTGACAGAAAGCATAAAGAGGGATTTTCCTAATGAATAGTAATGACTTCATTAGCCATAAAAAAAAAATCTGTCTTGTTAAGATATCGGTTAATAATTGTGGTCAATGGAGTTTGCATATTGTCCCTGTATTTAGTCAGGAAGATGGTTTTTGTACAGCCTAAGCCTGTAATGCTCACCTGGGATCTTAGTTAATAAGGCGTCCAAATGTTTATAGTGTGTCTTCAATAAAGTTTTTGTATCAAAAAGGGCACCATCCCTTCTTATGTGAAGGCAATTTATGAAATGTATACAGGTAAAATTGCAACGTATGTTAAACATATGTTGAACATAGGAAAACCCAAACGTACCTTAAATGTATGTTTTGAGTCAACATTATGTTTAACGTATGTTTAAAACATGTTTAACGTATGTTTGGATTATCATACATTCGACGTATGTTTAATGTATGTTCAACATATGAAAATCCAAACATATGTTTAACATACGTTGCAATTTTACATGTGTAGGACTACTTTACATGAAGGAAGAAAGGAAGATAGGGAAAATTTGGAATAAACTTAAAAGAAACAAAATATTTTGTATCAGTGGATATTTATATTATGGATATTTGGGTTAGTTAGGGGCCACATCAGAGGATGAAAGTTTTGTGTAGCAATTAACAGGATTTCATTCAGTGGTGTAAGAGAAATTGTTGATGAGATGGATAGCCCAAAACGTAACAAAAGGGAGGGTGGAAGGGCATACAAATGGACAGACGTCCTGATCTCTATATTCCTTTAAGCTGGAGGGTATAATGAATCAATTTGAATTGAAAATTAATTTAAACTCTATATTTATATATGACCTTGCTGCTGTCAAGGTGATTGCACATGGGACAAGGTCACCAGGCTTCCCAAGGTGGGGCTGTATTTGTGTGTAAGATAAAATCCATTCAGCCGAGGTCATTGTTTCTTTGTGCTACATGCTGTTTATGCTTGTTTCAGATATGGATCCAGAAAGCTAAAGAGGGTGATAATAAGAAGAGGAAGCGAGAAGAGGAGGATGTTCCCCCCAGAAAGGTCAACCCCAAGCTGGCAGGCTTTGCTTTCTCTAAAGATTAACTATAGAACTCTACTCTATCATTTTATATTCTATTTATTAATGAAATTTTTATATAAAAAAAACATGTCCAACCATTGATGTATGTCAAGCACAAAATGGCTATTAAAGACTTAGGCATGTGAGAGTGTGCTGTCAGAAATGCATATTAGGAATTGTTGCAGTATGAATATTGCTGATATGCAATTTAAGTTTTAAAAAACTATTTAGCTGAAAAGCAAGTTTACAATGTTACAAGGTATCTTTGTTAAATAAAAATGTGTGTCAGTACATATACATGTGTATTGTATTGAGAAAATTGTTTCAGGGACACTGAAGTTTAAACACTGAATCTTAATAAAAAACGGATAAAAACACTTCTAATCTAAGTGAATATATGTATTGTGTTGCTGTGATGACAAGCACATATTTTTACTTTAAGTAGTTTCTTTAAATTGCACTGTCGTGGATTCATGGTGGTGTATAATCAAATGAATAAATGGTCACATTGTTAAGGATTCCTATCACTATTAAAGGCAACATTTTCAAATGCAATATTGTTACTTTTGTATGCTTTTATAATAGCCTCTGACTTGGCAAACTGTGGCTGGGTTCTTTCAAGTGTCGATTCTGCGCATGCCACCTGATAAGAATATCGACGTAATGTTTTTGTAGCAGTGACGTAATCTTCCGGTAATTTCAAGTTTGCACTGCTTGGAGAAGAACTACAAATACTTTGAGGATAAGAATTGTCACTTTTTGAATTTAAAGTCTTTTCGATTTTTAGTTTCTGGAGATCTTGTTCGTTGATCGACTTCATTACGTCATCAGTAAGGCTTTCAATGGAAGCAATATGACGTAATGATGTTTCTATGGAGTATACAGAATCTCGTGGAGAATATCCATCACAATTATACTGAAAGTTTGACGCATCCTCGTAATTTGACGAAGTTTTATTATTGTTTTGAATTGCATTTGAGTATTCACTTTTAACAATCAAATCACCATTAACTGGCATGGAGTTCTGACTTGCAGACGGACCGTTTCCTGTATTTGTGTTGTAGATGACGTAATTCACATGTTTTGGTGATTCTTCAATCTGTCCCATGTTCACATAAGCTTGTCTTTTTAACCTTACCGCTCGCATGGCCTCCTCCTTAGCTTTAAGGAATTTTTTTATTTTTCTTCGATCTCTGGAAAGGGGAAAAAAACAAACAGCAGATATACAACAAGTATAAAATGTTTAGATAATTTCTATACTTATTTGTCTTTGTATTGAGTAAAAATACTACCCTACCTGACGGCCTTAATTGCGGAAACTATACAGATGAAAAGAAATAACCCGCCAAAGAAAACGATGGAGAAGATTGCAGCGAAATCCTGCGATAAGGACGCTGCCATTTTACAATAATTCTCTGCAATAGAAATAACATTAAGAATTTGTGCATCCAAACCGATCATACCAATTGATTGCTAGAAAAATGCTTTATGTCAAGTCTGTACTAAAGATAATACCTGTTATTGATTTCCCAGAAATGCCAAGTTCCGAGTTGTGCACAAAAAGTAACCATTTTCAAATTTCCATATCTTGAAATTTTCAAGTCCTTGGTATAAACAAATCCATGTTTTTGTATAAAATCGAGCAAATTTCACTGCATATCCTACCCCACAAAGGGTATAACATCACACACCATTGTACAATAATAATTCATCATTGTTGGATTGAACAATCTAATTCACTGCTTCATCACAGTAATTGGCAGGATGAATTAATACGCCATTCCACTGAGGCATGGTAGTCCATTGTGGTACATTGGCACGGGGGACTTGAATTGGCTTGATGCATCTGGAAACAAAAAGCAGAAACAGTATATTAGCACTTTATGGGGCATTTTGAGATCTATTGTACATCCCATGTGAGTTCATCGCTGTTTTTAATTTTGTAGAGAGGCTGTTTACACGCCATGTAATTTTAATCCAAGTACAATGCATTAAAAGCACAGATCTGTTTTGTATTCTTTATCAATAGGAGGTGAACATATTGCAGCGACCTCAGAGAATCTAGCACCTTCTGTATTGTATTATCACTATGTGGTTAAAGAACTGTATGTATGTAGTAATCAGTGTTCATAAATCGCAGCAAAGAACGATTTCCAGTAAATAATTTAACGATCTTTTACGACTTTTAAAGGTTTAGACGAAGCTAGGAAAATTGGCTAACCGACAATAATGGGCTTCTGAATTACTTGCTCTATTTTCAGAAGCCTTACATTATGAATAATACAGAGACGACATTGACCCTAAGAAACAAGATGTGTTTGTGAAACATTATGCGCCCGGCGGCAACAAAGTTCGAAAAAGCTATTTTTAGCATATAGGTCACAGTCAAGATCACAAGGTCATTGACCATGGTGTCATTTGAAAGAGCTTAATTAATTAGTGAAGTATGCATACCAAATACGTAGTCTCTATCTTTCACGGTTCCAAACTTATGGTGAAGGTTCAAAAAGCTCCTTTTTGTATATAGTTTAAGGACACAAGGTCATTGACTTTTGTTCATTTGAAAGAGTTTAATTAGTGGAGTATGGATACTAAATATGAAGTCTCTATCTTTCATGGTTCAAACATCGAGAAGGTTAAAGTTTGCAGATAAACAGACAGGACAAAAACAATAGCGCCCCCGATCATCGTTCCGGGCGCATAAAAAACTAAAGTGATTACTTTGCAAAAAATGTCTGCGAGACAGTAGCTGTTGCGATGGCATCTGCGCGAAGCAATGTAACCATTTGTTTCTACATGACGTGTATCGCTTTTTCATTCCTTATAGTTACAAAGCTACTTCAAAACACATCTGAAGAATGTTTTTTGTTTATATGTTGTTTAACGTCCCTCTCGAGAATCACTCAAATGGAGATGCCATCACTTTCCAGTGGAGAGTTGCAAATTTTGTCCTATGCTCGGCACGTACATGTAGGACCATCAGAGATGGATATTTTTCGTGCCAGCACTTACTGCGACACGGGACCTCGGTTTACTAGTATATGGTCTCAACTCCTTACTTCGCGACTTTAGAGCAGACGCTCTTACGGCTACCAACTTTAGAATGTAGGTCTGGTCCACAGTCTGAAAAAGTCTGTCTGAGTGCATCCCTGCATCACCCAAACAAGGTTGGTTGCTTTAACCAGAAATGTACCATATCAGGTTCTGAGCAAGAACAGGCCTGTAGCGTTGATAGTGTCTAATCTACTATGTCTCAATTCGTTATCTCATGCAAGGCGCGAGCCTGTATGGTATGTCGAGGGTTCATGATCGAGTTATAATTTTTGCTTGTTTGTGTTTGTTTGTGCAATATTGATACAGTACATATCTATTGGCCGTGCCAATTATTTATTTTCTATGAAGAATATTTTTTATTTATTTTCTATTTTCGTTATTTATGTCCTTGAACATATTTCATAATATTCGTCTGTTATCTTTTTGATTATTTATACAAGTATTGATTTAAGGTAAAAATCGCACATCAAAGCCTTTTTCTTTTGTATTGCATGTATAAAACTGCGAGACAGTCGTGTGTGCTGAAAATTGATCACAAGCTGACAGCTCCCTTATTTGTAAAAAGAATGTTCTGAATGGGCACACAATCGCAACAAGGGGACTTATTAATTTATATCTGTCCAATGTGTGCAAGTACAAGTAGCTTCGTCTTTTAGCTCTACTGGTCAGAGACCAGAAGAGCTTATGCGATAGTAATGCGTCCGGCGTCCGTCCTTCTGTCTGTCGAGCTGTCTGTCTGTCCGTCTGTCTGTAAACAATTTTTCAAAATGCTACTCCTCCTACAGTTTTGGTCTAATTTCAATCTAACTTTGCACACAGTAGACTACACTAAGATACATAATTCTGTGTATCGGTTTTTGATTTTGATAAACGGTGTTGCCGTGGTAACTAAAAATAAATATTTCTGTAAAATTGTTTCAAAGTGCTACTCCTCCTACAGTTCTGGTCTGATTTCAATATAACTTGGCACACAAGTAGACTACACTAAGATACATAATTCTGTGTACCAGTTTTTGATTTCAATAAACGGTGTTGCCGTGGAAACTAAAAATAGAGATTTCTGTAAAATTGTTAAAAATGCTACTCCTCCTACAGATTTGGTCTGATTTCAATATAACTTGGCACACAAGTAGACTACACTAAGATAAATAATTTTGTGTATCAGTATTTGATTTCGATGAACGATATTGCCGTGGTTACTAAAAATAGAAATTTCTGTGAAATTGTTTCAAAATGCTTCTCCTCCTACAGTTTTGGTCTGATTTCAATACAACTTAGCACACAAGTAGACTACACTAAGATTCATAATTCTGTATATCGGTTTTTGATTTCGATAAACGGTGTTGCCCTGGTTACTAAAAATAGAAATTTCTGTAAAATTGTTTCAAAATGCTACTCCTCCTACAGTTTTGGACTGATTTCAATATAACTGGGACACAAGTAGACTACACTAAGATACATAATTCTGTGTATCGGTTTTTGATTTCGATGGACAGTGTTGCTGTGGTTGCTAAATATAGAAATTTCTGTAAAATTGTTTTTAAAATGCTACCTCTCCTACAGTTTTGGTCTGATTTCAGTATTACTTGGCACACAAGTAGACTACACTAAGATAAATAATTTTGTATATCGGTTTTTGATTTCGATGAACGGTGTTGCCGTGGTTACTAAAAATAGAAATTTCTATAAAATTGTTTCAAAATGCTACTCCTCCTACAGTTCTGGTCTGATTTCAATATAACTTGGCACACAAGTAGAAAACACTAAGAATATAAAGAGACTTTATCAATGATCATTATTCTATTTATTGATGTTGTAAAGTTTCAATTCCCATCTGCTTAAGTACATTACTCTTCCTTTGCTACAAGTACAAACCAGTAGAGCTTCAGTCTCGACAGAGACTTCTGGTTATAGTCATATATTGAATTTGCTAGGGGGGAATAACTATCAGGTTGTAAATTTTGCATTTATACCTCCCCCTAGTAAATTCAAAATTTACAACAGGATAGTCAGATAATTTTTTCAGTTCATTCGAGATGCTTTGATCCTAAAAAATCCTGACCACTTGTTCTTAAGGTAACATTTTTGTACATGTACTGGCACTTCAAGTCTTCTTCTATGATTTGTCAAAGACGTTACTAGTTAAGATGACATAAATAATATAGTAAGTCTTTATAGGTTATAGTTTGCTAAGCAAAATGAACTGGAATTCAGTGTGAGAACTGTTTCAGAAAGATGATTTTTTTGACAGTTTATCTAAATAATCTAATCCCAATGACATTGTGAATATATGACGGATAGATCGGTCCCCGACGCGTGTTTCCTATTTCATTAGTGACGAATATATAAACAGATATCTTTTTGTACTTTTTGGAGTAGAGTGCAAACTGAATTTGAAATTTAGTAGGAACTACATACTTTCACTTTGCAAATCCAAATCCAAATAGGACATGAATACGTCTTCTGTAGACTGGTTCATCTTGCTTATGACCGAAAAGAAACTTTATAATAATCTTTATCTTTGACGTGTAAGTTCTTTAACCCATTTGCTAACTTGTCCAATTCTAATTTTCAATGTAAGAAAATGTACATTTACGCCAACTGCCTTACCTTCTGAAGTAGTGGAAATAAAACGATTTAAGTAGGCCGAGTTTCCGTCACGCAATATTGATAATCGTCTTTGAAAGAAGATTAATAAAAAACGATATATTTGTAGTCGTATTCTTGCCTTTTGTTTTTCAAGTGAAGGTAATTTAAACTAGAAATGGAGACCAAACAAATCCTGCCGATTAAAGATCCTTAATAGTGTACAGTGTAGTTAATACCGAGTTACACAACGTATAGAAATTGTAATGGAATTTTAAAATTAAAAAAATAAATATTCCTAATTGTTTGTGAACAGTGCCAGATATTCTAGCAATGTGAGTTCCGGTAAATTAGACCGATTGATCTTCAATTAGGTTGTACATTCGTATTCCGCAACCATTCTCCATTTTAATATGTAAATTCTGACTGCCAAATTAGAAGTAGAAAAGTTCTAAGGTGTATTCTTCACAGCATGCTGATAAGGCATGGGAATATTTTTGAAATGATTTATTCACATAGAGTCATTAAGTTTAGCTATTCTGGCAATAAAAAAATCGATATCTGTATCAAAATTAAAAATCATTAGTGTATCTATCCTTCTTAACATGTCTGCTGTGGAGAATTTTATTCACTAAGGGAAAGTTTAATGAATATATAAGTAAATAAAAAAAATACTTACCTGTATCCCAAGCAATCAGCTTCCTCCGGCAGAGGAGAACCATCTGTT
Source organism: Saccostrea glomerata (assembly GCA_003671525.1). Lineage (NCBI taxonomy): Eukaryota > Metazoa > Mollusca > Bivalvia > Ostreida > Ostreidae > Saccostrea > Saccostrea glomerata. Next base: position 1,166,133 of record PRKT01000059.1, on the reverse strand, counting down.
GCTATCGATTTAAGGATTGCAATAACCACACACACCATAGAAAAAACCCAGCTCTAGAATCTCTACTTTGTTTATATTGATAATGTATGATAATCAGCGACACATTGCAGAAGATTTTCTTTTTCATGCATTTTTTTTTGGTTCAAGTAATTTGTTGTGGGCGAGATTCTGTTGCTGGTGACATCATGACATGGAAACTGAAATGACACGTCATTAAGAACTTATATTAAGGATTATAAATACTTTTTATTTTGTTCCGGTCTAAATAGAATTGATGAATTATCACGAAAATGCAGCATGTATCATGATATTAGTTCTCTTAGATATGTTTACACACAAAGAATGCGCACACAAATGAGGCTGTATGTAAAGCGTGTCAAACGGGGACAAAGGTTTGTTTATACAGCTATCAACAGGGGACAACTTTCTAACTGAGGTTGTCCCTGAATATCTTGGTTTCCAAATAACGTCAAATTATTTTAATTCATTAAGGGATCCGTAATTATCCATTATTGTCCATTTTACAACTCATAGATGAAATCTCTTCACTTAAATAGGATTGACACGTGTGTAAGAGTGAATTAACTTTTCAGCTATGTCTGGTAGGTATTTGGAGATTACACTCAATAATTAATAAAACGTCGTTGTGGTATCTGAATTCCAAGTTGAAGGCCAATCAATTGTTTTCTCATGTTTTTAATAAGTTCTGCTTCAAAGAAATTCAAAAACAGGTCGGTGATTTAAGAGCACAATTATTGCCCATTGGAATTTCAACATTTTATTGGGGGTGGGGCTTGTCTTTGAAGACTTCATAAATAATTATATTGTCTATGAGGAACTTCAGCATCCTGTTAATATCATTTTTAGAATACTTTTGTTTAGAATCAGAGTGATTTTTTCCATCTTAAGGTTGAACGATTATGTTATAGAGTTCATATCCGTATGTCTGTTAGCTTTTTTGTATTCGGCTGATAACTTTAAATAATATGCAGCAAATAGTAGATCTTGGGTTTAATATGTATTACACATTAAAAGTAGATCCCTTCGACCTTCAATTAAACTGCTATCACCCGATGTGACAAAATAATAACTAACAGACCTAGAACCATCTAATGTGAAAAGTTTCGCGATAACTTCCCGTATATTATTACATGTATATAAACCTTTGATCACCCATTGTAGCCCCTGACTCGCTTTGGGGGTGGGTCAGGTGGGAGGGGGCGTGTCTTGACTTTCATAACAATTGAATAAACGTGAAGATTTGAACACATTTGATACAAAATCACAAAATTTGACACACATTCTGTACTTTGTAATGAAGCTCTTCTTTAGTTTCTTATTTTATAGTATATAGTAGTTAATGAGATTTTTTAAAAGGTACGATTTTTAGCTCACCTGAGCTGAAGGCTCAATTGAGCTTTTCTGATCACATTTTGACGATGTCTGTCTGTCTGTCTGTCTAGCTGTCTGTCTGTAAACATTTCACATTTTCGACTTCTTCTCCAGAACTGAACTTGCCACAAAGCATCCTTGAGTGAAAGAGATTCAAGTTTGTTCAAATGAAGGGCCACCCCCTTATTCAAGGGGAGATAATTTAAAATAGTGAAAATTTGGTGGCATGTCTTTAATAAAAATCTTCTCAAGAACCACTGTGCCAGGAAAGATAAAACATATCTAGGGAAACATCCTCAGGTAGTGTAAATTAAAGTTTTACATAGAAATATATAGGAAAATTCTTTAAAAATCTTCTTCTCAAGAATAGCAAAGCCATGATCAGTCATATTTATATGGAAACATTCCCAGGTAGCGTAGATTCAAGTTTGTTCAAATCGTTACCCCCGCGGGTAGGGCGGGGCCATAATGGCCGCTCGCAGCTTTACAATCTTCTTCTCAAGAATAGCAAAGGCATGGTCATATTTATATGGAAGCATCCTCAGGTAGTGTACATTCAAGTTTGTTCAAGTCATGACCCATGGTGGTAGGCCGGGGCCACAGTGTAAATTCAAATGCAAAGGGCAGTAAAGTCACAGGTAGTCGAAGAAATATGCAAGCATCCTTAGTTTGGTGTAGATTAAAGTGTGTTTAGATCATACCCTCTCCCCTTTAAGGATTGGTTGAGACCATTTTGGGTTTAATCTATTCAATAATAAACTGATTTCTGCATGCTTTTTTCCTAGCCACAGTGATCTGGCCCCAGGATCATGAAACATCTTAAGCTTAAGAACATACGCAAGGTACCTTACCTACTGATAATTTCTCAAGATATTCTAAATTTAAACTTTTAATACCATTACATGTTCTTGGACAAAAAAATCAGCATTTGTTACCAGAGGTTTTGAAAAGATACCAAATTTGAACATTTTTGCATTATTCAAAGAAAAATGTACAAAAATTACAAAACATAAATTCCAGATTCTTTTTTCATCAAAATTTGTTTTAGAAGATGTATACAAATCCATGTGTAGACATTAAATTGTTTATCTCGCACGTTTTCTTTTTTTTTTTATATTTTATTTTCACCCAAAGATGCTTCGTGGCACGTTTTACTAAAGCCCATGAGTAGTTCTTGAGAAAAAGTCAAAAATGTCAGAAAAAGTCAGAAAAGTAAAAAAAAAAGTCAAAAATGTCAGAAAAGTCAGAAAAAGTCAGAAAAGTAAAAAAAAAGTGTGGTTATCTACAAAATTAGAGATTCTTTCAATAAGTAATAAACATTTTACAGGGGATCAAAAATTTAACTTAAGTCTAAGTCTGTTTTATGATCCTTGGACTAGGTGAGCGATGTGGCCCATGGGCCCCTTGTTTATTTCGCACGTTTTCTTTTTTTTTAAATTTTATTTTCACCCAAAGATCCTTCGTGGCACGTTTTACTAAAGCCCACGCAGTTTTTCTTGAGAAACAGTCAAAAATGTATCGACGACAGATACATGTATCTTGGACCAGAAAAGTTTACTTAAGTCTTCGGTTCAGGTGAGCTTAAAAGCAAGAAGTAATTGGATCTTACATGAATATTGTTGGTCATCTCTTAATTTTCAATTGGGTGCTGCACACAAATGATCGGGAAATAACAGGACATCTTAATTTTACAATATTTAAAACTGTCTTTTATACAAAACAAAATGGAAGTCTATGCAATGCATATAATTTTAATGTCACGAAGTTATACAATCAATGTCAAAACAATTTTAGATGAATGCAGAGATTCGATTAAAATTTAAGCGATATATAATTCTGGAATCACAGGAAATGGAGAAGCCGTGAAGCTTTACACAGTCTTTGTCTCGATATCTAGAAATACCGTTCCTTTACTTCGTGATTGTCATCAACTGTTTTTGCTATTCAGTTTAATTTTTCACAACTTACGTAATATGTTCATCTTATATAGTGAATTCCTTGTACTACTTTCAGAGGCAAATTTAAATATCCGTGATGTGATCGAAAAAGGAAATTAATTTTATTAGTATAATCTGGATAAATATTTATGGAAAATTTCTGCTTCATGTAGCTAATGTGGAAGATGATGATCGGTTTCGTGTAATTAATTCGGCTATGTATAAATGAGATTTTCCAAACCTTCTCTGTTTTACAAACGGGTTATTTTCTTTTCCAATAAAATACTTTCTGCTCACATAAATCCTTTGTTATTGTAAATACTTTATTCTCTTGACTTTTCCCGTTTCGATCTCTCCCACCATTAACTCTCCCTCCTTAACAACGCACACGGGGACTAGTCCATCTATCCCCAGGTCAGGGATGATGTACCTCAGAAATCGACCGTCCCTATCAAGCATGTGGATCTTGCTATTGCGGAAGTCAGTGATGATGATATGATGCATGCTGTCTGTGGTAAGGGACGAGAGATGAAATTTGTACTTGGACGCTTCGTTCCCTGTATAGGAGAACCTGAATATTCCGTGCTTGTCCACCACTATGAGGGCACCCTTATCACAGTCAGCCACACAAATGTCGCCGTTACCATTCTCCACCACGTAAACTGCCTTCTGAAACAGAGGCTGGTACTCTGAGTCGTACTGGATTTCCTGGAGCACGTCCCCAAAAGTACTGTACCGGACAACCTTTGACTCTTTATAGCCTGCTGTACGGAGACAGACCAGGAGGTTCCCCTCAGCTGTGCATGCGATTCCTAGAGGTATCCACTTCCCTGTATGGAACAAAGTGTTGACTTCTCTATTATTTATTATCCTTACAGTATTATTTCCAGGATCAGAGAACACTATGTTCCCTTTGTTCAGGGTCAGGTAATAACCTCTGGTAGAAATGGTGATTGTGCCCCTGGAGATCGAAAATCTTTAGGACATTACTGCATCCACCCGTCCACACTCTGTCATTACCATGGGAAACAATGCCGTACAGACGGCTACCATCTTTGTCAGCTGGGAACTCTGTATCGAAGGTGAAGAGGACAGTAGGTACATTTAGAGCTTGGCGTGGTGGTTTGACTGAGTCCTCTGTTTTCATGTCATCAATGTTAATTTTGAATGATTCTAATGTCTCTATGTAACCGAGGTAAGTTGTGATACAATTTTTATCCCTTTTGCAAGGTTGAAAGTATGCGGGTCTAGTTTCTTCAACAGAGGTTGGAACTTGCAGGTTTTTTCAATTTCAAGTCGAAATTCCATTAATCCGGAAACATCTTTCGATTTTGACAAACTAAAAACTGATTGTTTCAGGCTTTTTAGCTTCATTAGTATATCTTGAAATTCTTTCTCCTGCCTACGTAAAAAAGTTAGATTCTTTTTTTGCATTTTATCCAGGTCCTCCTGAAATGTTTCTCTATCTCCTGTTGCCACTCTCTTACTCGGGTTGTAATATCGTCTTTTGACTGTTTATAGACCCGTGGGAGAGCTGCTATTCGTTTTCTAGTATGACCAAGAATTGTTTCCAGTTCTAATCGCATGGACTGTAAATGTTGATTTTCCTTCGCAATAAAATCTGATAGTTCGTCGGCTTTTTCGGATAATTCTGAAATCTCATGAGTCTTGTGTTTTATTGTCACACAGAGGACGCAGATTGGAATGTCGCATGACTTGTAAAAGACACAACATTGTTGTTTGGGGTTGGCGTGGCAGTTCCCTCCCTCAGTTTTATTTAGGTCGCTATATTTAACTACATCATGATCGTTTTCTGATTTCAAAAGCATGTGGGAACCAACACATGTATTGCAGAGTTTAACAGTACATCGTCTGCAGCTAAAGGCGGCCGGATTCTGACAGACGTCACATTCTAAGTAGTGTTGTCCTTGGTCTAGATTGGAGGAAGCCATTTTTTTAATCCTAAAAAATACCTAAGAAAAGAAGTATGTATTATACAACGATACCATCATAAAATGTTCATAAAATTTTGAAATTGCCATGCGGTTTTATATAAGTTGTTTTTTTTTAACTCGACTTTATATTTCAAAATGAGATAGCATAGTTGTTGAAATAGTGTTTTTAATACACTTATTCTTCACTAATTATAAAATGTAAAATAGAAAAAGAAATCTAGTTGTTATAGATACGTTGCTATCATTTATTTTGCAGGAATTTTACTTTTTTTAAATATACAAACCTTGATATATGTAATCCATAAATGCGAGGACTCCCCGATGCGCTTCTAAATATCATTTCAAAATTGCATAAACTATTACATTATTTATATGAAATGATGTTACAAAAGGGGCTATTGTTAATTCCGTGGAGTTTTACAATCGTTTCCGCATTTGCAACTGTAATATATAGAAATTACATTTTTATTTATTAAAAAATCATTATGTTGTGTTTTTTTTGTGGGGTGGTGGTAACATAATTAACCTTATTATTTATCTTTCATGAATTTCACCCTTCCATGGCCCCTTTAGTTGAAAGACATTTTTAAAACACTTAAAGGGGACAAAAATTTCATTTTACATCCTTATTTTCCGACTTCCGGTAAGGTAAGAGTACTTACTTCTAGTTAATCAGCGTTTGACACCAGATAAAGCATTTCTAAAATTGTTTCTATAATTAACATCACCTTAAACTTTAAAACCTCAAAAAGAGGGAGAAGGAATTTTAACAAACAAAATGTCATGAATAAAATAATAGTTATAATAATAAATGTTAAATGATCCTTTTTTTCTTAGTACGTCTGTCAGTTTAAAAAATTGCATCTGTGAGTATCTTTGATTTAATAAATGACCCCAAATGTTGTTTATTCCTATGAAAAGCATTTGTTTGGTTGCTAAAACCAAGAACAAAAAAAAGCATTTTTTTGCGTAGAGAGATTTTTTACCCAAATCGTATAAACATTTCAATGAAAATACATCAGGCCATCTTCGCTTGCCAAGGGTTTCTGATACGCTACTCTCTTCATGATTATGAGGAGAGACCCTTGGCTAGCGCAGATGGCATCAGGCAGACGGACATTTGTTCAAATACACGAATAACAATATATATCCAAACCCTCTTTGTTAAAAGTAAAAAAAAAAAGTATTTTGTTTGTTTTTGACAGTAAAATTACACATTTTTCTCTATACAAAAAGGAACACAAGTGTAGCCCCCAACCTCCACCCACCCCCAGTACACAAATACTTTGGAAAGTTCCCATTCACACACATTTTCATAATCATGTTATTTCTTCTACATGCTGTTAATTAAATGAATTTTCGACTTTTATGGATAATTGCGAAACCCTTATCTCAATTTGCCGTTATTCGGGGGCAAGTTGGAAGGTTGTCTCCTTTTGGTAGGTATATAAACAAACCTTTGTCCCCATTTGGTTCATGCAAATCAAGCAGGCTGTTATTTACAGCGCGGATCTAAGAAGTTCGATAAATTAAGTTAAACATTAAATAAATATCCGGTGTCAAACTCTTAACAAACTACAGTAAGTATACTTATATCGGAAGTCAACAACGTGCAAAATATCCTTTTAAAGAATAATACAAGTTAAATGAGCTGTTTGTCCCTTTTAAGTGTTTGAAATATGTCTTTAAACAAAAGGGGTCATGTAAAGGTCCAAGTCAGATGGACCCCCAGCATCTAAAAAATATTCAGTGTATTGATTATCAAACAATTCATGACCACAAAAAAGAATAAAAATAATACCGCGCAATTTTAAAATAATATTGTCGCAAATGCAAAGCAGCTCGCCCCTTTTGTAATATCTTTTTATATAAATGCTACATTGTATGTAAGTTTGAATGGCTCTTGTGAAAACCTGAGATGTCCATGCATTTAAAATATGGATTAGATATATCAGGGTCTGTATACGTGTATTTAAACATTTTCTTAAGTAAATTAGAATAAACAAAATTTTTACGGATTTCAATTAAATTCCTGCAAAATTCATGTAGAATACATCATTGTTTAAGAAACTAGAATCGAATCTGTTTTTTTTTTAAATTCATAACAGCTGATATAACACAGACGATGTAACCACAATTTAAACAACATTGCTAATTTTTTGTCAATACAACGCTGGTATACTTATTTTCATAGGTATTTTTGAGTATATAAAAATTGGCTTCCTCCAATTTCGACCAAGGACAACACTACTTAAAATGCAACGTCTGTCAGAATCCGGCCGTCTTTACCTGCAGACGATGTACCGTAAAACTTTGTAAAACATGCTTTTGGAATCAGAAAACGATCATGATGTAGTTAAATATAGCGACCTAAATAAAACTGAGGGAGGGAACTGTCACGCCCATCCCCTGCAACGGTGTAGTGCCTTTTGCAAGAATTGTGACTTCCAATCTGCGTCCTGTGTTTGTCTATTAAACACAAGACTCATGAGATTTTAGAATTTTAGAAAACGTTCATTTTCTTTCGAAATAAAATCTGACAGTTCATCGGCTTTTCCGGATTTTAGAATTATCCGGAAAAGCCGATGAACTGTCAGATTTTATTTCGAAAGAAAATGAACGTTTTCAGTCCATGCAACCAGAACTGAACAATATTCTGGATCATACCAGAAAAAGATAACAATCAAAAGACGATATTACAACCCCAGCGAGAGAGTGGCATCAAGAGATAGAGGAAATAGAGAAAACATTTCATGAGGACCTGGATAAAATGCAAGAAGAGAATCTAACTCTATTACGTAAGCAAGAGAAAGAAATAAAAGAGATTCTTGAAAAGCTGAAATGCCTAAACCAAACAGTCTTCAGTTTGGCAAATTTTAAAGATGTTTTCGAATTAATGAAGCTTAAAATTGATATTGAAAATATGCAGGTTCCAACCTATGTAGAGGAAATTCGACCCGCATACTTTCAACCTTGCCAATGTGATAAAAACTACCTCAAAACCTTTTTTGGTTACTTAGAGACGTTAGAATCATTTAAACTTTCCATTCACGGTATTAAACAAAAGGATGTTATCCAATCATCACACCAAGTTCTAGAGGTACCGAAAGTACTCTTCACCTTTGATTCAGAATTTAAAGCCAAAGAAAGCTTTGACAATCGTCTAAATAACATGGTTTCTCTGGGAGATGATGTTCAGAGTATGGATAAGTGGATGCAGTAATGTCCTAAAGCTTTTCGATCTTCGGGGCCATCTCCTCGACACTGTTACCATTTCGGCATAGAGTAAAAACCTGACTCTCGGTCTGCACGACGGATATATTGTGTACCCTGATCCTACAGAATATGCTTTGAAAAGTATAAAAAGGAAAAAGGAAAAGACATTGTTCTATACTGGGTTGTGTCAGATTTTATTTCGAAAGAAAATGAACGTTTTCAGTCCATGCAACCAGAACTGAACAATATTCTGGATCATACCAGAAAAAGATAACAATCAAAAGACGATATTACAACCCCAGCGAGAGAGTGGCATCAAGAGATAGAGGAAATAGAGAAAACATTTCATGAGGACCTGGATAAAATGCAAGAAGAGAATCTAACTCTATTACGTAAGCAAGAGAAAGAAATAAAAGAGATTCTTGAAAAGCTGAAATGCCTTAACCAAACAGTCTTCAGTTTGGCAAATTTTAAAGATGTTTTCGAATTAATGAAGCTTAAAATTGATATTGAAAATATGCAGGTTCCAACCTATGTAGAGGAAATTCGACCCGCATACTTTCAACCTTGCCAATGTGATAAAAACTACCTCAAAACCTTTTTTGGTTACTTAGAGACGTTAGAATCATTTAAACTTTCCATTCACGGTATTAAACAAAAGGATGTTATCCAATCATCACACCAAGTCCTAGAGGTACCGAAAGTACTCTTCACCTTTGATTAAGAATTTAAAGCCAAAGAAAGCTTTGACAATCGTCTAAACAACACGGTTTCTCTGGGAGATGATGTTCAGAGTATGGATAAGTGGATGCAGTAATGTCCTAAAGCTTTTCGATCTTCGGGGCCATCTCCTCGACACTGTTACCATTTCGGCATAGAGTAAAAACCTGACTCTCGGTCTGCACGACGGATATATTGTGTACCCTGATCCTACAAAATATGCTGTGAAAAGTATAAAAAGGCAAAGACATTGTTCTATACTGGGTTGTGGATACCTTTGGGAATCGCCTGTACCACAGCAGGGGACTTGCTGGTCTGTCTCAAGACTTCAGACTTCTGGGGACGTGCTCCAGGAAATCCAGTACGACTCAGAGTACCAGCCTTTGTTTAAGAAGGCAGTTTCCGTGGTGGAGAATGGTAACGGCGACATTTGTGTTGCTGACTGGGATAGAAGGGCCTCATAGTCGTTGACAAGTACGGAATATTCAGGTTTTACTATACAGGGAACGAAGCTTCCGAGAATAAATTTCATCCCTCGTCCCTTACAACAGACAGCATGCATCATATTATCATCACTGATAGTAACCAATTTAAGATCCACATGCTTGATAGGGACGGTCGATTTCTGAGGTACATCATTCCTGATCAAGGGATAAAAGGACCACTCCCATTGTGTGTTATTAAAGAGGGGGAGTTGATGGTGGGAGAGGGCATAACGGGAAAAGTCAAGAGAATAAAGTACTTACAATGACATTGGGTTCATAGGATTAAAAAAGTATTTCAATAGAGATAGAAAACAATCCGTATGTGAGAAGGTGTGGGAAAACCCTTCATTTCACAGCCATGTGATCATAAATAATGTTGTTACTTTAAATATTGAATATTTCTATATATGATATATCATATATTTTGAACTTTCTTTTGAAAAGAGTAAAAACGATTCCTTTATGTAAGCTTCATATGGCACATTAGAAAATATAAACAGCTGGTTATATGCGTAAATAAAGGGTACGGAGTCATGGAAATGTTTTCAATGAATAAAGCTTCAGGTTTTAAATTTCTTGTTAATCATAAATTTAACTTAAAAAAACAAGAAAATTTCTATATTTGTTGGGGCACTGATTATACAAAATGAAAATGATGATGAATAACTTATTGCAAAGACTATCAATTTCGTTTCAAATAAGAGGTTTTCTAATTTTGTAAAATTAAAACATCTAATGAAATGTATGGAGAAAGCGAACAGTATAGCGAAAAGTATTCAAGCTCAAAAGTCTATTTAACAATACAAAATAGGAGCAGAGCAAACACACGGACCTAAAAAAAATAAGAGGTGTGATCAGGTGGCATGGAGGAGTGAGCATCCCATGCCGACCGATCAAATACGCCGTGTGCTCCTTGTCATATATTATTTGCTATAGAACTTACGAAATGAGAACTTTAAACGAGGTTGTTGATATTCTTGATTCAGCAACTGACTATTTTCTGGAACACCATTTTTTAAATTTATTTCTGTGTTGTACACTTGGGAAATCCCCACCTGGAACTTATGTTTCACAAAGCCAGAATTATACCAGTATTTAAAAGAAGTCACCTGCAAGAACCTTGCATGTGATATTTGTAAGTAAGTAATCTTCACTGGCTCGTCAATATTCTATTTTCTCCTTCCTAATTTTGACCAACAAGCATGTTGCCAAAACCATCAAGGAACTATCGTAAGGAATTTCTTAGTCCTGAGTGAGGTTATTCATTCGGTCCCAATTCCTAAAGTTTAAAGGGACATGGACTCAGTTTCGATCGAATTTTTAAAATCAATTTTAAAGTTTTAAAATAATTCCTAACTAAAGGAACCATCTAATGATCAGCAAAAATTTGAATATCATTTGTTTATTAACAAACGAGATGCAGTATTAAAATTCTTCATGATGTAAGAAACACATTCTTTAGTAATATTTATAACATAACAAAGAAAAATATTAATCTTAGCGATGAGAAATATATGCTACAATCGTATGTAAACAGTAATATACAAAAAGTCTTAAAAGTTACTGTTAAATTTATCAGAGATTGTTTTGATCTTAGAAGTCAATTACTTGACCATTCTTGAAAAAAATATGTAAACATTATTTAATGTTGTTCAGTGGGCCTTTGCCAATTATTGTAATTGTGTTTGCGCCAAGAAAGTATTTGTATTTGTATTTGTATAAACAATACACGTGCCTTGTTTTTGTTTACTTTTATAGAGTCAATATATATCTATAAAAAATGAAATTCAGCAAATCACTAGAAACAGTCTAATCGTATTTAGAATGAACTTCTTTATTGAAATTATCTGCTTTGAATGAACATATATTAGTATATATACATGTAAACAAAAACAGGTACTCTATTACAAAACAAAGGTTTGGAGCTCAAAATCTGTCATTTATCTCGACAACTGAAGTTCAAATTCTTGATGATCATTAGAAAGACCTTAGTTATAAATATTTGTAAAAATGGAAAAATAAATTTGAAATATGTAGCGGAAACTGTGACCTTGTCCTTTTAAAAGACATTGCAAGACCCGTAAAGAGGTGAACTTAAGAGGTTGTGTAAAATTGCTTACTACAGTATTTCTTATCAGACATACATCGACAGGGTAAAGGAAATCAAAGAGATGTCGATCTCAAACGAGTAAATTGCGTGTTCAGGCACATGGCAACAGGGGGGTGGGGGCACTTTTTCCCAACAAGAAATGTTCATTGAAATTGAGGGCTGTTTGCCCCCC
>PRKT01000059.1:1142748-1154049 GCA_003671525.1 Saccostrea glomerata | reverse complement strand
AATAGGCAATTTTCCTTCTTTTTTTTTTTTTTTGCCTGTCAACTTTTTCAATTTTTTTCTCTCAGGTTGCCCCCTCCCCCCACTTTCAAACCGATGCTACGTGGCTGGTTTTAAAGATTTCTACTTGTTGATTTAAATTCTTTGTTTTTAATTTCATACTCTCTCCCATCCGTCGGCGAAAGAAAAAACTTTGATTTATAGCAAGCGCAATATCGGAGTAAAATTTCATTGTACAGCCATTCTAAGTTTGTGGAAATAGAATGGACACAAAACCCCTGGCTTGCGACGATGCTCAAATCAAGGAATGAAAACTTGAAATCGAATGGGTTAATGTACGGGGTATCGAAAAAAAAAAATACGGTGCCCGAGCCCGATTTATTTTCCTTCTGAGAGCATGATTTGGGGAGCAGAATAATAACTTAAGCTGGATTGGACATGATTATCACAAAGGTATTGCATATAATTAAAATCATAATGGAATCATATAAAAAAAAAACAAATAACCTCGTCCCTAAATAATATTCTGAGTAATTCTTTGCGAGATGTATAAACGTTCGAATTTCCTCCAAAGACACACAATTTTTCTATAAATCATTTATTAAATGTTAAATCGACAAGAAATGCTTGTAACTTCATACATTATGCACTTAATATATGAAAATAAGACGTATAAGACAATGAATATTTGTTTACAGTATGTATGACTCGCGCCACATGTGTTTTTAATGATTAACTTAAAAACTTGTCGATTTTTTTTTTCAGATGTCGCTTGTACAACAAATCTTTCTCAGGAAATTTAGGTAAGATACCAGCGCACTGGATTTTTTTTGTTTAAAGAAGAAGTTAAGTTGTATAAAGGAAAATCTGTAATCTTCCCTTCAAACAAACAAAGGCAAGAGAAGTGGACATTCACAGACGAAAGCTTGTCCATTTCTCTGTAGAGAATAGGTCATTAATGAGAAGAATCTTTCAATATGTAAATATACGGTAGTGCAGATTATATTTTCGTCCAAATTATGACTGTGGGCTTTACTGTTCAAAGTTCCAAAGGGGTAAAATTTAAAGAGAAAATCTGTTTAAATATTCTTCTCATGTCAGAACAGCAGGTTCATAATTATTATACATGTATGTATAATAGTCCTCTACGGTACCAATGATACTGGAGGGGACTATAGGCTCCCTCCATGTCATGCGTTTGTCCGTCTGTCTGTCCCTAGCTCTGCTTGACAGTCTGTTCTACTTGGTTTTATGCACTTTTTTCTTAAACACTTAAAGATATTGAGCTGATTTAATTTTTGATTTGTGAGTGTGTCTTGATGAGTTACAAATCAAGTTTGCATTTCCAAATCAATGATTTTTGACGCAGTAACGATCTTTTGAATTTCTAATGGTAAACAGAGTTCCACTTGCCAGTATGGGACTTATATTGCTAATGCAATTCTCTCAACAGCTGGGCTAAGATCATTTTATGCATGTTTTTTTTAGTTCAAGGCTCCTATGCCATTTGGGCAAAATTGAGGCCTCAAATTGGGTTCATGTTTTTGGTGTTAGACATTTTTAAGGAATTTATGGAACGTTTTATTAGTGGGATTTAGTGGAATTTTAAGAAGCTAATCATACTTGTTGTAAGGAAGTTTGAAATAGGCTTTTGGACAGAATACAGTGTGATTTAATTTTTAAGATATTAATATTTATTTTAAAAAATCTTTTTGATACTAGCTGCAGATCTGTAGCGTTATAGTTTTACATATTTGTCTTTGACCATAACAAGCTATACAAAAAAGATTTCACAGAACAATCTCATATTTTATTTTTTCCTCAACTCTGTGATGAAACCTGTCACACAGCATACTCTATGAATTCCAACTCCACTTCTCATATTATATTCAGCGTGAATATATACATTATGTACCTGTGTGCAGTGAAGATTTCTTACTTTTGCGATAGAAATCTTGTCAACTTGAACATTGATCATTTTTTATGAAACGACTTTGATTGTTTAAAAACAAATAATATTATCTCAGACTTACGAGGGGAGAGGCCCGCTTCATTAAATTCGATTTTTCTTCCGACAAGATGTCCTTTTCAGTTCCCACTAAAGTGACCATTCACACTTTTAGAACTGCCGCAAAATGTACTGATCCGGAATTTTCACGGGAGTTAGGAGGGAAAAAAACTTACATCAAATGTCCTTCTATAAAGCAGAACTACAAGTAGGACTCATGTGAGCGTTTAGTTCATAAACCCTTGACTGTTAATAAATTTTCTTCTATTGATAAACAACCCAAGATCAAACTGACATATTCTTATGTGGACTTAAATATGGGGAAGTTAAACATTAAACAGATATGATTTCTAATTAGGTTTATCAATTATGGATAAGTTAGTGAATTAAGGCTTTTCCATGGTTTGTGATTGGATACTATTATCCAACGAGTTACGTTTTCCGTCCCCGTAGCTTTGCCGAAGGTATCCTTTTCATTACATGTAAAATTAACAGAAAAAAATCGTCTACTTTCAGCACCACTACGTCCCTGAACGAACTTCGACTCCTTAGCAGAGTTAAGGTGGTAGATAACAGCAAAATAGGAAGAAATGCCAAGCAATCTGGGCGACCCGTGCGGATAATTCATGTGTACAACAAAACGCACGTGGGTCGCCTTGGCGACAGAGTTCTTGTGACCATAGAACACGAAAAGAAGAAAGGTTACATCGTGGGATGTAAACAGAATCAGCAACCGCTAATTCCCAAATTTGACAGTAACAATATAGTTCTTGTTGATGATAATGGTCAGCCATTGGGGACACGTATTAGGACACCGATTCCTTCTTGTTTGCGATCCAACACGGACCCTAATTTTGTCAAACTGTTGTCTCTAGCTACCACATTTGTATGATTTCATTGTGTGTATATGTTTTGGTGTTTGAAAGTCAAATAAAGAAATCAATGCCATTTTGAAAAGTAATATCCTTATTGTTATGGAAATGATTGGTGTTGGAAAACTGAAACTGAATGATACTGTAGCAGCAATAATATACATATAGATAAGAACTTTATTGAATATAATCATGCAATTTGGTATATGAATATTGAACAGTATTTTCTTCAGAGAGATCTGGACAATATTAATCTTCATCGTCACTTCCGCCACGGAAACGGACTCCGGCAGTGCTCGGAGTGGATGCTTGAAGAGTTTCTGTCGGAATACCTCGGCGTTTACCGGCTATAGCACTCCTGAGAGAATCCTCTCTGTACGGGTCTTTTCCCTGTTTTATCTGATTATGTATAGTCATAAGTTCCCTGAAATAAACGTTGGAAACGAGAATGAAAAAAAGGTCTTTGAAATATTGAAGCCATTTTCGTTAGCCAATCAAAAAAGTTTATTTGCAAACATACTTTAACTCAAATCGGCGCTCCCGAGTTTCTTGTAGTGTTCTTTTGAGTTCATGGATTCTATACTTGCTGATGTCTTTCCCAGAATGCTGTAAACAGAATCAGATCTTGTAGTTTGCTTGCAATGTATATATACATGTACTAGTTTTATGGGTATTTTAGAAGTAAACTGATACAAAGTAAAATAAAATATGCACCAAAGCACCCTCCTCCCCTTTATCTAAATATTTTATAGATCAGTCCCCGATTTTTGACCAACCTTGATCAGTTCCACCACATCATCCGTGGAAATTAGGACGCCCTTTTCTTCATACGACTTAGGAAAGAGTTCCGTAAGATCCACGTCTTCTTTGTCGCAGAATTTGACGATGTACATCAGACTACCCATGAGTGGATCCAAAGATTTCTCCCTCCTGGAGGGCGGTAATCGTAGTGTCACATTTAGGCCCCGTTTTTCTCTCAGTTTGTGAACCAAGAACGCTAACTCTGTATGTGCGTCTGTTCCCTGCCCATAAGTTGAAATTTAAAAATGGGACATTCTTTATTTCTTTGATTTAAAGATGAAGGTTTTGTTAACTTGTTTTAAAGATATTTCTCGAAAGAGATACATGTTTTCTTTGAACACGAATAGAACTAATTTTTAATCTTCTTACATCAAGTTCTAATTTCTGTAGCGGACTTCTCTTCTTTATTTTGGATGACCAGGGTTTAAGAAGAGTCATGGCTCCCTCAGACGTTATCAGGTTATACGACAGCTGTAAAGAATACAGAATTTTATATTACATGAATGGCCAGAATTATTTTTACTTACTAGTATTTTGATATGTTTTAGTTGAAGTAATAAAAAGCATGAAGTTTTGCATTTACTTTTATTATTAAATTGCAAATAAAAAAAAAGCATGAAGTTTTGCATTTACTTTTATTATTAAATTGCAAATAAAAATAATATACTTTTTAGTATTTGAAGCTGAAGGTAGAAATTTAAAAGGTATTAATAATTATTTCTTTTGCTAACAACATTTTTATGTTGCATTAGCTATAGTTTGTCGTTATGAATGTAAGAGGCGTCGAAGTTCAAACACAAAATCTACCTTTAAAGTTTGAAGAGCTTTATTTATGGGTAAGACCCTGGCAATAACAGGTGCGATATCGTCAGGAATTCTGTTGGCTCCGAGGTCAAGAAGGGTCAAGGTCGAATTCAGGCGAAGACATTCAATTAAGGAACACCCTCCTTCTTTGCCGATCCCATTCATATTTAGAATGAGACTGTGTAGTCGTTGATTGTGCTAGAACAATTAAAAATGTTACAAATCAATGAAACTCAATTTTAATCTGAAACTTCAGACTTGAGATTCAAAATATATTGATAAATAAAAGAATATCAATGAGGAACAAAACTAACAGAAAAAAAATTATTTATATTTAATTAATTACAAAGTTATGTTTAGAAAAAAGTAAAATACGTAGAAATGCCAATGAATTTTCTTATTTATTCTAATTAGTGTCCACTTTATGACAGAACGTTATAATTTTTAAAACACGCTTCGATTTTTTAAACAAGCGCGCAGCTCTAAATCTTACCTTCAGTCCTGTAGCAATAGCCTGGGCACCAAAGCGAGTTATCTGATTCCAAGACAAATCTAAAATCTCCAGAGTATTGTTGGATTCTGTTAAAGGAAAATGAAGAATGGGCATACCGAAATTCTGAATAATGGGGCATGTGTGCAATGAATGTAGTGGAAGAGCGGTCCAAATCCTAGAATTTATATTTCATTATGATTTTACGAGGGCACATGTTCCAAATGCATGGTACTCCTGTGCCGTTAAAATGATCTGTCCTTTGATTATCAGGTGTAAACACTCCCCACCACCACCACCACCTAATATGCAACAATTATTTCTATTCCGCAATACGACAGTGTCTCAAAACCCCCCCTTGCGGTGTATATGAAATTAATTTGATTTGAATGAATTTCACATGTTAATTCTTAAACAAAATGTTAGGAAAATATAGCAGTAAGGTGGCCAGAAAAAGTAAGAATTAAATTACTTGACATAAAATGAAAACAGGGGAAAGAAATGAAATAGCGCACACTATTTAAAAATAAACTAAGTTTTGAATTACATCGTAGACCTACCCAACTTCAATAATATACCAAAAGGAAGAGGCGATGAAAACGTTTAATAGGACTACACCTTTACTGGTAAATCACCCTTTTATATATAAAACCAACACTTGCCTAAACTTTTCCCAATTTGTGCGGCAGCTTCATCTCCGATCCCGTTTCGTCCTAACAGAAGCTGTTTCATAAATTCATTACTCTGGAATAAATATAACTTCAGTCTACAGAAAGCAAATGATGTTTTCTTAATAGGTCTCTATCACCATTACCAAATTACGTTACATTGAGTGACGTCATTATCCTACCTGTAATATACTGGCCATTAGTTTACCACCAAAATCCTGAATTTTGCACCCTGAAATAATCAGACACTTTTCAACGATTTTTAAAACAACTTTTCAACTACTTTTTTTTAAATGAGGTAAAATATAAATTAGTCAAACGATGAAGCATTTGTATATATAAAAGACATACCCCCTAGCATTACATTCATTTTCCAAGTTTAATTCAGGTCATAAAAAACGCCAAAAATTTGTACTGTATGATAAGTATGCAAAATGTAATGTGTCTATTATTTGATGCTACAATTTTAAGAGTAAACATCTACACGATGAATTTATATGAGATAAAATACTTTCAATATTAATGGTATGAAATTACATTTATTAACTTAATATCCATACCTGTTAAATCTACTTTTCGTATATGAGTATTATTTGTGAGTATGTATCGCACCACCTTGGCTCCTGGTATCCCTACTGGGTTATTAGCTAAATTCTATTAAGAAATGCAAAAAATCTTTAAACCTTTGAAAACACTAAATACAGGCACAGGGGCCTGTAACATACTGTATTTGAATTTACGTAATCACTATATGTATACAAAAAGAGATCCTTTCCTTTTTGTATATATATAGTGAATACGTAAAATCAAAAACAGTATGTTACCGGTGTCGCATAATAAACGTTCCGGGTAACTTCGCGTTCCGGCCGGAACGCTAAATACCTATAATATTGGTTCCGGGCCATAGTAAAAGTTCCGGCCCGCGTAAGATTGGTTCCGGCCGTACCAAACGTTCCGGGCAACCAAACACCCTATTAAACTCTCTATTTATATTCAACATTGGCTGTGAATTTTAATTTTCTTCTTTCTTTTATACCTTCGTGTATGATACAGCAGGATTTAATCGTAAGACATACATATGTTTACATTTAAAGTCAGAATATGCGGTCTTTTTACCAAAGACATTATATATTTATTGATGTCTTTGATTTAAATATTATATTAATCCATGAAATTCCAGTTGATTATTTTGATTCTTTGTAAACAAAAGAAGGTGTGAAACTTGTTTACATTGATATACCCCCATCGTGCTGTTTTACGACACACTTGGCTTCTGTCGATACGAATAATTGCGCAGTCTTGCGAATCGCCGTAAGCACACATGACCACCCTGATCAGATGATAATGGTGATAGATTAATTATATTTACGATAAAATACTTTAATTATTAGGTAATATTTTAATTTTCTTACAATTTTTTAAACACCCATACATGTAGTTGCGTTTTTTTAAACGAACTATATTAATAAATTAAACTACAAAAACATAATATTTAGGAAACGAGTGGATGCCGGATCTAAAAAGGGAAATTCATTTATAATTTAAGCATTTAATACGAAGGAAAAGTGTTTCCTGTTTGTTGATTATTTTTCTTCGTCAGGTGAAGTTTCTTGTTTTTTAAATTTTAATGTTATGTCAACAAAACATGATCAACTTGGAAATGTTTCAATGACACGGCTAAAAACTTTTGAATAAAATTCAACTCATTTCTATTTATGCACGTAAGTACAAGTACATTTGTATTCATTTGTAAAAATAACACTGAAGAAGAAATGTATTACAGACACAGATCGGTATTTTACTATTTATATGAATAGCATTGTGAAGTCTGCTCCCCCCTTTCCCCTGCAGTAAACAGTAGGCAAAAATCTTGATTTGCTTGGTATGAAATTTTCTATATTTTAATTAACAATTTGTTGAATGTGTTCAACAAACAAAGGAGTCTTAGTGGGGAAGGCAACCGCGAACGTTTGTTCTATCGCCTACCTGATTTTTCAAAAGACATCTTTGAATGACTTTTCCTATAGATATAATAGTAGTTTTTTTTACGAACTTTCAAAAACTATAATTATTTGGAAAAGAAGAAAAAGTTTCTCTTTTATTCTGATAAAACGTGTATTTCCGCTCTAGAAGTCGATGGTAATGTAAAATCTTAATTCAAAATGAAAACAAGACCACTCTCGTGATTTGAAATGAGTTTGGTCTAGAAATGTACCGTATTTTATTACCAAATCGTTATTTTTCAGAAAGAATGTGTTCAAAAGTTATATAAGAATTTATGATTTTGATATATATGTATATTGGATTTGGAAGCAGATAGCAAATATATTCCTTTAAAGTTCTACAATTTAAATGTCTTGAAATAAATATGTGTATACCTTTTTTTAATTTCCACTATACGGCTATTTTGTTCATTTTCAAAAACTTCTTGAACATGGAAAGATACAATATTGAATATTTACATTCGCTGTATTCTACTAAGCCAACTGTGAAATTGATTTGAAAATCATTTTCGTGTATACTCACGCGTAGAAATATACACGGAGAAATGTGCGTTACCGTGACGTCACAATAGAGCTACAGCGACGTTAGTAAAAGTATAACAATGTAGGGCAGCGAGAAATTCAAATATTGAGTATATTTTTGGTGCTTCCAAACATGTAAAATGTAAAAATAAGGAATGTTTTAAAGTTTAGTGTGAATTATTGGTGTGAGAATCACACAGACTTGCACGTAGGCATATTTTTCATGAAGCGCTAGCGCGCTTCATGAAATATGCCTACGTGACAAGTCTGTCTGATTCACACACCAATAACTCACACAAAACTTAAAAACATTCCTTAAATAAAAACCAGATATTAATTTTTTTCCAGTTTGACGAAAATAATGATAATTTTCGAATTGATCATTCAAAATATAAAGTTTATGATGTTCATTGATAGAAAAAAGCATCGTTTCACGAAAATGTATTGGGTTAAAAAAATAGACAAAAGTAAACGTATCCGGGAAAAAATTAGGACTCTTTTATCTTCCTGACCCCCTTCCCTTTTTAGCAAAGTCAAAGAGAGGGTTGCATGCAACCAATTTCCTTTTTTTTTGTAAATTCAAAGAGGGGTTTCCAACCCCAGCACATCCTTCTACAGGTGAAGAGAGGATGAATACCCTTTTTTTTTAATTTGTCTGCATTTTTAAAAGCTACTTTTGAGTAATTTATTTTTTAAAAAAACTTCTTTATAAAGCCATTGTGTATTATTGCCCCCGCTTCCGCTTTCCTTTCTAAATACACTATGATTTTTGATCCCGTGACCTTCAAGTTTGAGTTACTTAAAAAAAATAGACTTTACTTAAAATTGGCCATGATTTTTATATGACAAGAGGGATATCATACTAAATGTTTATTATCTGTGACAATACCTTTCTAAATGCACTATGATTTTTGACCTCTTGACCTTGACATTTCACATACTTTTCAAAAAATTAACCTTGGTCATGGCTTAAAAATGCGTGACACGTGTTTTTACATAAAATTGGGACAAGACCTTTCTAGATACACTGATTTTTTTTATTTTGTGACCTTAACCTTGAAGTGTGACCTACTTTTCCAAGGTTCCGTGCTAATTTGTCTTCTTTTTTTCAAAAATTGAAAAGTAACAACTAAGTAGCAAAAATACATGTACTCAATTAAAATATTTCTGTAATTGCAAACCGGAACGTTAATTTAACCATAAATTTTGGTTCCAGGCTAAAATAGCTAAAATATATGAAATGTCTTTTGGAAATTGCAACCCGGAACGTTTATTATGACCATAATTTTTGGTTCCGGGCTAAATTAGCTTCGTAACAAACTGGAAAAGAAACAACTAAGTAGCAAAAATATATGAAATATCTTTCAGTAATTGCAACCCGGAACGTTTATTATGACCATAATTTTTAGTTCCGGGCTAACTTAGCTTCGTTTCAAACTGGAAAAGAAATAACAAAGTAGCAAAAATATATGAAATATCTTTCAGTAATTGTAACCCGGAACGTTAATTATGACCATAATTTTTGGTTCCGGGGTAAATTAGCTTCGTCAAAAGCTGGAAAAGAAACAACTATGCAGAAAACATATATGAAATATCTTTCAATAATTGCAACCCGGAACGGTTATTATGACCATGATTTTTGGTTCCGGGTCTAACTTAGCTTCGTTTCAAACTGGAAAAGAAATAACAAAGTAGCAAAAATATTTGAAATATCTTTCAGTAATTGTAACCCGGAACTTTTATTATGACCATAATTTTTGGTTCCGGGGGTAAATTAGCTTCGTCAAAAGCTGAAAAAGAAACAACTATGTAGAAAACATATATGAAATATCTTTCAATAATAGCAACCCGGAACAGTTATTATGACCATAATTTTTAGTTCCGGGCTAACTTAGCTTCGTTTCAAACTGGAAAAGAAACAACAAAGTAGCAAAAATATATGAAATATCTTTCAGTAATTGTAACCCGGAACTTTTATTATGACCATAATTTCTGGTTCCGGGGTAAATTAGCTACGTCAAAAGCTGGAAAAGAAACAACTATGTAGAAAACATATATGAAATATCTTTGAATAATTGCAATCGGAACAGTTATTATGACCATGATTTTTAGTTCCGGGCTAACTTAGCTTCGTTACAAACTGGAAAAAACAACTAAATAGCAAAAATATATGAAATATCTTTCAGTAATTGTAACCCGAAACGTTTATTATGACCATAATTTTTGGTTCCGGGCTAACTTAGCTTCGTCAAAAGCTGGAACAGAACAAATTAGTAGCAAAAATATATGAAATATCTGTCAGTAACTGCAACCCAGAACGGTTATTATGACCATGATTTTTGGTTCCGGGCTAACTTATCCTCGTCATAAAGTGGAAAAGGAACTTCAAAGTAGCAAAAATAGTTGAAAATGCGCCCAGTGATGCTAACCCGGAACGTAAAATATGATCATAATTATGGTTCCTGGCTAACTTATCTTCGTCATAAAGTGGAAAAGGAACTTCAAAGTAGCAAAAATAGTTGAAAATGCGCCCAGGGATGCTAACCTGGAACGTGCATGCTCTTCTTTTCCCTAATGCGGGGGACATAGATTCTCTGAATTAGCTTGTTTTATATATCACGTTTGCATGACCGTGGGTATTATTGAGAACATTTTAAAACATTCTTTCTATTACGCTTGTGTAAATTACATGTTAAATTCTGTTTTCCCAAAAATCACTCCCCTAAGTCACTTGTTTCCGCTATCCCAGTTGGTTCTACGGATCCATTTTGTTCTGCATGTATAATATTTTAATTAAAAAATACAATTTTATTCCCTATAAATTGTGGTCCTGTCTTACCTTTAAATGCCACGATTTGTGCAGACTAGCATCTACAATATGCCAGGATCCTGCTACGTAATTTTCTTCTTTTCTACAACAGTGATGCTCCAGAAAAAAATAAATAGAACTCTATTCCATTTTTCGCAAAATAATTAAAAATTAAATAAAACTTTTACATTTTTGCAACTGTTATGATTGAAACTCCCCCATAACAATGTGGGGGAATATTGATAAATAACTTTTCATTTTGTGGGGCTGTTGAAATATAATCTCCATTTTCTTTTAAATTGGAGAAGGGGTGAGATTTTTAAAACA
>PRKT01000059.1:1127976-1141225 GCA_003671525.1 Saccostrea glomerata | reverse complement strand
ACTTCGAACGTCAAGCCGCACGAGATATCTCGACTAGCTGTGACGTCATACGACGTCACAAAGCTCGTCGGAGCTTACGGAGACAGCCGAGCGTCTGTTTGAAACTATAGAACTAGTGCAATTTTTGTCGAAAAACATTGCAGAGTTATTTCTTGTTATTTTGAAAGATTTCTACAAACTGAAAGTCTGATATATGCTTTACGTTATTATTTATTTATTTATTCGGCATTATTCGCGCAAAGGACATTGGGTAGTGCAGGAATTCTGGGAATGTTGCACAGAGAAATTTAGCTGACGTATGTACAGATTTCAATCCGAATTTCCTCTGTTCTTACACGTTAGCCTATTGAGCTCGCTGCGCTCGCTATGATGATTAAGCTGGTCGTCAAGGGGGTGTGTCCCCATACCAAACGAGATTATACAAAATGTTATGCGTTCCTTTTTGGAAATCAACCAATGAGAGGCGAGAATACAAATAAAATAAAATTATATTAATATCATTAAATTAATGTACCTATTACATGTATATATGTAAAGTACACATGTACCTACTATATATGTAAACTACATCATTAAATTATGAAAAGAAATTAGATGTAAAACTTTTAATGAAAAATATTTTTTGTTCATGGATTTTTTGTTGATGATAATGCCATCATTAAAAAAAGTAAATAGGGAGTCGTCCAAAGCATTTTTTAAAAAAATATTTTTTATATAAAGGAAACAATACTAATTACAACAACATACTATTTCCGAGACATAATGATTCTGGAGAAGCATCTCTGCCAGAGCATGAATGTGTTTTCCTGTCATTCCATTGTCTTCAAGGTCTATTTTTGAGAAGGTTAAATTGTCCTAAAGAAATGAAACCGAGATTAACCTAAAAACCGTTGAAATATATAAATATGGATAAAATTTTAAGAGGACGTTATATATTGATAGATATATTCGTCTAATAATATCGAAATTGTCCATTGGTAATAAATGTAAATGACGAAATTGCTCATGCCTTCATTTCGTATCCCATTGCCGTGCAATCATTCTTGCTGAGATACCTATACCGGAGTCGTATGTCGTCATCTGTTGAATGACGTATGAGGTAGTGATTTGGTATAACGTTCAACTTCCTGCACATGCGCTTATATTCCGGAAATACTCCATCATCTTTGATTTGTTTTGTTTTTTCGTCAACAATTAGCTCCAGTCCAACTGAAATCGAGATTAGGCTAAACATGAACCATTTTTTCAGGGAGGTGGGGGAGAGGCTGAAAATAATTGAATACAGTTAAATCTCATTATCTTTGAACTGATGGAACCGAGATATAGAGGTTAATATATCCCATGATCCGAAATATAGAGGTTAATATATCCCATGATCCGAGATATAGAGGTTTAAAACTTTAAATATATTTAAAGAAAAAAATAATTGTGTCTTTTAATTTAATTTACTTTGATATATCAATGGTTTTCGAGATTTAGGGTTTAGAGTAACAAAGCTTTACTGTATTTGAACTCAAAGTTGCTGGTTTCTGAGATAGGTCAAATGATCGAGGACACCGTAGCAGTATATTAGCTATTCTTTCATGTTACCTAACTCCTGATCTAAATCTGTATCGTAATCTTCATCTTCACTGGAAATTTCCTCTAACCGCTTTTTCTCCAACCGACTCGGCGTTTGTATGTTCCAGTACTTTTCCAACTCAAGCTTTAATTTACTGTTTCTAAGTAAACGTTCTTTTTTCTCGTTATATTGCTCCTCAGTCAGAATAGGCACGTACTCCCATGGTTTGGAAGACAAATGTTTAGAGACCGTGGACTTGACGCTTGTTGCCGAGTGGATAGGACTCGCTATGTAACTGTTCATTTGCCTTTTGCGAAACTTTGCACTGTTCTTTCTCATTCGAGATACATTGAGGCTTCCGGTTCCACTTCCGGGACTTGATGGTTCGGAAACGAAAGAAAGGGTGGCGGATCTAGGAGGAAAAACTGATGGTGGTGATGTTGATGTGTTGATGTCATATCTGCTTTTGTCCAATGCAAAGGTCTCCATAGCTAAAACCCAGAGAAGACGTTTGTGATTGCAAATTCCAACACCTTTTTAGAGCGAGAGAGAGAACAGAGAGAGAGAGAGAGAGAAAGAGTGTGAGAGAGTGAGAGACACAGACAGATAGAGAAAGAGAGAGAGGGACAAACATACAGAAAGAAACTTACCGTTAAATTTTATATTTTTCACAGCTACATCGTCAGCCATAACTAAAAACTCGCAATGAAATACACCACACAGGGATTAAATGCAACATTTTAATCCTGATTAATCGCCTTATTGTTTATTATGAGGTCAAACAGTATACTGAGGGTCCAACTTTAAACAATGTTCATTCCTTTTTTTCATTTTTGAAAAGTATCAAATGAAAATAAAAAGTGATATATTTTAACATTCATATTAAATATTCACTGTTTACCTAAATCTGTGATTGTTTGCTTACTTTCTCCCTAATCCACATTTGTTTGCATATAAAGGTTTGTAAATCGCCTATACAATACCGTGAATACACTGTCATTTAAAGAGTAAATGGGAATTTATAATAGGAATTAATAATACAGATGTGCACGGGTAAAAATCGAAACATTCAGACGCTCTTGACTTTATCACGTTTGAATTTCAATAATATTGGTTCTCACGCCTTTAAAATTTCGTCCAATATTTTATCTTATCTCCAGTTTGTTTAAATTGACTTCGAATTTTTTTTTCCAAGAATGACTTTCAATTTTTATTTTGGTGATTGAAATTTTAAAAGTGTACATGAACAAATTAGATTTTTGGGATTAACTTTTCAAAACCGCAAAAGGAACCTATTATTGGATAAACTGTTCAAAGTCGTAAAAATGTTTTAAAATCATTCTCTGTAAGAGTTTCAAAGTTTCTTCCGAAAACCTTGTGAAAAGAATTTTGTCTAATCTAGTTAATATCATAAGTCTATTTAAATCTAAAAAAATCTAAAATGCTAAAAAATATTCTAAAACAAAATTGTTATATTCATTTGTTAGAAATGTGTTTTTTTTTAAATAAAAAATTGTTTCATTGTTTCTCTAAATTTCGTTTATTTTTCTCGAGAATAGGGATAATCGTGCAATAGCAAAAAGCTCATTAAGCGGCCATCTTTTTTAAAGATGGCTGAAATATTGAACATTAAATCACGCCCATCCCTCTGCCTTCCCCTAATATTATGCACAGCCATGGTTCTCTCTCTGTTTATTTTGTATTTTTCTGCACATTTGTTGTTTAGAAAGTGACATAAACACGGCATTACATTATACCAATGTATCTCTGATATGCGATTGCTGCACCCTGGATTCTTTGTGTCACGCTAATCTCTTGTGTGTGTAAATTCTCGATGAAATCTGCAAATTGCACTTCTCCGCCTCGATAGCAAAAAAAAATGAATGCGCATGTTTTCCTACCCCTCGGGTATGAGTAACATGGCTAAATATTCAAAAGTGAAATACAGTATACGTATGTTAAAAATTTAAAACCCCTCTAGAAGCATTTTCCCCAAATAGAATTATATTATTCTTTGTTTATACATTCTTTAAAATTGATTTTTAAAATGCATAAACAGTATGTTCATTCATAAATGTTCCTGTATTCATCAGAAAAAGACTAGCACACCTCGTAAAATAATACAGTATTTCATAAAGTCCTATGTTTTACTCTAGATGTGATTTTTTAAATTTATTTACAAATAATTTATAAATTATTAATTATTTGTCTACTTTGGTTCTATTGATATTAAATTGCTTGACTATTTTTGTTTCCGTTTATAGGTCTCTTTGTTTTGTTTTTTTAAACTGTCTTCTGGTTTATTTCACTTATCTTTTTTAATGTGTCTTTACTAAGCTTTAAAGATATTTTTTTTTTTAAATAGAAAAGCCTTTTTTGTGGAAATCCTAATATATGCCTTTGTATGCCCCCTCCCCCTCCCTCAATCAGTCCGAAAAGTTCGATTAATTTAAATAAATTGCATGAAATCCTCTTTTATACGTAAATTATTACTTTTTGGGGTGTTCTATGTAGTTTTTTTTTTCATTTCTACATTGTTTCTTGTAATTTTCACGGGCGCAACAAAAATTTATTAAAAACTGGTCATTTAAATTTTAAGGTGTCATATTTATTCTGTGAAGAAAGTTAAGAACTTATTCGCACTATATACTAATTCTATTTCATGTGATAAAAAAAAACTCTCAAAAGTGTATCAAAAACAAATTTTAATCTGAATATATGATTACATTTGTGCGCATACATTTTTATGTCCTGTGTGCAGTTAAACAATAAAGAAGATGAATTTTGATACCAAAATTTATGATTATGCAAATTCCCATTTCGAAGCTTAAGATTTACTTGATCAACTGACGTAAACCTTTTGCATCATAGTTACTTCATTCTAGTTCCATTATTTCCCGCCATGCGAACAAGATCTCTGCAACAACAATAAGGTTTGATAAACTTCTAAACACCTACACAAAGAATCGGATTATCCCAAAAGAAACCTCGTCAACGCGGCCAAGGAAGGCAGGAGTCTTTGAAGTTTTTCTCCCCTTCTTTCTCTCTTTGTCTTTCGGGTACACATAAATAAGAGAGGGCACGTCACACTACTGTGTAATGAAAATTTTCCAATATTTATTATATTTACCCAAACGTTGGCTTCCTTTGAAATATTTCTATATAAAAGATGGTTCGCATCAGTTTATAGACACAACAACAACAATGTCCGTGATAATTTTTGTGGGTCTTCTTATTAGCGTGGTGCACGTGCTGGGAAGTCCGATTTCCATTCCTAACAAAGTAAGTTCAAAAGGAAAAAAAATATTAATTTTCAACTCACTTACTAAAAAAAAAACTATTCATAAAATGATATTTTCTTTATTTCTTGTCTTGTGTGATTAAGTGCCATTCTTATTAAGATAAACTGTAATATTTCTCGTGTAAATAAAGAAAATGTACTCATCTGTTCATTTCTTCTTGATGTTTTCGCATACCCAAACGAGATGTTCGATTAAAAATATAGAAATGAATAACTTTAATGTCGAAGTCTTTCGATATAATCATATCAAAGAGAACAAATCCTGTGAAATATGGAAATAAGAAAAATACCAATCAAGTTAGCTAAAAAAAAAAACAACTTTTCTTTCAGAACATGAAATAAAAAATGTGTTCATTTTTCAATCATATTTTTTAATTCGACTGAACATAATTATTTTTATTGAAGTTGCATTCTAGTCTAGTGCAATAAAGTGCTGTTAAATTCTTTATAATATTATCAGAATTCATTATCTTGCAAATAAATTAAAAAAAACACTCATCAGTCAAAGACAAGTTTATCAGAAACGAAATAGAAAAAAATTTGGATTTTCAAAGAAACAATTTTACAAAGTTTATTTTGTTTGGTCTACTTGCAAGACATTACAGTGTGTGGCATTGTTTTGCATCAAAGTGCAGTATCCTTTGTTTCAATTGTCAAGGTATTATAAATATTCCCCCACCATCCACCCTCCAAAGACAGACTATATATATATATTTCCCTTGCGATTTATTGTAAGTTGTAAAATTTGCATAATTAAAGTTTGTTACAAAGTTCGATAACTAAATTATGGCCCTTTGAACATCGAAGTTAAAACGTCCTTGGCTCTCGGCTTTATATTATGCAAATGTTCAGTCAATGCTTCCGGGCGGAAAGTTTGTAAACTATATAAGACCTCAGAGAGTGATTTTCTGAATGATCAAGCGTCAATGTCACAGTGACTAATGGTAATGTCACGTCTATCTTAAGTTTGATATTAATGTGAGATGATCTCATAAAACAAGTATTGCTACTTTTAAAGTAGTATTGTAAAATGCGGTTGATTGTACATGTTCTACACTGTAAATAGGCCATTTGTTTGAGTTTCAAAATCTTCATTCATTATCTAATCAAGAAATTTCATTTGTTTTTCCACTGTTTTGCCTAATTCAACAAGTGCAAATAAACAACAAAATAAACAACAACAAATAATATAACTTTATTAAATGCTAATTCAGACAAATAGAAAGAGAACAGCCCTATTAAAATTTATCTAATAATTGTAATTAAACTTACTAGGAAGAACACGAAAAATGAAAATGATAAAATCTTCAACATATGTTTTTGATATAATACTCGAATAAATATTGACAAAGTGCTTTTTTATTTTAAATACACTAGTGTAGTCAGTGCATTGTACTTTGGGTATTACAATGCAATGCAATGCATTAATATCTTTATTTTAAAAAAGTAATAAGTTGCCAATTGAAAGAACTTCACTCAAAACTAAAATTCATCTGGATGTTTAGCATATACCCAATCAGATTTCCGATATTAAAGGATCAGCAAAAGTAACTGTTGTTTGACGAGAACTCAGCTCTAAGTACTGTTATCAGAGTGAATTCTGTTATCCTTACTGGTGCATATCTGCGTCATTCTCAAAATTTCTACTCATCAGTTAAACATGAGAATTCTATCTAAAGTTTATACCTAAACTAGTCGTTTGACCGAAATAAATCATACGGTACATGTATTTCATATTAATTTCGACATAATTTCTGTATTGTTAATTTGAATTCATATCAATGACAACAAATATACCCCAAAATGTGAATAAAAATGCATATATTATCCTTTAGTCTGTTTTTCAAATCCTTTAAAAAGAAAACTGAATTAGAAAAATTGTCATTTTTAACCTTATTTACAATAAAATCACGTAAAACAGATTTGGACTGAGTTATATTCAGTGACATTGCATTCTTGTCCAGTGCTGTAAAGTGCAATTTTTTTTATTAAAATAAGCTGAAATAATTATCGGGCTCTCCGGAAGAGACTGTTCTGAGGTTGCTCAAAGCAACACAAGTAAGTTGAGTTTTTTTTTTTTTCTCTAAAATCAATTTTTAAAAATTCATAAGATTATCAGATCTGATTATTTTTCTATGTAGATTGTGGAGGCGAACTAACGGGAACGAGTGGCGTTTTCACGTCTCCAAACTATCCAGGGGATTACACATCATATGCCGAGTGTACTTGGGTCATAAAAGTCAGATAAAATTCCTAGTAATTAAAAAATGCTATTTATTTCCTTTCATGCCAGCTTATAAAGTGGCCCTTTAAAATAATGTGGGGTCTTGTTTTCGTTGCATAGGGACCACCCGGTTCTAGAATCACACTCACCATGGAGGATTTTATGGTAGAAAGTGACGTCACGTGTTACTATGATTGGCTAGAAGTGTTTTTGGGTGGGCCTCACATAGGTGGCGCTAGGTAAGCAACTGAAAAGTGGGGTGGGTATTTGAAAGAGAATGTGTCCAAAAAAGTATCGGTAATTACTAGTAAACAAATTATTTAACTTCTCTATAGACTGAATAAAACATATTCGATGAGAAAATAACAGCAACATTGATTAAGAATGGCAATTTATTGAGTTTTTTCCCTCAGATTTTGCGGAGAAGAGCAGGGTGACGAAAACAGACCCCCACGGACATTAGAGTACCCTGGCAACACGCTGATGGTCAAGCTCCACTCCGACGACTCAAACGAGTTTACGGGCTTTAAGGCGAGATACACCATACATACATGAAGATATGGACATCAAGCAAGTTTAAGAAATGTACTTATACAGGATGGTCCCACGCGCCTTTTCATACGAATTTATGAACATGAATTGAGATTAGAAATTTTGAATTTGTTTGTTTGTCAAAAGTGATGTAGAATATTGTATTTCTTTTTTTTATATATATAATAATTATATGTAATTAATACATGCATATGGACACAAATAAAATAATTTTAATCTCGCATTGTTTTTTCTGAGTACCGGTCTTGTATAGAGTTAGGCTTTCCCCCAGTAGTGTTTTTTCCTCAATTTTTCCATTTCTTTTCTTTTTTCTCTTCGTTTTCTTTTTTTCTTTTTCTCCCATTTTATTGTCTTATGTATATCATATACTTATACCTCTGACCTGAATGTATATATTTTTCATTGTCCTAATGTACCATGTATTTTAAATGGTTTTGAGTGAATAAATGAACTTGAACTTGAACCCCTAAAATCTTTCCCCCGGAAAACTGGCTCTAGAGTAGGATTTCCCCCTAGGAAATCTCACACCGGAGTCAATTTTCCGGGGGGAAATCCTACTCGATGTAGTATAGTTATAGAGTGCGGTTTTCCCCAGAGTCAATCCTCCCCAATGAAATATAATTGCTCTACTTATTCTTGAGGTGGAATGGTTGACACATTGCTACAAGTGTCCCTTTCTCAAATTGGTGACCAGATGTATGGAACATATGTATATAAAAAATGAACACGGAAATCTTAAATCGAATTTTTCTTGGCTACCGTCAAATCATTTTTTAAATCAAATAAATTGATAAAACTGGAGAGGACTATAAGTTTCATCTGCGTCTGTCCGTCAGTCTGTCTAGTTGGCCTTCTGTCTGTCTGTGTGTCTCAAATAGTTTTCCGCACTCTTTTTTTTTAAAGGCTTGAAGACGTTGAGCTGATTTTTTTGGTATAGGAGTATATTTTGAAGAGTTCAAGTTTGAGGTTAGATTCGCTTTAATTTTTTCAAGGAATTACGACTTTTTCATATTTAATCGGCTTTCTGCAATGTTTTTCTAAACGAGTCGAGATAATGAGCTAATTTTTGTTAGGTGAATTTCAAGTTTGCATTTTCTTCCACTTAAAATTATATACCAATCCAGAAATCCATATTGTTTGTTTGTTTTCTCATATTTTGAGAATATTTACATTTCTTTTGAAACCTATATATTTTGGTTGAGATTCCATGATTTGAAATTTATGCTTAGAAAATTCTTACAACATATGTCGAAATCACCCATTTACCTTTTAAAAATCAGTTTATCGTTTTTTGTTTTTTTTTAGATATTGCGGCTGTGGTTTATATTGACTCTATAAGGAGAGGGAAATCCTACTCTGCCCCAAACTCGAAAATCCTAATTCGGGGGGAGGGCAATTTTTTGGCATACAATACTACATTTCCTTCATATCACTATACGGGGTTAAGAAGTGGGGGGGGGGCAACCAACCTTTCAGTGGACAATTTCAATAGTAAAGGTAATGTTGGTGAAAAAAGTGCCCCCCCCTCTTGCTACGTCCCCGTATGTAATAAAGACGTAGGTAGAAATACAAATCATAATTAATATTGTAATAAACACTTTTATCGTCGATAGTAGATTACATTTCTTTTCTGTTTTCATTGACAGTTGTTGTACAAAGCAGCACAAGAAACTGTAAATGACCTTTTTATCCAGGCCACTCATAACTACAATATTGCTGGGTATGTACTCAAAGTAAATTAAAGGGACATGTCTCTAGTAACGATTTGGAATTTATTTTCATTAATTATTTCAAATTATATATGTATTTTTCTGTAATTGATACGGACCAAATCAATGTTCACTATATCGATAGGAATCACATAAAATAATATACTGTATACAGGGTTATTTTCGCCCCGTTTTATTTTCGAATACGCCTTTTCACACTCCCAAACAGTTTTGCCCCGTTTTAAATTCGCTCAGTCAAAGTATTGTTCAAGAAATTATACTGTATTTTTTTAATTTACCCGGTATTATATTCACCCAAATGAGGGAAGGGCGAAAGGGACGAAAATAAAACGGGAGCGAAAATTTCCCTGTATACAGTAATAATTCAAAAAATGTGCAAGTGTAATTTAAAGGAAAAACATTTTGTTTTATAGATAATTGTCATTATAAATTTTGTCAAATTATTCACTGAATAATTTCCTGTTTACAGATCAGTTAAAATAGAGGTAGATATACCTACCTTAGTAAGATCTGATGAATACACCACCAGACTGAAAGCAGTCTTGGAGAAGACGAATGCTGAGAAGTTAGCAATGCAAAAGGTATTCATTAATCTATATAGATTATTATAAAATGCTCATATGTTACAATGTATATTGCAACTCCTTTTTAAATCAAAACTTAACTACTTTACGATTTCCTATTATAAAAAAATATTAAAATGTGTAACTTTCTTGTTTAGATAATGCACAACACAGCATCAGAGGTCGTTGAAGACTTGTTTACGGGTGCAGCAAGGTTTGTTCTCAGATTTTATACATGGATTGATAATTTATATTTTCATTAATTAAATTAAAAGAATCTGATGCAAAATCGAGTCATTGATTTCTCCCATCTCTTGATTGTAGCTTAAAGACCTTGTCTGATGCAGATGTAAGCAACGAACTGGTACGTACTTAATAAGCTATTTTTTGCACATGAAACTAAAAAAAATCTTAAGATAATACTACTCTTTGAAAGACGTCGGACTGCGGCATAAAAACAAAGGAAAAAACTAATATCTGAAGTAATGTGAATAATTTTTGTCACTTTCAGGAGGAGGACGATCAAGTGCCAAAAGTGAAAGGCTGGCGACGATTTCTATGTTGCATCAAAGCAAACAAGCACCAGGTAACTATCCATCCTTATTTCATTCCAATGTTTTTCCTTTTGTTTTATTCTGGTATCTAAACAATGATATTGTGTTTCATAAAATCGATTCGTACAAATGTTTGACTCTATATAATTCAATTTTTTTTACTGATGAATTATATTTTTGAGCCATAATTAAAATTAAAGGTATACGTCTTTATTGAAAAAAGTACTCACATGTTACACCGAAAATCTTAATTTTTCTTTGAAAGCGTCAAAATAAAAAAAGTGGCTACTTTTTGATTTATTGAGAATAGTTTATATTTTTAATGAGCATTTTAATATATTCTCATTTATATTTTCAAAAAATTAACATAGATATACATGTAGCGGATTGTTTAAAAATTTGACCCAATGCCAATCATTTTTATTGCCAGTTGAACATCACGATATAAATTGAAAGGATTGTGGGTTACTGGTACATGTAGATGCTTATATTTTCACATTTTATTAAACCCCAATACTGATACGCTTGATAACGATGACCGCTGAAATTAAAAGCAGTCATGGGTTAACAGGATGTAATAGAATCTGATTGAAAACCTAAAAATATCCCCAGAATAGCGGACATTTTTACGTAAAATTATTCGATTTATAGTTTACCTGTCCTTGAACGTTGTATAAGTGAACTATAAACACGAACATAAAACACGTAGGAGTTTAGGATAAAAAAAAAAATCAGGAAATCAATTAAAAAGCGAAAATAAAATAAATCTACCATATTAGAGAGAAGGAAAAATCATAGACCAAAGTTTATGGTTTATTATAGAGGATATAAAGTTCTGATTTGGTTTCCCCAAACAAATTCTATCAAACTTTCGTAAAAAAGTGACCCCCGATGTTTTCTGAAAAAGCTTTTTTTATAAATGAATAACAAAAAATTAAAAAGAAGATTTTGCATTTCTCATTAGAAATTAGAAGTTTGTGGTGTTTTTGATTTAAGATAAGAAAAACTTAAGTAATTAAAAATTACTAAGTTACCTCGCGAATGTTATTCATAAGTAAGGCCAACATAACATATTTTTAGAGTTTGTGTGCATCCCAGAATCAATGTCAATGCAAGTTTACCTCAGGTAGGACTTAAAGTTTCTCGGGAATGGACATGCTCCATAAACTTAGGCTCTTCACTAATCAAGGAAATGTATGTCACTCTACAAGCAAATCTGAAAATTCCCATCCCTATATGCAAGACTAATCATCACTTAACTATAGAGCAACTACAAAAACATAACCCTAGTTAGGCAATTTGAAAATGCATGCGAAGATGGTTTTCATATGTCCATCCCTAGATGCATCCTCCATTCTTACCTGGTTAAAGTACAAGTGTACATGTATTGCTTAAATTCATTTGTCTGAAGAAGAAAATTAGGTCAGATCCAATATATGAAGCAGGTAAGTGTACATTCGTAGATGTATCATCCATGAAAGTTTGGTCTGAGAAGGGCATTGGGTAACTTGGCTACTCATCATGCAGTCAAAGACGAGTGTTCACTGCTTCTGCATTTTGTGGATTTTCAATGAAACAAAGTGAATGTTTATTTTGATTGGTCTATTTGCAAGGCATTACAATGCATTGCATTACATTGCAGCTGATTGCAGCTGAAAGCAGTATGCTACGATACTTTTATTTAAACAAGCAAAGTTTATTTAGTTGTCAAGGTATTGGAAATATTCCCCACCATCAACCCTCCAAAGACAGCCTATATATATTTTTTTTTCCTTGCGACTCATTCTAAGATGTAAAATTTGCATAATTTAAGTTTGTTACAAAGTTCGATAACTATATCATGGCCCTTTGAACATCGAAGTTATAACGTTCTTGGCTCTCGGGTTTATATTATGCAAATGTTCAGTCAATGCCTACAGGCGGCAAGTTTGTAAACTATATAAGACTTCAAAGAGTGATTTTCTGAGTGATCAAGCGTTTAAGTCATAATGACTAATGGTAATGTCACGTGTAAGTAAAGTTTGATTTTAGTGTGAGTTGATATCATTTAAGGTAAGGTTTGCGCTTACAGGGAGATAACTCTTGCGAATCACCAAAGCGTTTGAAACAGTTGAATTTAAACCAGCTATGCTAAGCATCTCGGTAACGAATTTCCTCTGTCCTACTTGATGTTTGTTGTCACTTAGTCTTATTGTTAGGACTAAAAACAAAGGACGTTTTCAGGAGAAAGTCTTATAACAATTCAAAGCATAGGAATTTTAGAAGCCTTTTAGATTAGCGTGATGCATGTGGATGAACCAATAAAGGAGGACTTGTTTATTTTCGATACGGAACGAGGCAAGTTGCACGGCTATTCCGATCAGGAGAAAGTCATTGATGCATTGTGCTGTCGTGTGTTTCTCGCTTCACCACTACACTAAAATTTTAAGTGAGAATTGGAAAGAAAAAAGAAAAGACATGAGAGTATCCTGTAAAGTATTTTGCAGTCCGAACAGGGAAGAAAAGTCACGATGCATTTGACCATGTCCAATGATGATGTTGACAGTTTGTATTTTCATCAGGTAATTATTTAACTATTCATTTTTACTGAAAATTATGAATGATCTACTGACTACGGATTTAAAAACGATGAAATAAACATACAAGGATGTCAGGATGTGACTAATATCCCAACATTGCCAAAAAATAAAAATGCATTCATTCAAGAAATTATGAAAAATAAAATCCTTGCTTTTTAGGCCTAATATTTGTAACATTATTTGAA
>PRKT01000059.1:1108276-1126732 GCA_003671525.1 Saccostrea glomerata | reverse complement strand
GCGTACATGGGTGGTGTTGACAGGCTTGACCAGATGTCCAAGATGAATAAGTCAAAGAAATCCCTACGCTGGTACCGCAAAATTGAAATCCGTCTGCGGGAAATTGCTTTGTATAATTCGTACATCTTGGAGGGTACAGTTCTGGACCATAATCCAAGAAATAAAAGGAAGCGTGACATGCTTAGTTACAGACCAGATGTCGCCCATCAACTCATAGGGGACTACCGCCAGGAACGCCGAGGATTCAAGTGCCCACATTCCCTTGATGCTCAACCAGAGATTCGCCTGGATGAAAAATCCCACTGGCCTGCAGGTACTGGAAGTGGCAATACAGTCTGTGTTTTGTGCAACAAAAAACATCAGTTGTACAAAAACAGCCATCCTGGATGTTCCGTAGCCAAAAATCCGATGAAGCGAACAAAAGCCACCATGAAATGTGAAAAATGCCATGTTCTTCTGTGCTGTAATGCAAGAAGCACTTGTTTCAAAGACTACCACACCAAAGTCTATTATTGGCAGTAGACTATTGCAGTAAAAACTTGAAGAAAGTAAAGCTATCTTGTAAAATGTGTGCACATTTCTTTGACTTGTGACTAGTGATGAAAATCTCTGATTTTTATTGAAACGGTGACATCATTCATTTGAATTTTTGTTTGACTTGTGTTGATCAAACTATAACATGTTTTATATAATTTTATTCAGGAAATATTTTTCTTTCAATTGATGGTAAGAATTTGTATATTTTAAAAACTTCATAGCAGCAAATCAATCAAAATTTGTGAAAATTTAAATTTTCAAATGAATTTTTTTATAATTAAATTATTTTTAAAAAATTTTATTTGCACATAAATGTTCATGAAATTTACACATCCTCACAGAGAATTTAATTGCCTTTTCAATGAAGTATAACTTAATAAATTTGATGAAGAAATAATGATTTTATGATGATTTTTCTAATGGTACCCATTTTGGCTACTGATGAGCAAAGTTATTCAGTGTACCAGGCTCTGGAGATCTTAAGTTACTCAGTGTTGAAAGAGTTAAGGTAAGGTTTGCGTTTACAGGGAGATAACTCTTGCGAATCACCAAAGCGTTTGAAACAGTTGAATTTCAACCAGCTATGCTAAGCATCTCGGTAATGAATTTCCTCTGTCATACTTCATGTTTGTTGTCACTTATTGTTAGGACTAAAAACAAAGGACGTTTTCGGGAGAAAGTCTTATAACAATTCAAAGCATAGGAATTTTAGAAGCCTTTGAGATTAGCGTGATGCATGTGGATGAACCAATAAAGGAGGACTTGTTTATTTTCGATACGGAACGTGGCAAGTTGCACGGCAATTCCGATCAGGAGAAAGTCAATGACGCATTGTGCTGTTGTGTGTTTCTCGCTTCACCACTCCACTAAAATTTTAAGTGAGAATTGGAAAGAAAAAAGAAAAGACCTGAGAGTATCCTGTAAAGTATTTTGCAGTCCGAACAGGGAAGAAAAGTCACGATGCATTTGACCATGTCCAATGATGATTTTGACAGTTTGATTGTTGATAGTATTTTCATCAGGTAATTATTTAACTATTCATTTTACTGAAAGTTATGAATGATCTACTGACTACGGATTTCAATGAAAATAATATTCGAGGTGGAATATGAAATACGTTAAATTTGGCGTCTTTTACTAAAAAAATGGGACGGGCAATATCTTTGAAAATCATATTAAATGATGAAGCTTATCTCCCTGAATAAATTGATATATAGCATGTGTGCATATTAAAAAAAATAAAAGTTGGAGGGAGACGCAAACCTTACCTTAACTAGTACTGCTACAAAAAAAGCAAAATTGAAAACGCGATAGTTTCTTGATTGTAAGTCGTGGATTTGTTTGATTGAATCTCAAATTCTTTATTTATTAGTCAAACAAAAAAAGTTCATTTGTTTTTCACACTGTTTTGCCTATCTCAACAAGACTAGCGCATCACGACAAAAATGTAACTTATTTTTATAAAGTATTTTTGTCCACATCATCTATTGCTTATTCAGATATATTAGTAAGCTAGAGAACAACCCTTTTAAAATTTATTTAATGATTTTAAATAAACCTACTGGAAAGTACACTAAAATGTAATAAAAAGGTTACATTTTCAACACATATTTCATAAAATCATACTTGAATGCATATTGACAAAGTGTGGTTTAAATAGACTATGAATTGTAGTTTTAAAAAATTATTACAATGCAATGCAATGCAGTTATACCTTTATTTAAAAGAAGTAATTAGTAGCCAACTGAAAGAACTTCACTCAACACAAAAATTCCTCTGTATGTTTCGTAGATAAATGTACCTAATCAGTTTTCTATATTAAAAGTAACTGTTGTTTAAAGAGAACTCATCTCAAAGTACCTTTATCATATTAAATTCCGTTATCCTCCCAGGTGCATATCTGCATTATTCCCTCTTTTCTACTCATCAGTCATAAACACGAGAACTCTATCTTCATACCTAAACTAATCGTTTGACAGAAATAAATCAGACTACTGTCATGTTGTAAATTTTGAATTTACCGGGTGGCAGTAAATGCAAAATTTACAACCTGGTAAAATCAAAATTTACAACATGACACTACGGTATATTAATCTAGTCATAATGACTGAGTTGTTTATTTTGGATTTATATCAAAAACAACAACAAGCATACCAGAAAAATGTGAATAAAATTACTCCATTCAGTCTTTTTTTTCAAATCCTTTGTACAGAAAACTGATTAGAGAAATGGTCTTTTCAACCGTACTTTCAATAAAACCAAGTCTGATTAGGTTTGGAAATTTTTAATCTCTGGTCATCATTTTTACTTTTCACTTCTATCAGTTATGTGTTTGTGTGTATTTTTTTTTTATCATTCATGTTTTTATTAGTCCCTACCGGTGAAACCGTAAAGTTTAGAATGCCTGTTACATTGTAACTGTATTATTTTTAAAATTTATCATTATTTATTAATTACATGATTTATTTGTTTATCAGAATACAAAATGTTCAGATTTTTGTGTTAATTATTGTAAAAAAAATATTTTAAAAAATGAATGAAATTTATTTATCAATTTGTTAAATTCAAAAATTGTTTGAAATCCAGGAGGATAACTGGCAATCTGTACACAAAGAACTGGAAGATGTTGAACGCGTTTTACGAAAACTTGGTACCAGGACAGATTCGGAGGAATTAATTCAAAATGTGAGCACGATATACCTTCATTGAAAAAATGCGAAATATGTGTAAAAAAAAATTTGAAATGAAATGAATGAATAAATATAATGCATGTATTTTATTTCATCCATAGGCATCAATTAATAATTATCTGGATCGAAATAAACACAGAGTGCGTAAAATTAAAACCAAAAATGTCCACAAGCCCGCAGAACAAGAAGGATTGGAGTTCGAATCTGACATGTCGCTCTCACCCGAAGAGAAAGAAGACCTACAAGAAATGGAATCTAGAGGGCGTGTCCGAAGGAAGGCTGTAGCCAATGAAATGAAACTTTGGCCCAATGGGATTGTTTATTATCAGTTGTCAAGTGGACTTGGTAATAAATTAAACAACTTTTATCGTTTATTACTGTCAAAAGCTTGATCGTTTTACATTAAAAAAGTTTTCTGATGCTCTAAGCTTACAGATAGCTGTATTTTCGTTAAATTGCAATTCCTGGATATTTTTGAAATCAGTTTTATTTTTATGTAATAAGAAATCACATCTAATAATCTTAATATTTTACAAAGCATACTTTATGAATTGGGTATAATATTTAGACTTTATATATCGCTAAGATTTCTTCAAATCTCAAACAGATCAGGAAGCCATAAAAAATATCAAGGCCGCCATGGCGCTGTGGGAGCAAAGCACGTGTCTGAGATTTAGGGAGTTCAACCAGAGATCGGGGTCCTCCGACAGGGTCATATTTGTGCCCGCACAGGGGTAACTAATTTATTACTGTAGGCCTGAACCGGGTGCGGGGCACGGGACGATACTAATTTTGCAATTTTAGACTAAACAACAGAAATCAGACCCATTGTTACTCATGGGAGCATTCCTGAAATCATGCACTCAGATGTAATGGTTTTCTTTCTTCGTCAAAATACTTAGTTTAGCAATCCTTGACAATTGCGTATTATTTTTTAAAAAATTCAACGCGACAGATTTACAATATAAAATGCATCAATTTTCTAAATGTTTAAAGTGAGTGGTTCTTTTTTAAGATGCCAGTCTCCCGTCGGTCGACGAGGTGGTCCTCAAGAAATAATGGTTGGAGGATACTGCAAACAATCGGTATCTTCCTCTTATGTTCCGCTTTAATTAATTCTACTTTCCTTTTACCATGTATTTCATTTGAAACTCTCATCGAAACAGCACTCACTTCCTTCAGCACATAAAAGATATACATTTTGCAATTTGTAGATTGGATCTATTTCGCATGAAATAGCGCACAGCATTGGATTTTACCACGAACACTCCCGACCGGATAGGGATGATCACGTGACTATTTATACCAATAATATCAAGCAGGGGTTCGAGATGGACTTCAAGAAAATTGGTGTTCGAAGTATAGAAGACATTGAACCTTATGATGTCTCCTCTGTTATGCATTATGGTCCAACGGTGAGTTCCTGTTTTGTTTACCCTTTCAAAGCATTAGAACTGGATAAAATTCAATTACTAAAATGTAATATTGTTATTAGGAGATATTTTATGAAGAATTAATTGTACGTTGCAGTACATGAGTAAAGATGGCCAATCAAAAACAATCGTACCACGCTTGAAGAACCTCCTTAACACGATGGGTCAAAGGGATGATCTAAGTTTTCTGGACGTGAAAACTGCCAATGATCTGTATAAATGTTCAGGTAACTAATTTGTTGAAATTGTTATCTTTAAAAGAATAGCATTATTATAATACTTAAAATTCATTACACCTTCTCTAATATCCATTGACCAATGTCTGTTTCTAGCTAGTTGTCCGGTTCAGCTAAACTGTAAAAATGAGGGGTATGTTGGACCAAACTGCGCATGTCTGTGTCCAAACGGGCTCTCCGGAAGAGACTGTTCTGAGGTTGCTCAAAGCAACACAAGTAAGTTGAGTTTTTTTTTTTTTCTCTAAAATCAATTTTTAAAAATTCATAAGATTATCAGATCTGATTATTTTTCTATGTAGATTGTGGAGGCGAACTAACGGGAACGAGTGGCGTTTTCACGTCTCCAAACTATCCAGGGGATTACACATCATATGCCGAGTGTACTTGGGTCATAAAAGTCAGATAAAATTCCTAGTAATTAAAAAATGCTATTTATTTCCTTTCATGCCAGCTTATAAAGTGGCCCTTTAAAATAATGTGGGGTCTTGTTTTCGTTGCATAGGGACCACCCGGTTCTAGAATCACACTCACCATGGAGGATTTTATGGTAGAAAGTGACGTCACGTGTTACTATGATTGGCTAGAAGTGTTTTTGGGTGGGCCTCACATAGGTGGCGCTAGGTAAGCAACTGAAAAGTGGGGTGGGTATTTGAAAGAGAATGTGTCCAAAAAAGTATCGGTAATTACTAGTAAACAAATTATTTAACTTCTCTATAGACTGAATAAAACATATTCGATGAGAAAATAACAGCAACATTGATTAAGAATGGCAATTTATTGAGTTTTTTCCCTCAGATTTTGCGGAGAAGAGCAGGGTGACGAAAACAGACCCCCACGGACATTAGAGTACCCTGGCAACACGCTGATGGTCAAGCTCCACTCCGACGACTCAAACGAGTTTACGGGCTTTAAGGCGAGATACACCATACATACATGAAGATATGGACATCAAGCAAGTTTAAGAAATGTACTTATACAGGATGGTCCCACGCGCCTTTTCATACGAATTTATGAACATGAATTGAGATTAGAAATTTTGAATTTGTTTGTTTGTCAAAAGTGATGTAGAATATTGTATTTCTTTTTTTTATATATATAATAATTATATGTAATTAATACATGCATATGGACACAAATAAAATAATTTTAATCTCGCATTGTTTTTTCTGAGTACCGGTCTTGTATAGAGTTAGGCTTTCCCCCAGTAGTGTTTTTTCCTCAATTTTTCCATTTCTTTTCTTTTTTCTCTTCGTTTTCTTTTTTTCTTTTTCTCCCATTTTATTGTCTTATGTATATCATATACTTATACCTCTGACCTGAATGTATATATTTTTCATTGTCCTAATGTACCATGTATTTTAAATGGTTTTGAGTGAATAAATGAACTTGAACTTGAACCCCTAAAATCTTTCCCCCGGAAAACTGGCTCTAGAGTAGGATTTCCCCCTAGGAAATCTCACACCGGAGTCAATTTTCCGGGGGGAAATCCTACTCGATGTAGTATAGTTATAGAGTGCGGTTTTCCCCAGAGTCAATCCTCCCCAATGAAATATAATTGCTCTACTTATTCTTGAGGTGGAATGGTTGACACATTGCTACAAGTGTCCCTTTCTCAAATTGGTGACCAGATGTATGGAACATATGTATATAAAAAATGAACACGGAAATCTTAAATCGAATTTTTCTTGGCTACCGTCAAATCATTTTTTAAATCAAATAAATTGATAAAACTGGAGAGGACTATAAGTTTCATCTGCGTCTGTCCGTCAGTCTGTCTAGTTGGCCTTCTGTCTGTCTGTGTGTCTCAAATAGTTTTCCGCACTCTTTTTTTTTAAAGGCTTGAAGACGTTGAGCTGATTTTTTTGGTATAGGAGTATATTTTGAAGAGTTCAAGTTTGAGGTTAGATTCGCTTTAATTTTTTCAAGGAATTACGACTTTTTCATATTTAATCGGCTTTCTGCAATGTTTTTCTAAACGAGTCGAGATAATGAGCTAATTTTTGTTAGGTGAATTTCAAGTTTGCATTTTCTTCCACTTAAAATTATATACCAATCCAGAAATCCATATTGTTTGTTTGTTTTCTCATATTTTGAGAATATTTACATTTCTTTTGAAACCTATATATTTTGGTTGAGATTCCATGATTTGAAATTTATGCTTAGAAAATTCTTACAACATATGTCGTTTTTTGTTTTTTTTTAAATATTGCGGCTGTGGTTTATATTGACTCTATAAGGAGAGGGAAATCCTACTCTGAGAAAGAAAAAGGGGGGAAATTGGCTCTGGTGTGAGATTTCTCCTCGGAAGGAAATCCTTCCGGGGGGCTTGCTATGGGGGAAATCCTACTCTAGAGTACGATTTCCGGGGGGCTGGCTATGGGGGAAATCCTACTCTAGAGTACGATTTCCGGGAGGGGGGGGGGAGGCTGGCTATGGGGGAAATCCTACTCTATACAACACCGGTATACACGTATGTGTTCATATCATATAAAATGTTTTAAATCTGGATAGTCCAGAAAAATTTTTCAGCACCTTTGTCTTATAACACATCTGTATATTTTATCCACCTCCGAACCCCATATAGTCGTAGAGACGACTGTGTCAGAAGAATTGGAAGGTGG
This sequence comes from Saccostrea glomerata, assembly GCA_003671525.1. Taxonomy (NCBI): domain Eukaryota; kingdom Metazoa; phylum Mollusca; class Bivalvia; order Ostreida; family Ostreidae; genus Saccostrea; species Saccostrea glomerata. Next base: position 1,119,215 of record PRKT01000059.1, on the reverse strand, counting down.
ATTAAATATACAGGTTGGTTAAAGATAGAAAGATATAAGATACGATGTCATAGTATAGATAATAGGGGTCAAAGGAATATTTTGAAATCTAGCTCTTGTACAGTCGAGGCAAGAATTTGGAGAAATTAATTTAAAAATGATTGCAACTCTTTACATATATTATAATAAATAAATGCTAACCTACCAATCCTAAATCTGTGTACTTAAAAAAGTTTCATCGTGATAGGATCGATTTTGGTACTTCTTGTCTTAATTTAGTTGTTTTGCCACGGAAGATGTGTGAATAAAAAAAATACTTAAAAAAAACAACAATCTTTTAAATACTGATGTCCCCGTATCGCAGCTTTTGGCGAAGTTTCTAAATTGCAAGTAAAACACCAATGTCAAAGGAAGAAAAATGCTGTTTCTCTGCCAAAGAAAGGACTTGTCTCTATAATTATACCTGTGAAATATGAAAGCTCAAGCATTTTACTATTCAAAAGTTTAAAATATGTACAAGATAAAACTTTTTAAAAAGCGGGTCAATCTCCAAGGTCAAGTGTCAAATTAATTGTACCCAGAGGAAGGCCTTGTCAAGGCCGTAACTAGGCTCAAATTTTTAGTGAGGCAAGGGTGTTGTGTATTTCTAGTCTCATACGGGGCAAGGATGGTACCTCATGACCAGTGATCGGGGTTTCCGAGGGGAAGGAGGTCCTGAAACCTGGGTATTAGAAAATAAAAGATTTAATCTTAAGGATATCTGATCCTCAGCCAGGAAGGATAACTCCAAAAATTAATATTTAATTTAAACAGCATCAATATGAGGCTTGAAAATGAAAACTTTTCATGCAACAATTCTCATTTAATTCATTTATGTATGATTCAAGGTTTATGGAAGTCTTAGAAAAGGTCTTATAAAAAGTTGACATTTGAACTCCATAAAAGGAAAAAAAATAAAAACAGTTTTAGAGAAGTAATATTTTCTTGAATCAAGTCTTAGATACCAATGCTTAGTAACATGATATGAAATTAGAAATAATTTGTGATGTATTGCAATGATAGGATAGCCTTTTACACAATGTTTTATAAAATACATGAAGGAAATGGAAGACATAGAATACCAAATAAGTATAAAAATCATGACAATTTCTCTGGATGACTGGATACCTATTGTTTTTTAACCTAAAATATATTTGTTGATCAAATTCCAATTAGAAAATGCATAGCTGATATTCCTATTTGCTTTTTCTGTATATATATATTGGAGATTTGACAATTTTCCCTATATAATATGATTAACTTTTATGTTTAACTTTAAAGAAATATTGTGGGTAAATTAACATTACTTTGTGGACTCAGAGATATCTTTATGAGTATTTTCGATTGCTTAACTGCTAATTTTATGAACCTGAGGATCAGACTACCTTAAAAAGTTTTTATGTTTTGAATGGCACAGTGGTTAGAGCGTATGCTTTAAAGTCGCAGACTAAGGAATCGATCCTTACATCACGGGTTCGAATCCCACTGCGGGATGTAGAGACAGGTTCTTCGGATGAGGCCGTAAAAACCGAGATCCTATGTCACAGTAAGTGATGGCACAAAAAAGACCTCTCACTGTTCAATAATCTTCAGTGAACCTGAAAGCCAAGTACAGATTTAAAACTTGCAGCTTTCCATCGGCAAGTGTTTCAATATGAATGAGAAATTCTTAGAATGGGTGTTAATTAAATAATTGAACAATTTACAAAAGAAACATTTTGAATTAAATTATACATGCGCTCGAAATGAAAATGAGGCACCTAGTGAGATGAAGGATTTACAGAAATGGAAATCAAAGTTGAAAATATTAATTTAGCACGAAGACACACATAAATACAATGTAAAACTTTTTCACTTTTCAAAAAACTCTAAAAAAAATTAGTGAGGCATTTGCCTCACTTGCCTCAATGGTAGTTACGGCCTTGCTTGTCATTAGAGATATACATGGGAAATGTTAAGGCCCTGGCACCAACTGTTCAAAAGGTGTGGCTAATATTATTTTTTTCAAAAGAAGGTCAACTCCAAGATCAAGGTAAAAATTGTTGGTATCCAAACGAAGGTCTTGTCACAAGGAATACATCTGTGAAGTATGAAGGATCTCGGAGTTATGACCAAGGATGAAATTCTTCACCGCGTCCGTTTATTTTTCGGAGAGCTACAGTTCTGCGGCTTGTATCGAGCGCTATATACGTTAGAAAAAAATCCCCCCCCCCCACACACACACAGATAATTGTTCCGCACAAAACATACCCCACTATACGATAACTTTATGTGTATCTTTGTTTATTATCTGTTCAAAACAAGACATTTTTTCTAGTCTGAAATAGGACCTAAATAAGATTTTACGAACGAGTTACCATAGTACGACTTACTTTTTGTTCATTGACATTTGTACCTCACTACACGAAAGAGTTCTGGCGCGAATGAAGATAAACAAAAAGTGAAAAATGTTTGAGAAAAGAGGACATGACCACTCTAGTGACCTATTGTCAAAGCCTCAGCAAACACATACAAGATTCGAAAGACAGTCGAGCAATTTTTCAAATTGTTCTGAAAGGTTTTTATTGAAGGATAGGACCTTTAACAGACAATATGCACATCTTTATGCTGAAAGGCTTTGGGAAGTTCGTCCAAATGTTGAAATTGCTGCTAGAAAAAAATGGGGTACTGAGCATATTTTATATTTGGCCTAATGATAAGCTAGAAGTAACCCATTTGCTTCGTAAACTTTGATGTGATACAAGCAGAGAATAACGCTATTTTGATGTATGTCTCATATAAAGATATATGTTTTACGGTGTGACCAATGGGGCGAGTGCAGTTGTACAATCAAAAATACAAGTTTGTTACATTGATCAGCCACTTCAAACATCATGTTGCACGTGACATCTCGTCTTGCTGTGACATCACATGATCACTTAACGCCAGTTAATGGAGCTCGTCGAAGACTGTCGAGCATCTGGTTGAAACTATGAACCTAGTGCAATTTTTGACTAAAGAAAGTGTAGAGTATATTCCTGTTGCTTTTCAGATTTTTAAAAACCAAAAGCCTTTTATTTAATTTATTTATTCATTATTATCGCATGGAATCCTGGAAGCAAATGAATTTTGTGAAGGTTTCACACAAAAAATTGCCTGATGTATGAACAAAATTTATTATGAATTTCCTCTTTTTTTACGTGTTCATCTATTGAAGGGAGCATTGCGAAGTCGCTCGCTGCACTCACTATGAAGATAATTTGTTTTACGGTGTGACCAATGGGGCGAGTGCAGTTGTACAATCAAAAATACAAGTTTGTTACATTGATCAGCCACTTCAAACATCATGTTGCATGAGACATCTGGTCTTGCTGTGACGTCACAGGATGTTGGAATTCAGTCCCCACATAAGAAAACAAAAAGAGCAAGCACTGATCTACATTATTGGACTTTAAAGGGAATGGGCGGGACCATTGGGAGCTATGGTATAAAATTTCGTTGCAAAACCTCAAAGGCTTCTTGAGATATTGTGCAGAAAAAAGTATTAAAACTGTCTTAGTTTTTATAAGAGATTATGACCTTGACTTTTGACCTCAAAATCAATAGGAGTCTCATTAAAGAGACTAGTGTAGGGAGTTATGTAAAATTTTGTTGCAAAAGCTCAAAGGCTTCTTGAGATTACTTGTGGAAATGAAAGTGTTACAGAAAGTCGGAAATACAGACCAAAATTAACATCCCTGATTTTCAGTTAATGCAGGCAACAACAAGCCTAAATAAGCCTTCATACTTTTATAGGTATAAATGTGTGCATGTTAACACTTTTAAGTTTATTTTATAATTTTGAAGCCCATAATTATATGCAACTAGTCAAATTTTGAAACCGAACAAAAGACTGTATTCATTCAACAAAAATACCTTTTTTATTACAAGCTAATTTAATCTCTGTGCATTTTTAGCATGTTCTCTCATTTATGATAATTGGAAATTTTTAGGAAAGGATATTTGCATCAGGAAATTACATGAACTGCAGAGTGATGAAACCTGTGTTGTCATTGGGACTCTGTTCAAACATATGGAACTAAAGCCAAGCATTTTACAAGAAATCAGCGAGGAGGTAATTATAGCTTATACCAAACAAACAATAAATATGTTTATAATAAAAAAAAACCTGCTTTTCCAATATTTTAGGAAGAGGAATAATAATAAACAGTGTGTTAAATTTGCAATTACATGTAAAAGAAATTGGTCAATATGTCTATGTTTGTATTTATATGTGTATGTTTATAAATTTTTATATGACTACATGTGTATGTTTATAAATATTTATATGACTATGTTTATATTTTAATATGACTATATTTTATATGTGTAGCATAATTTAATGCCCCAGCCCGTGAGAACTAAGTTTGTGGATGACTCAGACAAGCTGTACTTGGAGGATGAACTACAGAGAATTATCCTGGTGGGAGACCTGGACGTTCAGACGGCCGTCACAGGTTAGGTTATAGATTCAAGTCCCTAGTTATCAAATGTATAAATTACAAAACAGGGGCTGACAAATAGATTTTTCAAGCACTTTCCCTACTTCAATTTTAACTTGCCCCACCATTAACATGATATAAAACTATAAATTAAACCACAAAAAGTAGAATCCGCTAAAATACAAATTTACTAAAATACCCGGTACATATTCCAAGAAGTAGAATACATTAAAATGCAACATTATTTGTACATTAAAAAGAAGCTGCAGAACTGTAGCTCTCTTCTTAAGAAAATACTGTCGGGCAAACCAGAGAGTTGCAGATCCAAGGATTTATAATAACAAAGGTAGCAACAAACAGTTGTCATAAATTGAAGGATTTTGCAATGCTTGGATCTGTAGCTTTTAAGTTTGTCTGTCTGATTTTTCTCAATGAGAGAGCTATATTTCTGCAGCTAATTCAGAATACTTGTTATTTATTTTATGAATTTAGATAGGTTAATTATGATAGCATGATCATTTATTGAATACATGTATTTTATTAATTCTTGCCATGTTATTTTAAATTATTTCAAACTACTGCAATTTAAAATGTTTTAATTATAGAACACAATAAATTAGTTTATGACATCTTGTGTTTATTCTCTTACCATATATATAATTTATTTAAAACAACTGCCTTTAAAGAATGCTTTGTTCTTGGAAAGCGAAAAAAGTTTGGGGGGCGGGGGGGGGGTCCAAAAAAAAGGTGTATTTTTGAATGTATTTATACAGTTTCAATTTGAATATTTCAACATTATAATTATTTATAATTATTTTTGTATGATAGGTGTAATCATTGCTGTTTATGGTAAAGAGCCGGATGATGACCGTGGAAAGTTCCACGTGGAAAAATACTGTTTCAGAATGTTGAAAGAGCAGGTCCCCAGACCCATCCTAGAGAGAGAAAAGTAAGATTTATTTTAGCCTTGTTTCTCTGCTTTAAATATCTTGGCCCTGATTTGTCAGTTTGAAAGATTTGAATGAGTTTATTTTTTTTATTGTTGTGTCATGAATTTGAAGCTTTTAGCAAGCTTTAGCCTAAATACTGTGGAGAGTAACGGTTTTATACAAATTATAGGAAGAATACTTACAAAAAAAACCTGACTTTTTGATCATAAAAGTTTCAAAATTTTCTAATAGTCTTTCTGGCATGATTAGAAAAAAATTCCGTAAGAGTCTGACATGATTTAAAATTTTTTCACTGATTTTCTTACTGGCATTTTAATTAGCAAATTAAAGTTAATTTTATGTTGTTCTGTCAGGTATTTGATCCTTATCTCAGGACTAGAGTTGGGCAGTAAGGAGGAACAGAGCTTCACCCTGCAGCTCTTTGTCGACATGGTAACGGGGATGCTGGGTAATAGCCAGGAACAAGGTCATTGTTCGGAGATTTCCAGAATTGTCGTGGCTGGAAATTCCCTGAGTTCTAGCACACAAGACAAGGATAGTTTGCAAAAGGTAAGACATGAAGTGATCATAATTTTAGGTTGTCTGAAGAATATAGATACAACCAAAATGTTGTTTAAACAAGATAAGACTGAGGAAAAGTTTATGATAATGAATAGAAACAGTGCTTGGGATTTCCAATTTGCATCAACTTACTTTATATTTGAGACATCAATGATTCAGATACTTAAGTTTAGCTACAACATGTGTTTAACACTAATGTATATCAGCATTATTATGTTATATTGGGATGTTAGTCTCAAAAATAAGAAGTTTTAGATCTTGATTTAAACCTGTTTTTGTTTGCAGGCAAAGTACCTTAGTAAAAAATCAGCTGCTGGGAGTGTGGAAGCCATTAAAAGTCTGGATGATGTCTTCACGCAGCTGGCAGTAAGGCTTACATGTATCTTCATAGTTTGAGATGACAGCTGCCTTCACAATTTTCAGTGGATTGTCAATATTTTTCTGTGATTTAAGTTAATTTTACAAAACAAACTGTTGGAACTTGTTCATTCCTTCAAGACTTAATTAATGTAATCTTCTATGAAGAGATACAATATACAATATCATAGTTAAAGTTTATAATCTCAGAATTTTTTGTCTGAACAGTTTATTTTTCAATTGGCTTATTATTTTTATTATAAAATTTCAAACAATTTATTGTAACTTTTATTATGTGCTATGTTTAGAGTTCAGTTGATGTTGATTTGATGCCAGGGGAATTCGACCCTGCCAATTACACCCTACCCCAGCAGCCACTCCACAAGTGTATGTTTCCCCAGGCATTACGCTATCCCACCTTCCAGACCGTGACCAACCCGTATGACTTTACAATTGAAGGGGTTAGGTTGGTATAGATACATTGATTTGAAATTTCATAAATATGGAATGGAAAATCGTGAAAGATCTTGAGATGAGAATGTATATTTATCATTTTTATACATGACAGAAGAAAAATATATTTCTGAACATATCGAGTATAATATGTAAATTAGTCAAATTATTTGGGAGTAAAAATTGAGGCCATCTTTGTTATTGATGATGATACTGAGATGAAATTTTTAAGCATTATGTACTGAAATCATCAAACAAGACAAAAGTGAAGAAAGTGTTAATTGTTTCTTGTTTGTTTACAGGGTACTTGGGACATCTGGCCAGCCGATCCAGGATATCATTAAATACAGCACCAACGAGGAACCACTTGACATTCTAGAGAAGAACTTGGAGTGGGGACACCTAGCCCCCACTGCTCCAGACACACTCGGTAGATTGATTCTTTTTCTTGTATAAATTGTCACTGAAAAGAATTGGGATGGGTTTTTTTTCCCATGTTCACGCTGCCTGTATATTCCATTCATGAAAAATTATTGGCTAAATTTCATTTGTTCAACATTACCTTGTTTTAATACATATAGTATCATTGAAGATTTGAATTGAAAATTTGTTAAAGTTATTTTTATCACATGTTCACACGGTGTGATCTCCCTTTCATGTAAAATTATTGGCAAAGTTTCATTTGTTTATCAATTCATTATTGTAAATATTACATGTATTAAGTCATTTTTGAGAAATTTAGTCTCTTCGATAAAAGTGGATGTACTTCCTTAATAAAGTACCGATAAACAAAAACTTTGAACCATTTAAATCTTATAAGACGTTTTCTCATTTAATGATTGTATTATGTAGGTTCCTTTATGTCATTTATAAATAATTTGATTAAAAAATAAAAGTGCATGGGATTGGGTATACATGAAGCCTATTTTAACCCTCTCCTAGCTTCCTTTATAAAATAAATGTTGGACTGAATCTTTGGAATCGTTTTGAATCCTTTCCAGGTTGTTATCCGTTTTACAAAGAGGACCCCTTCATCATTGAAGATTGTCCACACATACTGTTTGCTGGAAACATGACAAAGTTTGACTCCAAAATGTTCAAAGGTAAGTCACAGAGAGAACCTCCATATAGTGCACAGTCATATTATTTGTGGAAGTTTAAAAAATATCAGTATATTAAATTGTGCTTTGTTTACATGTTACTGGATTATATTTGCATTCATTTTAGTTTGTTTATTGTATTTTAATTCAAACTGCACATTTTTCACATGAAATTATCAATTTAGATAATTGATTTACTAGAAGATTATTTAAGGTATTCCAAGTTTTCTACCCTAAATTCAAAAACCTTTCTTATTATCCAGAAAGAACAAACAGCCTATCTTTTATTGTTGTGGGGCATCTTGGTGCGAGCTTAATTTCTCCATTGTTACTTCATAATGCCACACTTGAAATCAAAACTAAAGTGCAAACTGTTTTGCTTTAGAAATGACATTTGACATTTAAATTGCATAAATTTTATGGCAAATCATCAGAAAAAAAATGTAAATATAAAAAATTATTTTGTTTTTTGAAGGTATATGAACTACAACGCTTTATGACAGCATATTAATTATGAGGAAAGGTGCTAATGCACTTCATGAAATATGCCGGCGTGAAGCATCGTAGTTCATATCCTCATGAATCTTCCCAAAAAAATTCATTTCTTAAATGTAAATATTTGCCATTGTAAGGCATCTACTACTCCCCTACTAAACATTTTGAATCCATCCTCAGTTTTTAGCTCACCTCAACGAAGTCGAGATGAGCTTATGCTATACCCCCGGCGTTGGCGTCGGCGTCCCAGGTTAAAGTTTTAGGAGCAAGTCCATTCCCAAGTAACTGTAAGCCCTACCTGAACCAAACTTGCATGGATGATGCATCTAGGGATGTACACTACCAGACTTGCTTCGGATGCTGGATCTGACCTACATTTTCTAGATTAGTGACCAGGTTAAAGTTTTTGGAGCAGGTCCATTTCCAAGTAACTAGAAGCCCTACTGGGAACAAATTTGCATGGATGATGCATCTAGGGATGTACATTACCAGACTTGCTTCGGATTCTGGGTCTGACCTACATTTTCTAGATGAGTGACCAGGTTAAAGTTTTTGGAGCAGGTCCATTCCCAAGGAATTCTAAGCCCTACCCGGACCAAACTTGCATGGATGATGCATCTAGGGATGTACACTACCAGACTTGCTTCGGATGCTGGATCTGACCTACATTTTCCAGATGAGTGACCAGGTGAAAGTTTTTGGAGCAGGTCTATTCCCAAGGAAATATAAGCCCTACCTGGACCAAACTTGCATGGATGATGCATCTAGGAAAGGACACTACAAAACTTGCTTTGGATGCTGGATCTGACCTACATTTTCCAGATGACTGACCAGGGTAAAGTTTTTGGAGCAGGTCCATTTCACAGGAACTCGAAGCCCTATTTGGACCAAACTTGCATGGATGATGCATCTAGGGATGGACACTACCAGACTTGCTTCGGATGCTGGATCTGACCTACATTTTCATTCCCAAGTAACTATAAGCCCTACTTGAACCAAACTTGCATGGATGATGTTTCAAGGGGATGTACACTACCAGACTTGCTTCGGATGCTGGATCTGACCTACATTTTCATTCCCAAGTAACTATAAGCCCTATTTGGACCAAACTTGCATGGATGATGCATCTAGGGAGTATATCTACCAGACTTGCTTCAGATGCTGGATCTGATTTACATTTTAATTCCCAAGTAACTATAAGTCTCTACCTGAACAAAACTTGCATGGATGATGTATCTAGGGATGGACACTACCAGACTTGCTGCGGATGCTGGATCTGACCTAAATTTTCATTCCCAAGTAACTATAAGCCCTAGCTAAACCAAACTTGCATGGATGATGTATCTAGGGATGGAAACTACCAGACTTGTTTCAGATGCTGGATTTGACCTACATTTTCATTCCCAAGTAACTATAAACCCTAGCTAAACCAAACTTGCATGGATGATGCATCTAAGGATGGACACTATCATACTTGCTTCGGATGCTGGATCTGACCTATATTTTCCATACAAGAGACCAGGTTAAAGTTTAGGGAACAGATCAATCCGAATGAACTTGAAGTCCTTAATATCTGCAGTATTAACAGTTATGAATATTTGTTTACACTATACACAACTTGCAAGAATGTTATGTTGCGATGAATACTAAATATTAAGAAAATATGATGTGAGATTTGTATTACTTAAACTGATAACATTCGTCGAGGTGAGCTTTGTAATCTTTGATTACCTATGTTTACATAAATCATGAGTCCAACTTTTGCTGTTGTAGGGCCGGGAGGACAGGAGGTTCTTCTGGTGAGCGTTCCTCGGTTCTCGCAGACAGCTACAGCAGTGATGATCAATCTCAAAACTCAGGACTGCCATCCCATTCAGTTCTCAGCCTCCTTCACGTCAGAACCCAATAGATAGCAATAGAACATTTAGATATATTTATATACAAAATTAAATTTAAAAAAAATGTGTTTTTGAATTTCTTTTTTGAGATTTAGAGTGGGTCAGAAGTGATTTGATCAGACAGTTTCTGTATTGTCTTGATATGGTTGTATAAGAGATTAATTTTAATTGTCTGAAAGGAGTAGAGTAAGGGTGTTCATAGAAGTAGCTTATCAATATCCACTAAACATTATTAAAAAAATCATGAAGTCATACAGTTATCAAAACATCTTGATTACAAGACATGATTTAAAGTAATTGATTACATCACAATTACTTGCAATCAGGGAAATGCATAGCAGCTAAATACTAATTATAGCAGTCTGTATTTGATTACATTGTGATAACTTTTTATATCCTTGATACTTTTTACATCCTTCGTGATGTTTATGAATGAATGAATGGGATGGAAGGAATGCAGGGGGCGTTAGAAACACACATTAGAAAGGGATTCAAGTAAACTTTGGAAGAATAAGTCATATAGGTAGAGAAATGATTTCTGAGCAGTTTAGAAATACGTTAAACAAGAGGTCTATGGCCTTATTGCTCACCTGTTACACGGACTAGAAAAAGACAGAAATCAGTTCAGTAATGAAAAATTTACAGGG
>PRKT01000059.1:1039292-1101378 GCA_003671525.1 Saccostrea glomerata | reverse complement strand
CTTCATTGTTTGCGTGATTGAGTTAACGTTCGTAATAGAGATAATCATTTAAGATACTGTATCCCTTTAAAATAAAATAAAATGACTTAACAAGAATAAAGAAACATAGAAGTAAGAAATGAAGAAAGATAAAAGTCAAAGTGAAATGTAATAAAGACGAATATGAAAACAATAAAGTGACATATAATTACAATAATAACAAAGCATAAAAAAGTAGGCAGAATAAGAATAAAAGCAAGATACATAGACTTTTGGCGGTAATTCCCTTCCATAAACGCAAGTGTGTTGGAAACACTTTTATTGTTTTTTTCATTTACAATTTTACTCATAGGCACTCCCCAGCTTGACTGTTATTGACAAAAAATCTAATTTTACTTAACTATAAATATAACGTAACGTACGTACCCGTAGATATAATTTTTAAATGACAGATTAGCTGGGGTGCCTATAATATTATTTACTGCATGACTATATCTAAGCTTAATTCTATGAAAAGGAAAAATATTTTTTCACTCTGGTCTTAAATTAACATAGAAAGGGTGTAATTTGCCAACTATGAAACTTACCTTTGCAAAAGATCTTTTAAAGCAAAGTTCTATGATCTTTTTAATACTTTGTTACATACCTACTAACATTCTCGGCTTTTATACAGAATCCGCGTAAAACTTAGGGACGTGTGCAAAACTAACAGTCTGGTCATTTAATCCGGATTTCCCAAAGTTACTTCGAATATAGATTACGGAGGGTAGTACGGGAAATGGGAAACAGTGTGCTTTTAGATGTGTAATCATACAATAAACCCCTTCTCCCGCAACAGTGGCTGACTAAAAAAAAATATGATGAAGGGTTATTCCCTTCAATTAAATATTCATTTCACACGCCAAAAAATTGATAAAATAGAAATATATAAAATATCGAAAATCATTGCAATGTTATATATAATTTCCGAGTATTGCTATATCCTGCCACAACTCCCTGTTCACTTTCAAATTTTAATTTATTATACCCCCCCCCCCCCCCCCCCCGCCTTATTCGCTTCGCTTCCGACGCGTACGCCTATGCACAGTGTCCTCAGATATATCATTAATAAAAAAATTGCATGCATTGCCAGGGCTTTTTGAAAGATATCAATGGATGAAAAATCTTGGATGATTCAAAGAAAAATATATAAAAAAATAATAAACATATATTCTTGGTGTTTCTTTTGTCCAAAATTGTTTTAGAAGTGCACATGCAACACCGTATATATAGACATTAAAATACAGCACACAGTTCCTTCAAAACTCCATTGAAAAAGACAAAAAAGTTCAAACTATACGTTGCGTATATCGTTAATCTTTAACAATTCATGCACTTCATCGACTTCCGTATTTTTCTTGTTTGTAAACATAATATTACGGCTATAGGAACGTGTCCAAAAACTAGTCTTGATCACTGGTCTTTAAATACTGTATTCCGGTATTTTAAATCGAAAGTATATACTCTAGAAAAATAAATACCAATTATTTACATTAATTTGAAAAGCATGTGATACTGACCCCTTTGCAAGTGTCAATATTAAAAGTGTAAATATTTTAAATATGTTAAGCTTAAAACAATAGTAATGCAATTTCATTGCATGTATAGAATGTGTGCAATATGAAACTTTATAAGTAACAAAAAGTGGTAAATGCCAAAAACATTTTTCCCACTCATAATCCCCCCCCCCTTCCTAAATTGTTATTTTATGCGATTCTTTAAAACAAAAATACCCAGATTACTAACAGCGCTGCTCGCATGGTAATGGCTAGATGGTTTAAATAAAATAATCAATAATTGAATTATCGATTTATAAACAACCTCTTCGCACTATATTGATATTCATGCAGATTTGAACTAAAGGAAAGGTTATCAATAATATTTACATGTTCTTGAAGTTGAGAGAACACAAACATAGAAACAGGTTGTTTTTAGATGTTTTGTTTTCTAAAGCTTGCTGACAACGATCATAATGTATTTCAAAAATAATTATTTTTTAATACTTTGAAAAAAAAAATTGTTGTTTTATCAATAACGCCCCAATTAAAAAAAAATGTTATAGGGGTTTGTACGTCTTCTTTTGCGGATAGGGGGGGGGGGGTGTGAAAAAAAAGATGCGTTGCGGGTCGTTAAATTTTAATATATGGGGATCAAAATTGGAATAATATGATCGAGTTTTTCATAAATGAAAGTTTTATTCATACTATAAGTGCGAGTCCTGTTGCCTTTAACTTTGCCTTTTGTTCTTTCTTTCTTTGAAAAATTTTAAAATGAAAATAAAAATCAAGAAAGAAACGCAAGTTTTACATTTTATTGTTAATTAAGCCAAACAAAACCGTCCAATATTTTAGAAATAGTACTTCCTTCACCATACAGAATTTATTTCTCGAGAAAATAGTGGGATTTCTAAAAATATTTTTTAATTATCATAAAATAGGGCTTTACTTGCACTGGCGGATTAGAGGGAGCAGGGGGCCGCCCCCCCCCCCACTTTTGTGTCCAAAAAATACACAATATTTAAAAAATCAATGTTTTTTGGTGCGGCTGTGGGCCCCTACCCTGACCTCAAACTGGTCCCCCCCTTTTCAAAATTTCTGGATCCGCCACTGACTTGATCAATTAAGTTTTGAGACAATTTGGATCCCTAAATTTCAAAAACTGATATATACTTAATGTACTTTCACATTTTATTTGTTTTAATTAAATATTACATTGTGGCTATAGAAACGTGTACAAAATCACGGGTCTTTAAATTAAGAAGATTTAAAAGACAGCTAATATTTATTTACATTGATTTGAAGAGCAAGTCACCGGTACCCTTTCGCACTGACGGGTCAATATTGAAATAAGTTATGAGTTTTGAAAAAATATGTTCAAAAAGACAAAACGTATCCAAGAAGAATGAAAATAAACCTCTGCTCAACAGTGGTTAATAATGGACATTTTTCGCTCCACCTCCTCCAAACCCAATCTAATTAAAATTAGATGTTCCGAATCCGCTATCACTTCCGAGATTGCTCCAAACCAAACAAAATTTATTTTATTTGATTTTTGGCCGACATCGTTAGTATACTAAGTGGCTTGCTCCTATGGTAGCGATATAATTCGGTACTGGGGCGGATCCAGCAATTTTTGAAAGGAGGGGTTCCAGGGTTGTGTCCCTCTATCCCCCCTTACAAATTCTCAAGCAAAGATTCACACTCACGTATTGAAAGATCTTATGTTGTGGTATATTATAATATCTTTGATTACATCTTTTTTTTCTTTGAAAAGGTACCCCAAGTCAGAAAAGAAAAATCATTTCAAAAACTAATGAAGCCTGATAAAATTGAATCGATCTGCAGCATTTCCGAGTTAGAGTAAAAAAAAAATTCTTTAACAATTTGAAAAAAAACACCTTTTTTGGGGTAAGATGCGGATAGGGTTTAAAACAAAGGGTTTTATGTAAGTTCCTTCAAAAGATATGATTAAAAAGGGTACATATACATGTATATTATATAGCCAACACAGTCAAAGATTGCGGGAATATCATATCAAATTAAACCTCGCATGTTATATTTCATATATGACATATAAAAATAAGTAGAATATTTTCTACCATTAAATTTTCTACTCATAAAAAAGTAATAATGAAGGTAAATGGAGGAAACTAAATGTGTGGGAATCTATCTATTCAATACATAAGTAAGACGTAAAAATATTTTTTCTCTCTTTCCCTCTCTCTCCACTTGACAAAAAATGAAGGGGGGGGGGGGTTCCAACCCCCGGAACCCCCCCCCTCTGGATCCGCCAATGCGGTATAGTTTCAGTAATTAAATTAACCAGCAAATGAACCCCCTATCATATGTCATTCAGAGGTTTATCTACGGTGTTAAAATATGATCAGAAATATCTTGTCTCGGGTAATGCACTTGTCAAATACGAAAGCTCTATCTCTTTTCATTCAAAGGTGATAAAGAAAAGGTGACATTTTTGAAAAGTAGGTCAAACTTCAAGGTCGAGGTCACAAGATCAAAATCACAGTACATGTATTAGAAAAGCAGTTCCAAATATGAAACAAATACATGATTCTTACCTTTGCTTAGTTCACGCCGTCAATAGCAATGCTCTTTGGTATTACTAAACTTAACTTGACTATAATCTTCCTGCTTCTGCGAAAAACGAGTTGTTTGCACGACTGAAAATCTATTTCCAAAATAACCACGAATGTGTACTACGGAGGACAATATTGGAAATAACAAAGAACTCATATATAGAGTTTATTAAAGAATAGAAGTATATATAATGTACTCACATTTATATCATTTTTTCTCCGTAATTTTCTTTCTTGAAAATGTGATAGTGGAAAAGGGGTAGTGGATCATTCCCTCCAAGTCTGTTACTAAGAGAACCAAACAAAACTCATTCCCCCCAAGTATATGGTACAAAAAGAGCCAAACAAAACTATCATTCCCTCAAAGTATGTTACAAAGAGAACCAAAGAAAACTATTTAGATCTGCCTTTCCACGGCAGTTATCATTTTGATCCTTTATAAAAAAGTAAAAGTTGCCCTTTTTACTTTTGACTATTTTTATATCCCCCAACATACGTATAAAGCTTGTAAAAACATAAGCTATACAAAACTATATCAATATTTATTAATGGAATTCAAAAGATACTGATAAAACAAACACAGCGCATGATCTGAGTAGGATCAAATTCAAGCAGAGACAGATTACTGACATATAAGTTGATGCTACAGAGTCGTCGACCATCTTGTTAAAATTCAGCACGAACTCCTATGGTCGTTCTGATAGATTTGTTTGTAGATAAAACCTGTCGATAGGCCATATTTGGACAGACGTTTTCAACAACTTTGCTATGCCATTTTAATACAATTTAACCTACATATTACTCCGTTAATCAAGGATTCGTTCCGAATGCGACAGGTCGACAAGGAATGATCTCTCTTCCTTGGCACCTGATCCCACCTCTGGTGTTTTCGGGGTTCGTGTTTTTGCTGCGTTTACGATCTGTGTTCAATTGATAATTAAATGAAACGGTGTTTTACTTTTTATTTTTAACGAAATTGGAGTGTCGGTGTTTCACAACCACAATAGCTTGTATATACTTTCACCCCCTTCAGATTTTCCCATTTCCTTTCGTAACAACTTTAGTCTACATAATTTGTCAAAAATCATCAATTAGTTAATTTTTAATACAATTAGGATCTGAATGTTAATAATTCATGTGCTTTAAAGATTTCCATACTTTATGTTTGTAATGATACACAATGACTAAAGAAACGCGTCCAAAAATTAGTCTTCTCCGGGATCTTTAAATTGAATAATTAAAAAATTAAAAGACCAAAACTGGCCAAAACTAGTTTTTAGACAAGTTCCTATTACAAGAATATAATAGAAATTGTAACATTTAATAAGATATCATTTTAACTAATTTGAAAATTTAAAATCGGTCAATTGAATACAATAACAATTCAGTTTTAAAAAAAAATTTTTTTATCCTATCAGTGGAGTATCAGTTTGCAAGAGTATGTAATTATAATATTAATATACATGTCTGTGGGTCTGTGTTTATTTATGTAACCGTCATTCAGAATGCCTCCTAGACACCAACAATTCGAAAAATTATCTAAAACAAAAATAAAAAAAGAACAAGTCTGTCTTCAAAAAATACTCCTATTAACTTGACTTAACGGTATTGTCACCATTTTCGTGTGTATAAAGTACATGTATTTGTTTGTACACCGTTCATGGGCGTCGGAAGCAAATTGAAAGTGGGGGGTCTAATTGAAAGGGGGGGGGGCTAAACTAACAGAAAAAGATAACCCAATTTTCAATGCCTATTTAATGTCTATATTTGCAAAAAAAGTTGGGAGAGGGGCTTTAGCCCCCCCCCCCCCCCCCCCCCCCCCCCCCCCCCCCCCCGTTCTGACATCTATGCCGTTGAAATGAACATAGGATCCCATGCATGCACAACTAAATAGTCATAAAGAATAATTTGAACTAAACTTTTGGATGAAGAAAGCAATTTGATCTGTGTGGATTTACTGTTCATCCGTCTTTCTGTTCAATCATGCCCAGGCCATGACTTTGTAATGGAGAAAATTCCGATATTATATAAATGAATATGAATAGCCCTCGTAAATTCAAATAAAAAACTATTTTCTAATGTTTTCATCCTGTCAAAGGGGGGGGGGACAAACTTGGATCTAAACTTGTAAACTATCTAAGGAGGGTTCCACAGACAATGTGCTAATCCTTGAAACGAAAAGGAACTTTGATCTCCTAAAATTAACATTAGTGCACAAGGATGTAGATTAATATGACTGTAAATATGACTTTGCTGTTCTTGAGACAAAGATTTTTTAAAGATTATTTTTATAACTTGTATCACTTATTGTAGCCCCAGTCTTTCTCCTAGGGCCAAGTTGATTTGGAACAACCTGAATCTACAGTAAAATCAAATATTTTCGTCGGGTCAAATTTTAGTGGTTTGAGGAAAAACTCTTAGATTTGATTTCATGAATGAAGAATTGTTTAGTAGTTATGCATGTTACGCTTTAAATTTTGTGGTGGACATAGATTATTTTGGTCTCTTCATGCCTCCAAAACAACGAAAATTAACCCCCAACCCCCTCCCCCTTCCCCCCACGACCAACTTGCAAAGAGGACAAAAGGGTTGAAAATTAAACATGGTCAAAGATTATACAGTATGTAAAAAAAAAAATTAAGGACTTAAAAAATTGTTTAAGGCCAGTAATATACTTTTTAATGATCAAAATACCAACAAGGAATAAATCTACAGTTAAGCAAAATCTGTTTATCTATAAAGATATTAACTGTGAATCAATTGCTCTTATACTCTCTTCTTCTGTTAATTCTCTGTTCAAAAACTTCCACTTGACAATTTTCAACTTTTTGAGGAATTTCCTTCTTTTAGCAGGATTGCTAAGATCATAGTCTAATCCTTGAAGTGTTACCGTAGAAGAAACCTCAACACTTTTCTGCCATTGCTTTGCCAATTTCAAAAATCTATTTCTATTTCCCTTTGAGGTTTTAGAATTATCTTGTCCCTTTTCTTCTTCATCTACCTTCTTCTTTTTGTTCTTTCCATCACTCTCTCCCAATTCCTCATGACTGAAATCTTGTTTTCTTTTCTTTCCTGATTTTGGTGCCAAGCATCTGTCTCCATTCACTAATCTTGAAGGTGTGTTTGTTATTTTCCGCTGCTCTTTCACTTTCCTTTCCACTTTTTCTTCCTCCTTACAAACCATTCTTACGTGATCTAGATCTGAAGAAAACTGCATCACAAGTTTCCGAGCACTCTTTAACTTCTTGTTTTGTCTGAGCGGATGCACATTCTTATCGGATTCGTGTTTCAATTTCTTTAAGGTCTTTACGTACGTCCGGACTAGTTTCTTTTCCTCTTTATGTACAAGAGGCAGATCATTTAGTGTTGTAATTAGTTCCTCAAATGAGCATTTCTTCACAGCTTTACTATCGATAAAGACTTGAGGCATACTTCCCCCTTTAGCTTCATAGTGACTCAGCATTTGTCTAGGTCCTGTGATTTCTGGCCTACCACAAACAGCACCATATATACAATGTACCTGATCATTCTTGACCTTAGAAATCTTCCTTTTCTTAGATACATTCACAAATGGACCAGGGTTAGTATAATTGCATTCATTTAGATATTGGAGGTCAACATTTTGCTCTTGAACGTTTTCAATTACTGGTTCCCCTTCATCTCTCCTTGAAATTTGTAGAGGTGTTTCAGTTTCATTTCTACTCATATGCTGAACTCTAGAAACTGGTTCTCCTTCATCCTCACTGGAAATTTGCTGAACTCTAGAAACTGATTCCTCTTCATCCTCACTTATATTTTGCTGAACTCTAGAAACTGGTTGCCCTTCATCCTCACCAATTTCTGATTGTTGCATGTTTGAAAAACAACCAGTGGAACCTTTCTTCATCTTCTTGTGTAAACTAACGACCTTACTTCTGTCCCCTGCTGACGGTGTTTTCGAAGATTCATCATTTGTGTCTGAAAGCTGGTTATTATCTTCATCACACGATTCGCCTTCTCCAACTTCCTCGACAATATCTACAAATCAGGTAAAAGCAATATGTATAGTTCTCATCTTTTTCAAGATAGAAATTGTATATATTTATACAGTATACTCAAGTGGATTCCTCAGTGTTTTCAACAAATATGCATTAAAAGACATTTATTTTTCAATGTAAAGCAGTAGGGCTGGGTATTGGCCCGAGATTTCGTATTGCGATATATTGCGATATTTTAAACTGTATTGCGATATGTATTGCAATATTTTCAATGTCATAAAAATGGCATTTTCTTACTATATTTACATTGATTTTACATGCAGAATGTACATAACATGGTAAGTAACCAACACGGGAAAAATCTTTTTGATTTCATTTCAGTTATACTTTGAAATGTTCCCACAAAACAACTTCTGACTTACTGTTTGGCTTAATAACAAACTTTCATAAGTTCATTTTTTATATTTAATGACAAAATTCTTTAATGTAAGCATATTGCCAATATATCGATATTACAAAATCGTATTGCGATACGATATTTTTTGTCATTGTATTGCAATATATTGAAATATCGATATTATTGCCCAGCCCTATAAAGCAGGGTTTGACATTAAGCTTTTGGAATACTAGACCAGTCGGGCTACTCCGGCAAATTTTTACTAGCCCTGACCCTTTTACCACTAGCCCTGACCAAACTTGAGAAAAAATATTTAAAGTAAAAGAGAGTGATAATTCTTTTTTCTTTGCAGATGATGAGAATCAATATTTTAAATAATGACATTTCCCCACATCCAACACTAGGCACATCTCGGCCGATTCGTATCTCATCTATTTTTATTTGTTTGATGTAGTCCACAGAATCAGCCGAGGTTTACCGAGTGCGCATCCCATATCAAAACTAGGTCATATGCATGTGGCTTATCATGTAAGTCCTTATTTAATCAACTTGTATCCAATATTGATATTGATACCACAAAAATTTTCAAAGAATAAGTAAAATAAAAATAAATTTTATTATTGTACATGTAGTTTTTTGCTATTTACGTGGTTTACCGATGTCGTAAACATGAATCTTTCGACAATGACAATCGGAACTACTCAGCCATTTCCGTGAATGATAAATAGCTTATTGTTTCTCTCCAGGAAAACGGCAGAGTAGTTACGAATGCTGACAACGAACTGTTGTTCAAAATAGTGCTTCAGTCATGCCGTCTGTAACATTTGTATTTTTCTTTCTACAATGCAGTTAGAAACGTTTTAATTTTATTTTTTCATCGACAAGAAATGACTTGTTTAAAAATATATAATAAGTTCATTTATTTTTCTTGCAAGACCAGTCGGTCTAGTACACAGGCATTTTACCCGACATTTTACCCGACCGGACCCATCTTTTACTGGACTCAGTCGGTGGGACGTGCCTTAATGTCAAACTCTGTAAAGAAATCATACCTCTCTGGTAGGTAAAGTATTTCATCTTCTTTGGTTCAACACTTTCCATATACTTCTCCTGATAAGTATTACTGCAATAAAAATATGAAATATGTATAAATCCTGATTTTATTCACTTTTAATAAATTTCAATATCTATGCAGTAATCTTATCTCTTTTTAGAATATACTACACATAAGAATAAATACTGTAGCACTACTCTAAAATCTTAAAGTCTCCGAAAACGATTTAACAGTATCAATCTGTTTCCTTTAGAACTTAATGCAATATCATAGAAAAAATACCTAAACAATAGTACCTGCATAGGCTTGCAGCATTATAGTATACCATGCACAAAAATTACTCTAGTCTTTTAATATAAACAAATAAACAAATGAATTTCTATTGTATCTATGAAACACAAACAAGAGACAAAAGATGACAACAGGAAACCTTCAATGTAACAGCATCCTAGGTTTTCTTGTGAACAGTTGCATTTTTCATGAAGTGAATTGAATTGAACATATTTTATTGACAAAGAGTCAAACGGATTATAGATACAAGTACAGAAACTTAGATAGTTTTCTCCAAGTTGTATTTATAAGATTATGGTCAATTCTTTATGAGACAGACATCTTCCAAAGAAGCCAGTTCAGTGTTGAACCATGTGATGTCTTAACATAGTGTTTTTGCAACCTTATTCCCCACATCCCTTTCCCCCATTCTCTTTCCAAAATGTTTTTTAGGGGGGAATGCATGTTCAGTAGACTTAATACCAACCTTTGGTACATGTCTAATGGCTCTGACTCATCATCTGGTTCTGCTATTGTGCGTGGTAAAACTGCACCGTATGGTAACTACAATCAAGAATAAAGATAAAGTTCACAGTTCTGTTAAAGATGAACCCAATCCATCACTACACATCCTCCCATTAATATCCACTCCCTCTCTTGTAAAAAAGAAGAGTATATGTAAACCTGGAGCTTGTATTGCACAAATATCAAAATTTATACATGCATTTGGTAGTTTGTACATTTTGGCAATATACACTCAATTTGCCCTTCATCCATTAAATGACTCCAAATATATTACTTTGGCATTTTGCAAATACATGAATCAGTATTCAGTAAAACTTGGATATAACAAAATCACTGGGACCAGCAAAATAACTTCGCTATATCCGTAATTCATTATATCTGTATAAGGAATTCATTAAATTTATATAGCTAAGGGTCTAAAATAACCACTACTGGTATATCTGTGAATTCGCAATATCTGTGTTCATACTAAACCAGTTTTACTGTAATACACATTTGTATAAAGCACCTTCTTTATTGTGCCTAGAGGTCCTGCACCTGTTTTAAAATGGGAATACCCTCTCACAGAACTTCTAATGAAAACATTCCTTTCATGTGAGTAAAATACATGTAATACTAACCCAAGGGTGAACTGTAGGAGCAAAGCTGCCCAGAGATGGATAAAGTTCTCCATACCACGTTTTACAGTTGAGGAGACAGGTTTTTGCCAGAACCCTATAATAAAAAGTAAACTATACAATTTGCATGCAAGGTAAGATTTAGATATAAATATGGCCAATATAACTTTGAATTCTAAAATATTATATTATACATGTAATACCCCTACTTATTGGGGCACTGAATATATATTTATTTTAAAATACATTTTAGCAACATTATCAAAACATAAGTACAAAACAAGTTAAGGAGGACCATTATCTTGCCTTTTTCCAAACAGATAGTCATAACACTTCAATTTGTCTGCATATCAAAAATCATCAAGGGAGATAACTTCCCTATAAAAATGTTCTTTAAAAGTGCTTCAAAGATATACATGTAAAATGTATATATATTAAAATAAATGGAATTATTTTTTTTATAATCAATGTAATCAGTTCTACATGTACATGTAATTAAAATAGGAATATTAAATATCAGTGCAAAAAAACCATGATTCTACGAGCTATAATCAACAGACAGCCTACAGGACTTCCTTACAAACCTACCATAACCTGCTAATGAGAGCCATTAATGTCAGATTCTGTGGTACCAAAGTTCCAATGGACAACTGCTGCTTCAAATGACTTCATTTTGTCAAGGGGCTTAATTATTTAGCACAGAAAGCAATGAATAGGTACACTGTAAATAGATACTGTAGAAGTACTTTTTTCCCCATGGTATTAATTTACGCTGTGTATGCGGTCACAAATTTTCCGCAGAAATTTGTGCAAGCATACTTAATGTAAATGTAAGGCATACAGAGACAGTCTGAGAAATCTGAGAAAATTTACTACCCACGGATTAAATTGAAATTGAGATTCCACGAATTATGACCCCGTGGAAAAAAGTATGTCTACAGTAACTGAATATATGTAATGGAATCTAATCTTGCTAGCTATGCACAAATACAGTAACTACATTAGGCCTTAAGGCTTTTTTTTGTAATATTAAGAAATAAGTTCCAGTACTATTTCTACAAGTATCTCTCTCCATCCCAAAAAAGGTAATGTGTAACTGCAAAGTTTTTTTTCAATCTAAGTGGTAAATGCATCAAAGAATGTTTAATTCTCACTCCATGTTTTTTTCATTGCAAATTGTGGGTAGTCAGGGGCATTTACTCAATGTACTGCATTTTAATTTTCCTCTATCAAACTAAAAGGATACATATATGCTGTGAAGCAGTATTTGGTTGTCTGTTTGTAAAGTTGTTTGGCTCCCATCAGTTTGACTAGCAGGTGCTCCATCATTTGTCGAGAAGGAAGATAAACACTTCTGGCCATTAAATTGCTCCTGATAATAGAAAAGGAAAATAAAACTTTTAAAAGGATTCCTCTTTTATAAAAAAGAAATTGTTGGCACCTAATACTGCATAGAGCAACTATATCTATAAAAACTAATTTTCAGGCATAGCTTTGCCTAACATTGAAATAGTTTACCTAATTTTTGAAAGATTTTGCTTACTTACTGTTGTAAAATGTGCAATAAATTGTCCACAATCTTTTCCACTTTCATTTCAGCTAATTTTGCCAAACATACTTTTATCTACAGATGAAAAAAAAATAGATGTGTGAATTTCATGAAAATCTAAACAAAAGCAACAAACTCAAAATTTAAATAAAAAGGCAGCAAGAGGTCAATTGTAAGAATAGTGAAAATGCTACAAGAACATAGTACCCTTTTTAAGAACTGAAGAGTTTTTTCACTCCGCAACTGGGCATTCAGTTTGTAGATGATACGACACAGAGCGAATTCCTCCGTGGAAAGGACTATCTGTTTCTCTTTAGCCAATTGCATCTCTTTCAGGACCATTAATGCTGTTTTCACTTTACCTGTATTTATAATATGAAATGAAGTTTTATTGTTCTTGTATGGTGATTATTCATTTTATGCAAACTTTGAATTAATCCAATTTGAAATTTTATGCTTTTGTAAGAATTACAATAACATGATATAAATCATATATACATGAAGTGTTAAAATTATACTTTTAAAGGGAATTTGTGAGTAAAAGTTTGCCTTCAGACACAGCTTTAATTTTGAATTTTTCATTTATAGCGAGTGCAGCTATTTGCGACGCTCTTCACTGCGAACTCCTAAAGCAACGCCTGTGCAAGGTGAAAATTTGGACTACTGCACATTCATTCGATAGAATTTTTTGATGCAGTAATTTGGACCCACAATGCATCACTTGTTAAAGCTTCGTTCTTGCGATAATAGCAGCAAAAGTTCAATTAAAAGTAAAAAATGTCCTGATTTAATGGATAAATATTGAAGCTAAATAGTAAACGAAATGTTCTTCATTTACTTTCAGCACTGTTCAGGCTTCTCTGTGGAAAATGTAACTTACAGACGACGTCACGTGACGTCAGAGTCTAAACGCACCAAATGTCAAGTGCAGTTTGACGAGCCCGATCTAAATAATAACAAAAATATCTGCACTCGCCATAACGGTCGCACCGTCAACATATATACATATACATTCAGATGCAAAGCTGTCAAGGAACAGGTTGCTTAAACTTTTTCAGTAATACTGTTTCTGTTTGATTTGTCAAATACTGTAAACATAAAAATCAGCAAGTACATAAAGATTACCTTTCTCAGTCAAAGGGGTGCAGAGAGATATTACAGGTGGGGGTCTCAAAAAACGATTATTCCAGACTGTTTGTAGTAGTGTGTCTGAACCAGCCATTTTCCTTGTCTACCACGTGGTGAAAGATTCTGGATCAAATAAACGCTTTGAATTGGATATAACATTATACAAACCTTCAGACGTTAAAGACGGTCGAAAGTGATATATACCATTAAAATGAAACATTCTTCAAAAATCTGAATATTTGACAAAATAAATAGTTAATAAGAAAAATATTTTTTTAAATTCAAACGCGGATTTTCATCCGGCTATACTTCGAATACTAGTTTTTTCCTCCACGTTCAAACTTCCGGTGAAAATAATAAAAAAAAAATCTCAAGTGACAAGTCGTAGTAGTACTAGTATTGTAATTGCTATCGGTTTAGAAGGATGGGGCTCTGTAAATGTCCCAAAAAGAAAGTTACGAATCTCTTCTGCTTCGAACATAGAGTAAATGTTTGTGAGAACTGTCTAGTGGCAAACCATGCAAAGGTATGCTTTCCAAAAGTGACTTGAAAAGTTGATTTTAAAGAAATATTGCTGCATATTTATAAAACAATCGTGTGCAGAGCTCGAGTATTGTATATTAAATGCTGTGGGTTAGTTAATGTTGTACATCTGAAAGTTTCAATTAAATAGGGACTTTGACTAGCTGCAGAACTGTAGCGCGCTCTCCGGGAAAAAAATCTATTTATTGACAGACCACAGAGCTACAGTGCCAGCCATTAAAAAAACTGTATATTTATTGCGTACAAAAAAGTGTGCTGTTTCTCGATTTTTATCTCCTCGTCCCTAAAAACATAACTAAGCATGTGTTCCTACAAACATATACTGTCACTGTTTCCACAATAAAACATTTCAAACAACTGTTTTTAATACTCCTCCTGACCCCTGAATTCAGATCATTGAAAATTTCGCCTGTTTATACTACTAATTTGGTTTGCAAGATAATTTGGTCCAATGTGCTTCGTGCAAATGGCAACTACAAGAGTACTTAAATTGATAGAGGAGTAAGGAATCTTTTGAAATGTAGTTTTTCTTGCAATTGAGGTAAGAATTTGGAAAGAAAAATACAGAACCAAGAGCATTTCTTTTGTACAATAAGTATACAGATTTTTCAATAGGTGGCACTGTAGCTCTCCGGTCGGTCAATATTTTTTTTTTTTCGGAGATCTACAGTACTGCAGCCAGGACTTTGACATGTTTCAAGATTTTTGTTTTAACAAAAATCAAATTCATTTTTAATATTGTTGATAATGATTACCTTTGCTTTCATGAGAAAGATTTCAAGAAAAGTGCTTTGCATTGATAAGATTACAGATGAATGTTATTATTGCTAATAACTATATCTGCTTTTTTTTTGTCTTTTTCAGTGTGTGATCAAGTCTTATCTGCAGTGGTTACAAGACAGTGATTACATCCCAAATTGTAGCTTGTGTCACCAATTACTAAGTGATGAACAGTACGGAGATTGTGTTAGATTGACTTGTTATGGTTAGTCCATGTTAATTATGTACCTTCAGTTAAGCACTTAATTCTTATTTTTTTAATGTTATCAGTTGTATCAAAGACCCTATCAGTAATTGTCCCTGGTCATGCCAAAAAAAAATTTGAATAAGTGCATAAGCATTGAATAAGTTTATTTTTGGCATGGACAGGGGCATTACACTAGCAACAACATCCAAAAATAAGAAATCAATACTTATATATACTTTCCTTCATTTTCCTATTCATAAATGTTACATGTACTTTAATGCAATTCAAAACTGGAAAAGGTTAATAGACATATTTTAAGAGCCACTCTGGTGTGAAAAGTTCAATAATACAATTGATTATTGCAATGGGGAAAAATGACAAAACCAATTTACAAGGGCAGTTGTTCCATATCCATCTAGGAACATAGTCTTTATATCAAATTCAATTGTTCTTCTCGTGGGAGATATTTATTTATTTTTTATTGTTTTTCAGATATTTTTCACTGGCCCTGTCTGAACCAATATGCCCAGCAGTTCCCTGCCAACACAGCACCTGCTGGCTATACATGTCCCACCTGCAGTGCTGGAATCTTTCCTCCATCCAACATGGTGTCACCGGTGGCAGACAAACTGAAAACACTCCTCTCCACAGTGAACTGGGCTAGAGCAGGCCTGGGATTACCACTGGTACATCTAACGTCTTTATGTTTTGAAAGTTGCATTCCATTATTGGTATTATCATGATATTTTTTAATGTCCAGATTTATGTAAATTTGACAAAACTTCATAAGAGTGTCACTGTGCCTTATCCAATGAGAAATTTCGAAATTCAGTAGCCAAGTTTGTAGTTAACCATGTATAACCTGGCAAAAATCCTTATTTCAAGTCCCATTTGTTTTGCATGGTTTCAATAAAGCAATTTTTTTTATTCATTTATTTCACTTTATTCAATACATTTTGTAGATAGATGAACCCCAAGAGCCAGTCCTCCCTCCCCCACAGGAGACCCCTCCACTCACCCAGAGTACCCCAGTGAAGGCAGAGGCCACCTTACCCACACAGAACACCCCAAAGAAATCTGGCAGCGTTCCAAGTCATGTGACCACTCCTCACTCCACAGGATATTCAAGCACACCAGCTGCTTCTCCTTATCCCTTAGGAGCCTCACCAAACCCCCAAATGGGGAACTCTTACTCCCCCGTGTCACCTCCCAACTACAACAACAGACCAAGTGCTCACGTTCCCCCTAATCAGCACAGTGTGATCAGCGTGGATGAGGGGACGTCAGCCAGGGGCCAGGATAAACTCTCATTTGGAGGTATGGACAGGGCTCGAAGTCTTTTGGCTTCAATTGTCTTGAATTATGTACATGTTAGATGAAAAAAAAGGATAAATTTTCATTTTTCATCAGGAAGATTCCATAATAACAAGAAAACTGATGGTGAGAATCATCGAGTTAATATTTGCACAAAATCTTACTGTCCCAATCTAATTCAATATGCATTAACAGCTCCTCCAAAAATACCACTAACATACGAGGGTTGTCCCAAAAAGACAATGTTTATAACTTTTTAAAGATGCACCCAATGCTAACCAAATTTTGCATAGGCATTATATCTTCAATGTTCTTTAAAATTGTGAATTCTTGAATATACCGGTATATCTTTTATATTTATAATAGTTACAGCGTGTAAGAAGTAGAAAACTGTTGGTTAAATGCAGACAATGGGGAACAATTTGGGCCACGAACAACGTCAAACAACATGTATTCTCCGTTGCCTACAATGAAAGGCCATCTTTCGACTAAAGTTCGACTGAAATTTGAATCTGCTTTAAACAACAAACAAACAAAAAACAGAAAAAAACAGACAGTAGTGAATTTAGATAAGTCCCTTAGTCAAAAGTGGTCTTTCACTTTAAAAGATATGGAATGTTAACAGACGTGTGTGAAGCAGAAAAAGAGATCATGATGTCGCTATAAGGCACTTAAATTATGTTTGCTTTTGTGCGCCAATGTACACTTACATGTTTCCTTTATTTGTTCATAATTTTCTTAATAAATGTGATATCATCATGAAACTTGAAATGCATCATCATAAAATGTTACTTTTTTGACAAGGAAAGAAATTAAATTTAGCAAAGAGAAACAAAACTGTTTTTCCCTGTCTACGACTTTTTGGGACAACCCTCGTATAGAGAAATCACACAAATCCCAGGGTTCCTTCACCTTATTTTTTCTTCCTAAAGTTAAACACTTGCATTCTCAGTTTTTTTTTTCCACTGACCACAGTGATAAATACAGATCAGCTAGTACATTTGTTGTGCACTTTTATTTATTTTACAGACCCCAGAAAGTTATTTGATTCCACAAAAGAAGACACAAATTCCATATTTAACACATCACAGGACCATGATGAAAATAAATACAGAAGAAGGTCTGCGATGGAGTGGCTCACCAAATGGCTGAAGTAAGCTCTGTTTGATTAAAGCAACAGCTCTCAGGTGTGGTACCAATCTGATTAAAATCAGATCTTTGTTACACTCCGAAATTCTGATAATCTCTTTATAGAGCGACCATCAGAATTTCGGAGCATAACAAAGATCTGATTTTAATCAGATTGGGTGTGGTATTAAGACACTGCTACATTATGCTCTGTATGCTGAAAATTTTGCCTTGCTCAAATTTAAGTATTTTTACAATTTAAGTACTGCAAACGTACATTTTTTTTCATGGAATCACAATTTGTGTTCAATTAAGGAATAAAAAATTACCTTGTTATCATGTATTGCAACTTTATATCATATATGTATTTCTTTTTCCAGAAAAATATTTAAACTGTAGAGTACATTATGTCTTGTTCTGGATTTTAATTTTTTTCTCTCTTCATTTTAGATCCCGAGAGAGTAAACATGGGAAGAAAGATCCCCTGACTTTAAGGAAGCGTTTTCTGATGGTTTTATTAATTGGGGTGATAGGATTTTTGACAATTATTGTGATATTCTCAAAACTAGGTCGAAGTGAAGTTGACGATGACCCGTTTGCAGGAAATCCTCAAGTGAGAGTGATAGATAACATTCTTGAATAATATGCCTGACACTAAAAATGTTTATCTGTTTTAACTTTTTAATAGAAGTCAACAAATACATGTACATGTAATTTGTATACACATTGTTATCTGAAGTGAAAATTATTGGTTATTTTTATTAGAGACCCGTTGAATTTTTTTTTTAAATGAGTTGTATTTAATAGATTTATCATGATTTTTTTTTTCTTTTTTTATCCTAAAATTTGATAAATTTGTTCTATTTTGGAACATTTTTTGGCTCATATTTTAATACGTGTAGCATAAAAACAATAAATATTTTTTTTCTCGGACAATGTTACCAAAGTTAAGATTTGGTATGGATACTGAACTTTTTAGTCTTAAAAAAAAAACAACAACATGATATCGTCTATTGGTACTCTTTTGTGATTTGGATGGGAAGTATTTTGATATACAAGTTGGTAGAGGTAATTAACTTAATTCAAACCATACATTGAATGTGTAACTTTAAAATAAAATTGGCAGATAATGAAATGCTTTTGTGCCATGATAGTCATGATAATCATTATGTGGTTTATATGTATGAGGTACTGCATATGAATTTTACTCATTTTATAGGCACATCTTTGTACACTTACATATTTGATCAGAATTTTGAACCAATGAATACCAATGTATTGAAATGAGTTAGCATTCTCCACAAGGTTTTAAATTAAGGTCTCAAGTTGATAACTGAAACTTGTAGTAGAAAACCTAAAATCTTTTATTGGTCTTGCCAGGTTCCTTATATTTAGTTCCATGAATTGTTCTAAAACTATTTAACATGTATCTTTAGGAAAAAAAAAAAGACTATGTAGTACATGTATACAATTGTATTTACCAATGGATATAGAGTGTATAAATCTGTAACACTTTTATTTGCAAAGTTGGCTACTTGTTTAGTGCTATGTGATCGAAGTGAATAAAATGAATTGTTTGTTGTGAAATTTCACAATTTTTGTTAAACTGTGTCGCATAGATCCACCATTCTTGATATTCATTAGTGCAATTTCTCTTTATTCTTATGACATTTGTAATATATTGCTTTAACATAAAAGAGGATAATATATGTAAATTGGTGTATGTACAAAATGCAGATTTATTTGTTGAAAATATTTATCTTTTTAAAATTAATTAAAGTACTGTAAATACATTCTTATTGTATTTACAAAATATGTACAGTTTCCATATTGTTACTTGTGTATGAGTCATACTATTTTTGTTCATTGCATAATGAGTATTAAATAAATCAAGATTTTTTTTTATCTATGTGTGCTATTTTTTATGCCCCCCTTTGAAGAAGGGAGGGCTATTGCTTTGACGCTGTCTGTCGGTCCACTTACTTTCCATTCATTTTCTTTACACAAGTTGCATATACTGAAATGAAATTTGGTATACAGATATATCAGATAAATATCTAGGCGAAGTTCTGTGTTTTTGGTATGATCGCACCATTTTTGACAGAGTCATGTCCTTTTGGACTTAGAAAAAATTCCAATTCAGGGGGGGGGATAAGTGTTTTACGAACATCTCTCTTTTTTATGGTGAAAACGTTTGTCAGTCTCTACATTTAAGAATGTTTTTTCAGTTTATAAAATTACAATGATAAGCATTTGTAAGTCAAACAGTGTACAATGTAGAATTTTACGTGGTCAAGAAAGAAATTAGATTTACCTTCCTTGCCAATGCAGACGTAAATATTGGAGTTGCCTCCCGTGAATTTCGGTTCTGGAAAGTGAAAGTCGATAAGTTATTCCATTCACACAGAACAAAACATTGAATAGGGGTTAGAATTCCACAATGGTACGTGTCTGAAGCATTTGTATTGCTGGTATAATTATAGAAAAGATATTAGTCATAATGAACATCAAAAATTGTAGTTAAAAACACGTGTACATATTAGTCTGAATTATCTCTGTCATTCTGCATTTAAGTGTCTTTACCTGTTGCAAGTTGTCTGACATAGTCATAAAGAGTTAAATTGTAAGGATTGAACAGACTGAAAATATTTTCGATTCAGGAAATTCAAAGGTTCCTGTAGTGGTTTTAAATACTTTGGGAAACCAAGATATGTGCCCAAGGCCTACAAGTAGCTCTAGTGAAAATTTGATCAATGGTGATTAAGACTGAAATTGATAATAAAAATTACGGTGAGATGAATAGGAGCTCAGTGTTAAAAACTTCCAAAAAATTACTTCTCTCTGTTAATACAGACTTCCTTTAGAACTGAGACTGACAGCTTTGGGGAGATACAGGTGCCCAGTGATATGTACTATGGAGCAAACACTGCTAGATCGATTAAAAACTTTGACATTGGTGGATCTAGAGAGAGGATGCCAGTAAGTTTAGGAGACACTTAGATTTATTAGATATTGTGGTGAAAATGGACTAATTTTATAGACTTCTCTTATTTTCTATTTTTACAGTGTTCTTTTTTGGTTATCTCCCGTGACATTACGCGGGCTATACTGTACACAGAATACAAGTACATTTTGTGGCCAGCTCGCGTTTGTTATTTATTCGCTATATATTGGCGATATTTGTGGTGCTGACAGCTAAAAGCACTACAACTGGTGTCACATAAGTGGGATTCGTCCAGGATTGTTCCACATTAGGACGGATTTTGTTTATTTTGACGATTTACAGATTGTCACACTCACAGCGAAGCGCACGTGTTTCATGGCAATGTATGGGGGTGCCGATTGGGAATATCTCGAGGTACTCAGTAACTAAATAGTAAACACTGCCGTGTTCAGGAAAATCTTGTTTCTTATAGTCAATGTTCAACTACTGTTAATTTTTATTGAATTTTTCGTGCAAATTGAATGTTTGTTGGTGTAATCTATTTATAGAATTAAAGTTCTAGACCTACAGGGTGTTTACAAATTAAACGACATACTCGCATCAATTACTTTAGGAAAAAAAATAATCGAGGTTTAACAATTAAAGTTTTCGAATAAATTACAAGTAAATTCATGAATATTTATTGAAATAAAATAAAATTCATTTATTTTGAGGAGAATTAGATAACTATAAGTAATCAAATTAAGGGGAAAAAATTAATTGAATAAAATTACTGTCAACAAATTTGCATGCCCTTGGTGCTCACTGCGATCACTTTGGACATCAAATAATTTTCATTGTTCACTGCGAACAAAGTTTATTGTAGCGGTCAGAAAAGGATTTGGTGCATTTCCTAGAGTCACGACCATTGGTAGTTCCACAAGAAGAGGCAAGAAGCATAGCAGTCTTGGTCTCCGACAGTAAAGGCATTCGATTGGAACAGATAAGACAGGACACATCCTTACCACTCGTCTTCCTGTATAAGAAGGGGGCAACGACCAAGGAGCTCGTAGACCTATTGATACAAGAGTTCCCTCATCTTACTAAAGGACACAAGCCAGTAACAGTCTACTTTTGGGGTGGAACTTGTGACATAACAGAAAAACAAGGAAAATATATAAACATTCGTGGTCAGGTGACTGATACAGTATCATCTTTTGTGAAAGAGCTACACAGGGCCAAAGATTTTATTCTTGGTAATAACTGCCGCATTAAGTTTATTGGCATACCAATTTATTTAGTTTCCCTGTACAACGATATCAAGGGGCATCGGAATCAAACAGTATTCCTCGACTCGGACAAAGAAGTTGAGATACAGGTAGATCTCCTCAATACACATATTGAACAGATAAATCAAGGCCTAGGTCGAAACACACTTAAGTTCAACGCTGACTTGCTGGACTGCAGACAGGGAAAAAAGAGATACTTCTTTGAGTTGCTATCAGACGGTTTGCACCCAGGCCATCTATTGTCCCAGAAGTGGTTACGGCGACTCGAGCTTGACATTATTAGGGAGTGTTACACCCCATGTGATGCACTTGAGGTAGATGAACAAGAGTTCCTCTCATTCCAACATGGCGAACAAGGCCGAAAACACTGATGATGAAATGATAAAGAATACTGACTTTACACAAAGTGACAGTGGAGTAGTGACTGACAATAAAAATGAGGAAGACAATGTTTGGCTGCACAAGACACTTGAGTCTTTCAGTTCTTCTTTTGACAGACAGCAGCAACATAATCAAGAATTATTTGCACAGACTATGCAAGAAATAAAAGAATCTTCCACAAAACAGATTGCTATTCAACAAACCATGTTTCAGAAATTTCTTGAGGAATCGAAGGAGGAGATAAGTCATTCTCTGAGAATACCACCATTTGCTTCAACCCCGAGGCCACACGCGGCTTCGGGATTGATGCATACTGGACAGTATCCGCCAGTTAGTTCACAGATTTCGGATGTTGCACCAACCCCAAGGTCACAAGGTCATGCAACTTCTTGGTGAACACCATCGTCTCAGCCACCCTCATTTGCTGGTTATGCACCCGACTTCCCCTCAGACCGAAGGGGAACAGACCGACCATTTGATGAAACCTTGCGTGTCATTGAAGCTAGGGAAGGACAACGACCCTCTCCTTATCCACCTAGCTCCCGAGGTGGATCTAGTTCCCCAGAGAACAACCAAGCTGCACCAAGAGGTCCACAGACTAAAATCCCGACTTATGAAGGCAAGGAAGAAATTGAAGTTTTCCTTGTTCCATTTGAAAGACTAGCCGAGCGGTATAACTGGACGGAAACCGAGAAAATAGACCGCCTCTATGAAAGTCTGAAGGGTAAGGCAATGTGGTATGTTTGCTCCTTGCCTAAAGCGATGACAGCCAACTACATCTCAATACGTGATAGCCTAACTAAACGCTTCGGGCGGAAGGACCCTCCAGCCACTGTTCGCAGGAAACTGGCCGAGATCCGACAAAAGGGAGAGTCAAATGATGAGTTTGGTGAAGAAGTGCGTCGCTTAATTACCCAAGCTTATCCTGGTACTGACTTGGAAATGCAAGATCAACTTGCTGCAGAATCTTCCTTAAGAGGATACCGTAATTCCCGAATTGCATATTATGTGCTAAACAGAAACCCTAAGACACTTAATGAAGCGATAGAGCTTGTCACTTATCAAGAGCACAATTACAGAGCCACTGTTGGACGAGATAATGACTATCAGAGGCGAGAAAGTACTAGGAGGGTAACCTGGACAGATGATTCTGATGATGACGGTCCTCCTGATGATGAGGCAGAACTTTTTGGAGTGCAGCGGATTCAAAAACCCACATATATTACAATGGAGCAGCTAGACCACCGTCTTAAGCAAATAGAGACGCAACTTAAACGGAACCAGGAGAAAGATAGAATGAAACGAGACCACCTACTAAAGGATATAGAAAGTAGATGTTTTCAATGTGGACTGACTGGGCACTTCAAAAGTGACTGCAAATCTCGACCCCAAACAGTCAAATTGCAGGAACTGAAAATGCCAACAGTAAAGGAAGAGACATCAAAGACAGCAGAACAAATCAAGTGCACAAGGCTTCATGGAGCTGGGAAGGGAATCGTAATCCCTGTCTTTGTGAACGATGTCCAGACCAAAGGTGTTGTGGATACTGGTGCAGATGCTACTATTGTCTCTTCTACCATTGCCCAAGAGGCAGGGATTGTTACGAGTAACTGCCAGCAAGTTCGACTCATGAATGCGGAAGATGGTGCAGAGATGACTGCATTTGGAGGTGTCACTGCGACAATCCAAATTGGCAGCCAACCAACCCGATGGCCAGTATATGTTGCACCAATACGGGATTCTGTTTTGATTGGAATGGATATTCTCAACTCCCTAGAAGCTGTTATATTCACAGGTCAAGGTAACCTTCGCATTGGAAAAGAAATAATATCTGGAACCCTGAGCTGCGATAACAGTTACCCAGCTTGCAGCTCTGTAATGGTCGATGAAAGCTGTTGGATACCTCCTCAGAGTGAGAAGATTATTGTTGGAAGAGTACAAGTACCCCAAAGTGGTCTATTGTCTGTCTTAGATAGTTGCAATGATGATCTTCCTAATGGTGTTATGGTTGGATCTTGCTTAGTCAATATGAAGGACAAAGTACCTGTTCGGGTTTTAAATGTCAGAGATAAGAAAATTCGCCTTGCTAAGGGAACCCATTTGGGGAAGTTGACAGAAGTCTGTGAGGATGCTGATGCAGTAATTGAAGATGCAGCACATCAAAGTGAAGTCACTGTTGAAGAAACGATAGGCAGACAAGCTGAAAATGGAACTGTACCAGCCCACCTAGTAGAGCTGGCAGAGAAATCATCCAAGAATATGACTAAATCGGAACAACAGGCACTTGTCAGCTTACTCTCTGAATTTGAGGATATTTTCTCTCGAGAGGACTATGATCTTGGCACTTTTACTGCAATTAAGCACCAAATCAACACAGATGGAGCAAAACCTATCAGACAACCTGCGAGGCGAACACCTCTAAGTTTCCAGAGTGAAGAAGCTGAATATTTGAAAAAACAGTTGGAAAATGGTGTGGTAGTTCCCTCAAGCTCTGCGTGGGCATCTCCTGTAGTGTTAGTCCGCAAAAAGGATGGTGGAGTACGCTGGTGCGTGGACTATCGGAAGCTAAACGAAGTCACACAGAAAGATGCATATCCCCTACCTAAGATTGAGGAGTGTTTGGACACTCTAGGGGGTTCCAAACTGTTCTCCACACTTGACCTTATGAGTGGGTATCACCAGTTTGAAGTTCTTGAAAGTGACAGACCCAAGACTGCATTTATTACCAGGCATGGCTTGTTTGAATACACACGAATGCCTTTTGGGCTCTGCAATGCGCCCTCTACCTTCCAACGAGGAATGGAATTGGTTTTAAGAGGACTTCAATGGATCATCCTTCTTATCTACCTAGATGATGTAATCATCACGGGGAGTACATTTCATGAGCACCTAAGTAATCTGAGAAAAGTGTTCCTCCGATTTCGAGAATTTGGACTTAAGTTAAAGCCTAAAAAATGCAGTTTATTTCAAGAGGAGGTCATATTTCTTGGTCATGTTGTAAGTAAAGATGGGGTTCGAGCAAATCCTTCGCTGATTCAAGATGTGCAGAGATGGCCAATTCCAGGAAGTCTTAAGGAGCTCCAAGCCTTCTTAGGGTTGACGAACTACTATCGTCGATTTGTGAAAGGGTATGCTGATATAGCTCGTCCGTTACACAGCCTCACACGCAAAGGTGTACCATACCAATGGGGTGAAGAACAGGCGACAGCGTTTGAGGAGCTAAAAATTGCACTTACTTCAGCTCCAGTCCTTGCATACCCACTTGCTGAGGGTACAATGATTCTAGACACAGATGCTTCGAATTTCAGCATTGGAGCGGTCCTCTCTCAGGAACAGGATGGTGTTGAAAAGGTGATTTCCTTCTCCAGCAGACGCCTAGGACCTGTACAGGAGCGGTACTGCGTCACTCGACGAGAATTACTGGCAGTGGTTGCCTTTTGTCACCAGTATAAACATTATCTGTTGGGCAGAAAATTCCTCCTCAGGACTGACCACAGCAGTTTGGCATGGCTATTCCGTTTCAAATCACCTCAAGGTCAACTGGCTCGGTGGCTCGAGGAATTGAGTCAGTATTCTTTTGTCATTCAGCACCGAGCAGGAAAATCTCACGGCAATGCAGACGCCTTATCTCGGCTAGATACGACAACTTGTGATTGTTACAGTGCTGGGACTTGCTGTAAGTCGTTACCTTGTGGTGGGTGTGCATACTGCCAGAGAGTTGAAGAGCAGTGGGAGAGATTTACAGAGGACGTTGATTATATTGTACCGTTGACTGTTCGTGAAGTAACACCCTCAGAACCTGTTACTTGTAACTGGTTGGAACTGGAGGATTTAAAAACCGCACAATCTGAGGACAAAGAAGGGCAACTAGTATCCAACTGGTTGTTACATGACAAACCAGAAGCCTGTGATGTAAGAATCCTCGGCCCAGCAGCTAGGAGTTATTTCCTCAATCTTCAACAGTTTCGTCTGGTCAATGGGATACTCCACTATGAATGGTTGCATGATTCAGGCACACGGTCACTGCGACTGTTTGTGCCAAAATCACTCAGGAGGAGAGTAATAGAGAGTTGTCATGATCCACCTTACTCTGGACACCAAGGCGAAAGAAGAACCCTGGAGAGAGTAAAACGCAGCTTCTATTGGTATGGTCTGACAGCAGATGTCCTACACTATGTATCAAGTTGTGCCACATGTGGTATGGAAAAGAGAGCTTCTTGTAAAAGCAAAGCAGCAATGCAGTCCTATATTTATGGTGCTCCACTAGATCGTTTGCATATTGATGTACTTGGCCCATTCCCTGCAATTTCAAGTGGCAATAAGTACATTCTGGTAATAACTGACCAGTTCACCAAATGGGTGGAGGCGTATGCTGTCCCAGACCAGTGCAGTGAGACAACAGCAAAAAAGCTTGT
This sequence comes from Saccostrea glomerata, assembly GCA_003671525.1. NCBI lineage: Eukaryota > Metazoa > Mollusca > Bivalvia > Ostreida > Ostreidae > Saccostrea > Saccostrea glomerata. The sequence goes on along the minus strand of PRKT01000059.1, from coordinate 1,074,790 downwards.
GGAGAAGTTCATAGCTAGGTTTGGCGCCCCTCTTGAAATCCATACTGATCAGGGCAGAAACTTCCAAAGTGACCTGTTCAGGACTGTGTGCAAATTGCTAGGAGTTGCTCAAACAAGGACCACACCGTATCATCCTTCCTCTAACGGTCAGGTTGAACGCTTCAATAGGACTGTTTTGCAAATGATCAGGTGTTATGTCGACAAAGAGCAGAAAACTTGGGATGAACAGTTGCCTCTCTTACTTTCTGCATACCGAAGCACTCCACACAAAGCCACGGGAATATCCCCAAACTTTATGATGTTGGGTAGAGAGGTACACCAACCTGCCGAACTAGTTTTTAAGGACTCGGAGACAATTCGAGACCCACTGGATACCCCAACATACATCGAGAAGCTTAAACATGCTCTGAGCACAGCCCATGATGTTGCGCGGAAATCACTTCAGCAGGCGCAGATAAAGCAAAAGCGTCTTTATGATCTGCGCATTTCCAGTAAGCAATACGGAGTAGGTGATTTGGTTTATGTCAACAAAATGGCAAAACAGGTGGGTAAGTCGCCCAAGTTGCAATCTGTTTGGGAGGGGCCTTTTATCGTCAAAAAGAAATACGGGCCTGTTTTGTATGAGGTACAAGGACGCAAAAAGTCGACTGTGATTCATCATGATCGTCTTAAGGCATATACCTCTGATTTCGTACCAGGCTGGGTCAATAGGCATACTCTCCCAGAGCAAAACGACTTGGAGACCATACAGGAATGTCAAGGAGAGGTGAACAGCGAGACAGACAGAGCGCCCGAAGAAGAAAACATGGACTCAGATGATTCTCTGGAGACGCCTGAGGAGATTAGTGCTGGACAAGAATCGAGGCCACTGCGGACTCGAGCTGGCCGTGAAATACGTCGCCCAAGTCGGCTTAACCTTTAGTGGACTTAAAGGAGCCTAGAGGGGGGCAGTGTGGTGAAAATGGACTAATTTTATAGACTTCTCTTATTTTCTATTTTTACAGTGTTCTTTTTTGGTTATCTCCCGTGACATTACGCGGGCTATACTGTACACAGAATACAAGTACATTTTGTGGCCAGCTCGCGTTTGTTATTTATTCGCTATATATTGGCGATATTTGTGGTGCTGACAGCTAAAAGCACTACAATATCATCTGATCACTGCTTTGTCAGTTTATAAGTTTTTTAATTGCAAATGTGATTTCACAAATTTTATTAATAAGGATTGCATGTACGTACACATCGAAACTAAAACTTTTGAAATACAAGTGAAATGTAGATATGTTTTAACAGTAAAACAAGATTAGTTTTGTGTTTTAGCTCCCTATCATCAAAGCGTTTGCTATTCTGAAGAAATGTGCAGCCTTGGTTAATGAGGAGTATGGACTTGATACAACAATTGCCAGCTATATTGTTAAAGCGGCAGATGAGGTGTGTATTATAGAAAACAATGACATCTCACTCTGAAAGGTGACAGTCCACTAAGATATTCATATTGAAGTGAATTTTTAAAAATACAGAGTATACATGTACTTCATAATTAAAATGGTTTGATGAGTATTTCAGGAATAAAAGAGACAATTTGATTGTTTTAATCGAATAGTATTTTAAAATATTTGGAAGAAAGTTTGATTTGGTATAAATATTGTAAACCAATTATTACTCACAACAACATGTAATCTATTAGTTTTCACATTTCAAAAGACATAAATGCAAGTAATTTATTGCTTAGCTGCAAGAAATATTGGAGTGAGAGAAAGTCTCTAAAGTTGCTTATATTTTATCTCACTAGTGTAAAGTGGTTTTACAGTTATGAAAACAAGTGTAAGAATGTGGGGATGCATAGCAGTAATTATCACAATTTAAAGTAGAGACAGACATTTCTCTGTTAAAATAGTTATTTTGAGTCATGGCTCCATTCATCTTCGCTAGCCAAGGGTTTCCGATCCGATACCTACTCTACAAGTTGTAGAGTAGGTATCGGATCGGAAACCCTTGGCTAGCGAAGATGGGCTCCATTGCACATGGCACTTTCATGTATTCTAGATTGACATTTTCTCTCTGTTTACAAATACATGTAATTAATGGTCAGTTATGGGACCACTTCTTCCTAGTCTTTTGGCAGAAACTTGTTCTTAGATTAAATTTTTTTCTGCTGAGAAATAATTGATGGTCAGTTATGGGACTACACATGTATTTCCCGATAGTCTTTTGGCAGACACTTGTTCTAGCTAGATTTACTTTTTTTCTGTTGTCAGATAATAGACGGTCAGTTATGGGACCACTTCCCCCTGGTTGTCTGGCAGACAGGGTCGGGGACCCAGAGCAACATGAATGTGAATGAGGTCATCAGTAACCGGGCCATAGAAATGATGGGAGGAGAAATGGGCACCAAACAGCCAGTTCATCCCAACGACCATGTTAACATGTCCCAGGTATAAGATACCTCCCTCTTCACGCCCCCCTCACTTCCATTCCAAATGAAATGATTGGATCTGACAGTTCTCACAAACATTCAAAATGATAAAGAAAACTTATAAGTATGTTTTGAAGTACATTGTACAAACCTGGTATATTGCATTTTGATATGAGGTAATATTATGCAACATACATGTTCTGTAAAATGGTTCATTGCATGAAATACATATGTGAATATTTAATTGTAAATTCAAGAACACATATAATAATGTGTAAATATTTTTCAAGCTTTTCTTTCTTCAATATTTGACTTTGTAAATAACATACCCTACATCTTACGATTTGTTATTTTTCTTACACACCTTTCACCTGGAGTTTTGCAAATTGCTTGCAACACACTCTTTTCTTCTCCTGTTGAACAAATCAGTTTAAAAAAAATGTTTAGGCAAAAAAAAAATAATTTCTTGGTTCTCAGGCCCTCCCTCATCTCTTCCAAGGGGGCCTCATTGACCCTTTTTATTGCTAAATCAATAAAATAAAAACAACAAATCACCTCCCTCATCATTTTTTGAGGTTTTGTACAATGTAAAAAGCTGCCTCATCATGTTTTGGGGGCAATAAGAAGTAAAAAAAAAAAAAGCCTACCTCCCTCATCATATTTCTTGAAAAAAGGCCTGAGAACCAAGGAATTAACTTTGCTTGGCCTTATTTCTAAAAAAGCCACATGACATAAAAATAAAACAGAGCTGTTCCTATTGTAGAGCTCTAATGACACGTTCCCCACAGCCATGCACATTGCTGTCATCCTAGAGGTTCATCAGAGGTTGTTACCAGGGTTACAAACCTTGCATAGAGCCCTAGCAACTAAACAACAAGAGTTCAAGGATATTGTGAAAATAGGCAGGACCCATCTACAGGTTAGCTTGATAGATTTTCATTGATATAAAGTAAAGCTCTTTGTGTTTTATTAGTACAACCTAAGGTTTGGTAAGCTTGAAAATGATTGCATTTTAGATTTCTTGAAGATTATTGAAGGTCATTATAATGTAGTTGCACTTGACCTTTAAAGAAGGGAGAAATTATTTTAAGAAAACAGCAAGATTCTCCAAAAGCATATTATAAGTAAAAAATTCTGATATCCAGATAACTTTAGGAATTGCAAACAACAGTGGGCAAGTAGTTCTTTTCTTTTCTTTTCTTGTGCAGTGAATCATGACAACTGCTGTTCTTGCTCTGAAATGGTTATCAAAGATACAATGATTCAGATTTAAAATAATGAAATTATCATTTTGATGATTTATTTTTTATAGTATATTATTACAGTTTCATTTCATTTTGGGCTTACTCCTAAAAAGATCCGTTAAACAGTTTGATATAAAAATTAGTGAAAATGACAGAAAATCATTTTTGCTATACTTACAAAATTTCTGACTTAGAATAAAGCATTGATCAGTACATGGGTACTGCTAGCAGCCTGCATTGTTAGCAATCAGAATTCTTTGCTATTACCAGCATTTCAATTGTGTAAGTATTTTTAGTATGCGCATCAATGCAGCATTTTAAATATTCTAATTCTTTTAGATTTTATTCATTATTTTAGATATTTATTTTTTTTAATATATCAGTTATTGTAGCCCTATTAAGGAATGGGCATTTTTTTGGTTCTGTTATGGAAAACAATCATGAATACTTCTAATGCTACCTATATGTCCACTTAGGGAAATAACACTATCCTTGACGTAGTTTGGTACTATAATCAATAATGAATCATTATAGACTATATGGCTTATTCGAGTTACTTGGCATACAATGTATATTTGGCAAACATTAGAAATCTTGTACATGTAATAGTGTTCTAATGTTTTCCAAATGTACATAGTATGTAAAGAAAGGCATATAGTCTACCAAGTATGTTGATTCATTACTGATTAAAGAAAGCTGATTATAAAATCAGCAAACTGTTAACATTAATTTTCCTAAAATTCAGTAATTCTGTCATGTAAGAGGTCTGTATATGTACTGTGTTGATTTTGCAGGATGCCACCCCCTTGTCCCTGGGTCAGGAATTCAGTGCCTTTGTACAACAGATTGAGTATGGAATACAGAGAGTGAATGCCACGCTTCCACGATTATATGAGCTGGCAGCCGGTAAGGCTTTATTTATTGTCCTTTATATAAGATAATAATAAGAGTTCTTTCCCTTGAGAGAGATTTTTCTTCTTAATTAATAAACCTTCACTAGTCTATGCTTTGGGTTGATTACTACATGTAGTATAATTGTAACCAAATGATATGTCATGCAGTTTTTTATAGACTACATTTTGATTGTTGGTTTAAAGTTGCTGACGTAACAAAAAAAAAGTGTCTTGTTTATGTGCATTTCTGCCATTTTGTCAATGTTGGTTGAATCTGGTGAAAGAGAACATACACCTTATTGTTAGCATAAACACATTGATTTTGATTTTTAAGGTGGAACAGCAGTAGGGACAGGACTAAACACCAGAATTGGTTTTGCTGAAAAAATAGCTGCCAGAATAGCAGAAGAAACTGGTAAGATGGTCATTTTTTGGTTTACAGCCATTGTAATACTGTAGATCACTAAATTTTCGCGACATCTTATTTTCGCGAGATTGTCATTGACTCTTTGTAAGCGAGACATAATTTTCACAAATAGTTGTTATTCCTCTATATAATCGTAAGGAATACTTTTATACGCGAGAATTTAATTTTCGCGAATGCCTTGTCTCGCGTAATTACGCGAAAATAAAGTTCTCGCAAATAAAAAGTGATTTACAGTAATGCATAGGAAGTCTGTTCCACATTTCAAAGAATATCATTTTTGACATATGAAAATGGATAATATTTAAATTTATATGTGTTGAAAGTCTATTCTGATTTATGAGCATTATTTTCTTATGCAAAGATAAAGTAAGATTTTATTTTTATGATAATCAATGTTAACCCTTTTTTTTTTACCTTAAATGTGATTGGAAAAAAAAAAACAAGATGCATGTTCACTTGTAAATTCTAATCATCATTTTTAACCCTTATAATGAAAGTAAATTAAGGGTTTATGAATACAGCCTTCAGAACCACTTAGAGATGAGTAATGACTGGTTTAAAAACAATTGAAACATTTTTTTTTCATCCATAGGGTTTCCTTTTGTGACTGCTCCTAACAAATTTGAGGCCTTGTCAGCTCATGATGCCATGGTGGAACTTCATGGAGCTTTGAATGTATTGGCCTGCAGTCTCATGAAAATAGCCAGCGACATCAGACTTCTGGGGTCAGGGCCTCGTTGTGGGATTGGTGAACTCTCTCTACCTGAAAATGAGGCTGGCAGTAGTATTATGCCAGGTAAAACTCTCAGTCCTTGATCTGTAGGGGTTTTCTGTCTGCTTTCACTGAATTTTATTGATAGACATAAACACTACATGGTGCTGCAATCTTATACAATACAGAAAGAAATCTAAGTAAGGTTAGGAACATGCCCAAATTTCAATCATGGTCACCATTTTGTATCACATGATTTTTACAAAATCTTGTTTTGTTAGCTCAACTGAGCTTTTCGGATCAAAATTTGTCAGTTGTCGTCGTCATTGTAAACTTTTTACATTTTCATTTTCTTCTCAAGAACCACCGGGCTAATTTCAACCAAACTTGTCACAAAGTATCCTTGGGTGAAGGGTTCAAGTTTGTTCAAATGAAGGGCCAAGCCCTCTTCCAAGGGGAGATAATTTTGAATTAGTGAAAAATTAATGTATGTACATTATGTATCATCTTTTGTTTTGGTGGAGCCACAATGGACGATGAAAGTTTAGCATGCATTGGAAATCTTCAAATATCTTCTTCTCAAGATCATCAAAGCCATGATTGCTCATATTTATGTGAAAGCATCCACAGATAGTGTAGATTCAATTTTGTTCAAAATCATGACCCCCTGGGTAGGGTGGAGCCACAATGGATGATCAAAGTTTTAATTAACATACGAGTATATAGGAAAAATCTTCTTTTCAAGAACAGCAAAGCCATGGTTTGTCATTTTATTTGGAAGCATCCTCAGATAGTGTAGATACAAGTTGTTCAAATTTTACCCCCTCCCCATTACCCCTTCTGCCTTTCAGGATTAGGTTGGAACCACTCATGCATTTAAGCTTTTTAATACTTAAATGATATTTGCTTTTTTCTTAGCCACAGTACTCAGGTGAGCAATGTGGCCCCTGGGCCTCTTATTTTCTTCTTTTTGGTTTACTTCACCTGTGTTCCAAAATTTATTAAGTACTGAACTATGTTCAAGATCTTAGCAGTTAGCTTAATTTCTAGGTTATGAATTAACAAGGAATGGCAATCAAACACAGAATTGCTAATCGGTTACTGTAAATCACTTTTTATTCACGAGAACTTTATTTTCGCGTAATTACGCGAGACAGTGTGCTCGCGAAAAATAAGTTCTAGCGTACAATAGTATTCCATAAGATTATATTGAGCAATAACCACAATTCGTGAAAATTTTGTCTCGCTTATCAAGTGTCAATGACTATCTCGCGAAAATAAGGTGTCGCGAAAATTTAGTGATGTACAGTAACTGAAAGACATTCTGACCAATTAAATTGTTAACTGCAACAAGATAGATGCACAATTTCTTTATAAAAAATATACAACTGTATTTCTTTAAGTAAGCTACAGATATTTCATTTAAAGGTAGATAAAAAGATGATACTTAAAGTACTAAATAAATGTACCTTAATCTTGTTTTATCAAACATATGGAGACATTTATGAATTTGATCTTTGATGTGGTTTCAGGAAAAGTAAATCCAACACAGTGTGAAGCAGTTACCATGGTAGCAGCTCAGGTGATGGGAAACCATGTTGCCGTGACAGTTGGAGGAAGTAGTGGCCATTTTCAGTTAAATGTGTTCAAACCAGTGATCGTCACCAATGTTTTACAATCGGTTCGCCTGATAGGAGACGCGTGTGTATCATTTTCCAAAAACTGCATCGAAGGAATAGTCCCCAATACGGAGAAAATTAACAAACTGCTAAATGAGTCTCTAATGTTAGTCACTGCCTTAAATCCACATATCGGGTACGATAATGCTGCTAAGATTGCCAAACATGCCCATATTACAGTGACCACCTTAAAGGACGCTGCTGTTTCACTGAGGCTACTGACCGCTGAGGAATTTGACCTCAAAGTCCAGCCACAGGACATGTTAGGACCAAAGTAATCATCACATGTTGAAATTTTGAACTATATTGTGAATAACACTGAAACATATGATAAACATTTTTTGGGGTGGGGGTGGTTGGGGGGGGGGGGGGGGGGTTGTCAAATTTCTTGCGAATTTTATTTTTAATGCCATCTTCATCAACATACATTGTTTTGTGATATTTTTTTTAAAAACCTTGATATTTGATGGATATTACTTTGTTGCCAGTTATAATGGAGGTTTCATACCTGTTTAACTCCCCATTGCAGTACTACAGTGGTACAGTATTTAAAATACCAATAAGTACAAGGTGGGAACATTGTATTAGTAGAACAATTATCATTATTTACATTAAGAACACCATATCATATTTTAATGAATGTTGCATTTTTATTATGGTTATCCACTTGCTTAGGCACAAACTTTAAAAAAAAAAAAACAGGAAAAGACTGTTTTGCTATGTTTATATAAGTAAAATGAATAAGTTTAGCCACTTAAGCTTAAGGTTTTCATTTTTCTCCAGGTTTCTATAATTTAAAAGTAATAATTTTAAACATCAACAAAAATTTGTAATTTCTTAATACTTTTAGAATTTGGGGTATGCACCATTTACAATCATAAAAAAGTTCAGAAATATATACCTTTCCACACTTCCATTTTTTTCTCTTGTTTTTTTGCAAGTGTCCTGTGTTCTTTTACCTATTAGTATTAGTTGGCCAAAAGTTGGACAGCTGCTTTATTCTAGATTTTTGGCTACAGCTGCAAATTTTTTTTCTTTTTCTCTTATAAAAAGAGAGAGAGAGAGAGACAGAGAGAGAGAGAGAGAGAGAGAGAGAATACAGTAAATAGAATCTTGTGATTTTGAGGCATCCATTAAATTTTCTTAATTTTACCTTTGTACAATGTCATCCTTTCAATATGTATAGTATTGGACTGTTATGCTAGACACCAATGTTGGTTTTTCAGTATGATCACATCAGTATGCTGACACCAAAAACGAAAACACCCTGAACAAATGAAGGTAGTTTTAATATACCTTTGTAACTTAATAGCGAGCGCAGCGAGCGTCGTGAAGCGACGCTCGCGAAGCGAGCTCAATAGACTAACGTGTAAGAACAGAGGAAATTCGGATTGAAATCTGTACATACGTCAGCCAAATTTCTCTGTGCAACATTCCCAGAATTCCTGCACTACCCAATGTCCTTTGCGCGAATATTGCCGAATAAATAAATAAATAATAACGTAAAGCATATATCAGACTTTCAGTTTGAAGAAATCTTTCAAAGAAACAAGAAATAACTCTGCAATGTTTTTCGACAAAAATTGCACTAGTTCTATAGTTTCAAACAGACGCTCGGCTACCTCCGTAAGCTCCGACGAACTTTGTGACGTCTTATGACGTCACAGCTAGTCGAGAAATCTCGTGCGGCTTGACGTTCGAAGTGGCTGATCTCAAGTGTTTTTGATGGTACAACTGCGCTCGCCCCAACGGTCACACCGTAAAACATATTATCTAAGAACAATAAGGATATTGCAGACTGTGTTTTACATGTGAACTACATGTATTTATTTGCATATCAATTAATTCAGCTACATGTATGTAATGTTAATATGAAGTGCCTTTTGATGTTACATTCCAAGAATGTAGGACGGTTGTCTCCCTTTGAACCACAACCTCTATAAAACCATTACACGTTTTTCATGTACATGTATATAAAATATGTTACATATTATAAGAAAATAAAACATGTGGTTACAATTGTCCAATATGTTTTTGAGCTGTACAAAATTGTGTTTAAATAAAGACATTTTTTGGTGATTATGTGTTTATTCTTTCGTTATTGTTTTTAAATTATAAAACATAAACATATGATTTGACAATTCTAAAAGATAATGAAAAGCCAATTATTGCTTTCTGCTCCAGATCATTTGTTGATTTAAAGATTGATGAAGATTTTTTGACATTTTCCAGTTACTTATGGAAAGACGTTCATTATCTTGTCATGAGTTTATCTTGTATCGTCTCGTTTTCATTGTTTTGGGGAGTTTGAAAAAGAGGGAAAGTGCCAAAACACCTTATATCCAGGTCTTTTTATAAGTAAATATATATCACCTGTCACATCCGAACTTCAAAATGCTTACTCAGGAGATATATTTATAGGTATTGCTGATACCATGCAATGGTTCCTCTTGAATAAAAGTGACAAAGTTCGTTCTATCTGCGATACCTCTAACTTAAAACGTCATGGATGTAAATCTTAAACATACAATCAGAAATGAAACATGAGCATGCAAGTCACTATTTGGCGCCCAGCTTGAAGAGTTGATTTCAATATATATTAACGGAGTATTAACGCTATCATCGTTCAGTTGGCTTGATACAAGCTACATCGTCAACATCCTCAGTAGAAAGCAAAACAAACGCGCTCCTAAATGAAGCAAAACACCCACTGCATGCAACGTCATTTGCATCGTTTACGATCGCTCTTTGTTTTGATTGAGGGGGCTTAATTTTTTTATATTGTTGATAAATCTGTCAAAATATTGATGGGTAAGGGTGGAACGAAGATTCAGATAAGGGCAATAGACAGGCAGACCTCCAGAAACCCTCCCTTATCATGGAAACTTTATAGGTATAAATAGGCTGGATACTACGTCACGTGATTCTTATAATCATGATAATCACAAATCCATTATACCGTCTATAAAACAAGGTTATGTTCATCTTCAATGTACTGAAAAACAGAAATGGCAGACAAGAAGTTTAAACTGTACTTTTGGGTTCGCTAATCGCCTACTAATCTAGCAGATTTAGACCATTTCACAGTTGGTTTAGGGAAATATATGGATCTTGTGTTAAAAATCAGATGATATATCAATTGAAATCAGCAGGAAGCCCGTGTTTTACAAACTATCTTCAATGAAATAAATTATATAAATTATGTAACACTTTGTAGTAAAGAAGATAGCTTCAAGTTAGCATGTTGTCATGGACTAGTAAATATTCCAAAACATTCCTTAAACATAAAGTGAAATGTATTATCGCAATGTTTTGATAAAACAATAAAGATGAGTGAGGAACATCCGAATATTCTGCATTGGTTTTTGTCTTTCAATAGTTTGGGAAGTCTAGTGACCCGTTTTTTGGCTGGAATCTTGTGCATGTTAAAGATTTCAATAGTACAGGGAAAACAAGATGAAATATTCAACACAGAAATAAAATAATCAAAATAAGATGTCGGTAGTTTTTTTCCGCCGTAGATATATTTGTGATGACTAGCGATATCGCATGCATCGTAGATCAGACAAACCAAAGGGTCCGTTCAGTTCTCCTATCTGGGCTTATCTCGTGACGTGTCACAGACTTATCGTTACCAGAAAACCCAATATTGTATGCGATAGCCGTCAATTCTTTTGGTGCCATTTGGAAGATTTTACTTCAAAGTTTTATAAAATTGACGACATTTCTGTCACTTTCAAGTCAAACAGCGTGTTTCCTAATCTCTGGACCATCGAAAAGGAGAAATTCTTAATCTCTTGTGCTCTTGTTATCTATCCATTTTCATCAGTACGCATCCAGACGATGTTTACTTCAAGAAACTCGCGAAAATACATTACGCAAATGTCATAGAACCTTTATGTAAGATGGTTGTATCCTTAAGCATCCCCAATTTGTTTCGTAGATAAGCATCGCACAGGTTGCTCTGATATCTAGACATCTAACATTTGTTGAGGAACCTAATTAATATGACATTATATATTACAGGAATTAAAGAAACCACGCTCTTGATGAATATAAAGTTCGAGAAACGCAGCTGACAAGATAACTCGGGAAGAATTTTCAATCGAACACACGCCTTTTACATCCGACCAAAAAACAGGAAGTTTCACAGCAAGCATAACCTTTTGTTTAAAAGACAATTTTTTTCTTGCAAAAAAAAGATAAATCGCATAAAGATATAAAAACTTAATCAATCAAATAAAATTTGTTTTAATGTACAGCGCGTGCAGTTGTTGCACCATGTCGACTTATGCATTAGTCGTCGAACCCTTTAAAAACGCATGCAGCATGTCTGTTCCTTCACGTTAGAAATGTATTTTTCTGTTCATACATCCAAACTTTAAAGATTTGAGAATGCAAAAAAATGTCAAATGTCTGAGTTATGCCGTCTAAAGTTGCCTGTCCTTGTCTACATTTCTGAAAGAATCATACCAGACAGGAAATATCAGTGGAAAACACAAAGACATGGAACTTTTTAAAGTCTTATTTTATGTATAAAAGCTTAATCTATTAATTAAATTAACTAAGGTGCATGCATGCAGAATAGTTAGACTATCGGAGAAATCCCAATCGGGACGTACCACAGTTTAGCAACCACTCACGTCTTGTCTCACGACAAATGTCTTAGCTTTGTCAAATGAACCCACAAGTACACGTTTTCTTTATTTCTCGAAAATTTTACAATTGCTTGGGCGGATCCATAGGGCGGGGCCCCAGAACCTCTCGTCTCCACTGTTTGACTCTTAATTTTCTCAATTTTAGATGCTCCATTTTCTCATCCGTATTGTTCAACATGGTATTCATCAACTGTTGAACGTCACGTTATGGACGAAAATTATTAGAAACTTTGTGTCATCGAGTTTAGGACCTGTATTAACAATTTAGTTACTTTACATTCAATCTTCATTAAGTACACATTAAATTTTGTACAGTTATTTGGCCAGTTCCGAATAAGAAACTGATTCGGCGGTGTTATAAATAAACAAGGCATTATTTCAAAATCTAAGTGCTTTGTCAAGGTAGTTCGATGACTTGTTGAATTAAATATTGTTTCATAAAAGTTCAGCCTTCCCTCCAAAAAATTTATTACGCAAGTTACCATAGGTGTCCATTTTACCAGTTACGAATAAGCCGACGAGTTCCGGATAGCCTTAAGATTCTTAATAATTATTCAATTCAACCTTAAATTAAAAAATATACGTCCCAGACGTTATCCATTGGCATGCCTAAGAAAAGTTAAATTAATTGCTTACCAATAAATTATTTGTATTTTTAAAGGTTGAAGAGAAACTAGAGGCACTGTGGACACTGAGCTCATTTTAATGATACCCCACACCTCCTTTACGATTATTTATGACAAAGTCCATGTTTAGCTCTGGGAGACCCGAAATAAGTGTCAGATCAAAAAGTAAAATAAAAGGTAACAATGTCACAATATAATAAAGAATCTGTGAAAGTATTATTAAATCTTATTCAGTGGTATAAGAGGAACTGCGGATAAGAGATGGATATACCTTTCAATATTACAAAGAATGGCAATATCTATGTTTTTCTCAGGGAGCCCGAATTATGTGCCTGATTAAAAAATAAAATAGGTGCACTTTGGTTCTCTTAAACAAAGATTCTGTGAAAGACTTATTAAATTCTGTGAAGCCTCATTAAACTTCATTCAGTGGTAGAAGAGGGGTTGCGGATAAGAAATGGATATCCCAGAGAATATCAGACAGACGGACGTACAGCTAGACGGACGGACGGACGTAGAGACGGATGGATGGACAAAGATCCCATTACTATATACCCCTTCTTCCTGTTTTTCCAGCGCGGGTATAGTAAGTCACGTTTACAATGAAGAAAACAACGAAGAGTGAATTTACAATAGTGTTTAAAATGGGTAATCAGAACTGGTAAAATAAGAACACTAAAATATTTCAATATCTTTCAGTGTTCTAAATATTTATTTTTGACAAGTTTTTAGCATATGTTAGAGGACATATAAAACTTACTTTTGATACCTGGAACGTGGTTTTATGTGAAAAATTTATGTATCTACAGAGGTTTTTCTGCAGACTTACGCGTCTCGGTGATTCAGATTTGTTGCGTTGTAAAAGTATGTCGACTGTTTCAAGTACGATGACGAAACCAAACCGAGGGCAAAAAATCAAATCTTCACATAATTCAAACACTCGTAAATAAGCCTTCTTACCATAGAAATCAATTTATTTTTACACCGTTGAATTTATTAATTATCAGTCCTTAAATTACTAATTATTCGGAACTGGCCAAAATCCGGAACTGGCCAAACGACTGTACCATAATACTTGAAGTACAATATAACTGTATCTTTCAATAATCTTTATTATGATCCGGGATTCTTTCCCCTGACAATTTCTTTTTCTTTTTAACTGAAAATAAAAATTCAATTAATATAACTTTTCCTTGGGTAAAATAAAACTTTAAATGTGTTAACCTACAAAAAATCTTTCAAACATGGGCAATCATTTAGGTAGTTTTCTGTTTCAAGTTCGTATAACTATAAATAAATGATAATAATAAACCTCTCTGAAGATGGACATTTTAATCTTCGGAAATTTCTAGCTACAGCAAAAAATGGTTATAGCCATCTTGCTTATAATGAATTCCTGCTTATAGCAAAGTGATTTTAAATTCCGTTACTCTTAAAAACCTTGTCATCCTTTTTAAAACAGTTAGGACAAATCGAAGCATAGGGTATTTTCTATTTTAGAAAGCATAAGACTATGAAAATACTTTTTAAAGATTTGGTCCAATTGAATTTGAAATACTTATATTGTATGAAACAAAAGTTGATAATGATTAACATATTCAAGACATATCCATGTATTCCACCAAAAGCAATGTGAAAAAATATTCAGTATGTCCTTTTTTCATATTTGAAACAATAACTTTAACTTTTCCATTTAATCTTGTTAATTTTTCTTTTTTGGGGGGTAGATGTATTTTCTTCTGTTAAAGAGGAAAATACAGGGGATGAGATGCAAGTTGTTAAGTTTATATTCTGTATGGCACGAAATGGTTAAAATGCATGAAAATGATGAATAAAAGAAAATGATAAAACATATGAAAAATTATGCATGTAATTCATAGAGAAACCAATATTATGGTAAAACAATCTCAACAAAGAACATTTCCCTATTACAATTACATGAGCATGTTTCCATCAAGTTGTCAAGATTTGAATGTAGTTTTTTTCTTCTTTTGTATAAGTATGGTGTGATATGTAAGAATGTAACATACAAACAGGTGGACTTACAAAAAGATAAATATTTTTCTCTGTTTACCTGAGGGTATTTTTCATTGTGTTTTAATGCAAGTATGATACAAATTGTATTATATATAAATTACTAAGTGATAACATATATGATACCTGGGCAAATGCATGGGTGAGTTTATTTACCAACATTCTTTAAAGACTCTGGAGACACTATGAACATAACCCTTTTTTCATTATTTCAAAAGAGTTCCACTTGTAAAATTTTTGAAAAATAAATGAAAATGTTACAATTATTTGGCCCAAAGCATAAAATTATCTTTTGAGTTTGAAAAAGTTACAGTTGTATTGAAATTCATTCAAACAATCAAACTTCGATCAGTAGTGTATTTGAGATTCTTAATTCTGAACAACCTTAGCAAATATTCACCCCTTTTAAGCACCACTTGAAAAAGACATGTTTTCAAATCTCAATTCCCTTCAACGTAAAGTTTTATTTAAACTAGGAACCATTGACTCAAGAAGTATGTTTTGAGAGATGAATAAGATGGATGTGTTACATTGTTACAGTACATGAAGTAATATACATGTACATGAGTTATATGTAATTGTTCATTTATTTGCATACTTATCTTTAAGGCAAACATATACTGGTATGTTGTTAAATTGTTGTTGAATTCTAGCTCTGAAAATTTTGTTTGTTTGTTATTTTACACTTCAGCACATTAATCTTGTCTCTGAAAAAATCTCAAATCAACAAACAAGAAAGGGGTCAAAAACTGCCAAAATTCTGTAACCTATACAGTTAATAATACAGGATGTAGTGTAAAAATGTACTGGCCCTATCATAATAAACACATCATATGGAGAACATTCCCCCAACAACAAAATAAATTACTATTGCAAAATATAAATATATAAATATTTACAGTTCTACATTGTCAATTCAAAACAATGACATATTTTCAAAAAAGTAAACATAATCACAGCAAGCCTCATTAAAGACAATTTTTTTTAGTGTTTCTAGAAGCACACACAATGTGCTTGTGCTGGTACACTGGCTTGAAGCACACCTAAGCACAATAGTGCTGGCACAGTGAACACAGTTTTCTCAACACTGGGCTATCACAGTCCATATATTTACTGCACAATATTGAGCAGTTCACTTCAACGAGTCAACAATAGACAACCATTGCACATTTAGAGGACCATTTTTTCCTCCATTCTTGTCTCTGTGCAGTTTCGTGTCAGTGTCATTCAATTTTTTCATATTTCATAACAGGAAACGTAGAATTTTTTATAACGGCTATGATGAGGTTTCTGATTCCCTTCCTTTCATATACCACTGATCTGAGTTCTCAATACACACAACAGTCACAGGGTCTGTCGCTATGGTAACTGTCTTCTGGGGCCCAGACCGACTGGTACCCGGCGAACTGGTTCCCGGTCTCCTTGACGACTGCCCGGGAATGACCCTGTGAGCAGACGGTCTTGTGTTGAGCAGAGACATGGTGTCAGAATCATCAGATTTAGGAGAACTACTGCTTTCTGATGTTGACAAAGGAGCATCTATGTTATCTAAATCTAAATAATTTCTGTCCCTTGACAACAACTGTTCTATCTGAACTCTCAGGTCTGTGAAATTAGGACGCTCTGACGGACTCTCGATCCAGCATTGACGCATGATGGTATATCTGAAAAAACAACAAGCATGGCAAAAATTAGTTGAAAAACTCTAGAATTAACGAATGCTCTCGATCAGTGAATGATTAATCTTAATTTTGAGTTTTACTGCATTTGTCACATTTTTCAGATATGTGATTTGAAATTCTTTGTTGGGATTCTATACCTACTGCTTGATCAGTTGCTTTGCATCAAATACCCCCCAAAAATCCATGGCATATCTTATTTTGTCAGTTAGAAAAATAAAGGGAAAAACTCAAGTATTTCATTCAAATACTGATAATGAAAGTGCAGACAACATTTCTTAAAGTAAAAATATCACCTTATCAGATAAAAGATCTTTGAAATTCTTGAATTTTCCCCCCAGTTGACAGAACTGAGTGAATACAAACATGTTACCATAACAGTATCTTTCGATAAAGAAAAATAACACCTCTTAGTATAAACTGTTTGATCTTATGAACAACTATGTCACTTTAGGCACGTCTGCACAATTTCAAATGACTGACACATCTAAAGAGTGCAAAAAAGTCAATCTCTCTTTCCTCTAATTCTTTTGTACATTCAATTTTTTGTAAAAAAAAAAGGGGGGGGGGGAGGAGGAGAGGGGATTACTTTAAACAAGATGCAAAATCCACCATGCATTGCAAAAATTATATTCCTTTTTATTCTTTAACAGAAGTTTTCTGTAGTATATATTTTGGCTTTTCTAATTTTGCAATACATGTATATAGAAAGGATGGTGTAACAAAGCAGGTGTCTGGATAACTGGGTTTGACTGTTTTGGACTTTAAACAGTGGTATCATATACATGTAGAAGTGTGTACATATTATCTTAATCCAATATACACCTACATCCTGTTCTCCCAAGCCTTGGTGGAGATACAAGTTCATAACAATTAAATATATCCCACAAACTCACAACCTGAAGTCTATTTCAAGCCGAAAAAACAAACTGATAAAACGTAAAGATCTTAAACCGGAAGAGAACGGAGATTGTAAGATTGATGAAAATAATGGTTGGGTGTGACCAATTCTGCATTATTTTCTTTTTCGATAAGTATCTTACTGTTCATCTGCTGTCCATATCTTAAAGATGCTTTCAGAAAATAATAAGTATATATATAAAATAAAATGATTTTTTTTCCCCGTTATATAATATAACCTGTCTGGATTTGAAGCTTATATGTGGTATCTTTTACTCTTACATAACAAAAATTGAATTCATTATCAGTTTTGCTTCAGTAATAAAGTTTGATCATCATAAAATACATATCTTTGCACCGTTAACCCCTTCTCATACATGTATCTTATGAATCGCAACTATCTTTATGACCTCAAATTTTACTGCACATTCAAGGTGCCAAATTACACTACTACGTGATTGCAGCTTGTTAAAAAACATCCACCTTGGCAAAGGATCTGATACGTAGTGGACCCCCAAAAAACAAGACCTTGATAGAAGAACTAGGAAGAAGGTTTCATATAAAGGTGATAAGAGACGAAAAGTACAAAAAGATGATGAGTAGAGGTGACCTTGACAAGGGGAGGGGGAAAAACTGCTTGAAATTAGCCGAAACGGCAGCCAAAACAAAGTAAAAATGGGCCATAACGTCTCATTAGGTAGACCCATAATTTCTGCTATATGCTTGGTGGTGACATTTTGAGGTTGAAGAAAAAGGTGGTTTTGTTTAGAAAATTTTTTAATGCCGACAGGAAAAGAACAAAACGGCTGACAATTTATAGTTATCTGTAGATGGATTTGCATACGTGTGTAGTTTTGAGTTTTGTTTAAGGATCCACACCTGCTGGGAAACTTTATCACACTTCCTGTGCAGAAGGAGGATACAGTTCCCTCACCTTGTCAGTATGTCTGCCAAAATCTTCATCAGTCAAAATCAAATTGAGTTAATTTGAAGGGGTCTAATACACTGTTTGATATGACTGACAAGGTAAACACACCAGCTCTCAAGTCAGTGAGCCAAGATGGGGGAAATGTTTGAAGACACAGCAATTGAAAAACACCCTAATCCAATTAGCTGTGAAAGAGGATCCAGATAAAAATACATGCTTCAGATGATAGTAGGCCAGTAGGGTGCCTCTTTACCCATAATGCACTGCCTGAACCAAACTACACTGGATTTGACCTTGATAATGAGGGATGACCTCCAGCATCTGCTTCTAATGATTTGAATGATGTAATAAAATGTTTTTTTAAGATATATATTTTTACTTACAATTCAGATGAACAATTACTGGGTTTCTCCATCCTGTAACCATTGGCTAGAACATAGTAAAGATCTGCTAATGCTATATTTGGGTATGGGGAACCACCTGTCAAAAAAAAATTAAACAATTCATTGTCAAGGAAATTAAACCTGACATTGATAAGCAGTTCTCATAAGATTACAGTATACCAATGGCTTCCATGTAGAAACTATCTATAAGAGCTTCAATGTTATGTATCCTTCAGCTAGCTTGCTTCAAGACAGATTTACTGAAATTTGTTCATGTATACCATGAGTATAACACAGTTATAAGGTCACTGGGATTTGAAATTTAACTTCTTTATACATTACATTCTTGATATCCATACACAGTTGAACTTTGGAATCTCAAACATTGATATCTAAATACCTTGGATATCTTGAAGTCCCAACCACATATTCTTTAAGTAATTTATTTTACCCTGATATCTCTAATCTTCAGTTTACTCTAAATTTAAGTTTTTTTTCTTAGTTCTGTTGATTTCTTGATACCAATATTTGACTGTATTTGGAACATAGTGAAGTAAAGCCTAGGGAATACGTACTAAAAAAATCCTTATAGCAGTGATTTCCTTTAAACTGAGTCCTTCATAATGGAAAAATTCTAACTGAATTAAATACTACAGTAGCTGGATAATCTTCCTAAAAATGAAGAAATGGACTCAAAATTTTCATCCCTATAGACAACATTTTGAATTACACAATATCTAGATGAAACAAGTTGCACTGTATGTACTGTAAAAATAGTAATTTATGCATAATAAACACAACTACCAGTTTTCATAGCTCTGTTCAGTGATGATCCCCCCCCATTGTTCTTTTGCGAAGCACCCAGCAATAAAAGTGATAGTCACTGGTCTTTTGTATAAGAGCCTAAAAACTTAGGTCCCACATTATGGTAAGCATAAGCACAATAAAGTATCCTCATAGTTCAACAGCCCCGAGTGCCGGGTATAGGTCTAAATTTGAAGCCCTTCACTAGCATACATCGACGTCCATATATAAGTAACAAATTCTCAAATGGAACATTAAACAACTTTCAATCAATCTTACCCATCGTGATGATCTCCCACATCAGGATTCCAAAGGACCAGACGTCACTCTGGGTGGTGAAGATGCGGTCCCTCAGAGACTCGATGGCCATCCACTTGAGGGGAAGCTTCCCACTGGTTATCTTGTGGTATTGATTGTCATTGTAAATGTCCCGCGACAGACCAAAGTCGCACACTTTCACGACTTTGTCGTAACCCAGAAGGACGTTTCTGGCTGCTAAATCTCGGTGAACGTATTTCTTTGCTGCCAGGTACTCCTAAAACGAAAGGAGAAGAAGTTTATGAAAAAAATTGTGATGGAAAAAATTAAGTTGTAAAATCATGGTGAACCTATTTTTTTCTTTGCTGCCAGGTATGACACCTAAACAAAAGGAGAAGGAAGTTTTGATGAAAGAAAACTTATTTCTAATGGTGTTGAAAAAGTGAATTTCAAAGTATTCTCCATTTTTTGGTGGCAATTAGTTGTGTACTAGTGTGGCATAATGAACATTCATTAAAACTAGAAGAACAGACATTACTAGTACTTGTATTCAATTTAAGAAGAAACCAAATTATAACCCAAACATGATTTTAGTTTTAGTGTCATATATCAATATTTCTGAAAAAGAAATTCCGGAACAGTAGATAAAACCTTTGCTAAAAAGTATGTACGTGTATTTCACTGCACCTAATTCATATACAAGTTTCTGTAATTGAACTTAATCTGTCTTATCATCTAAGGAATGAGTCTAAAAGTGCTCACTGCTTAACCATCACATGCATTTCTCCGATGAACTCACGAACCCAATAAAATCAAACAAAAGATACTCAAAGTTAGATAAAAAATATATGATAAAATTCCTCTCCAACATAAAACACAGTCTATAAATATGTAATATCAGTTGGCAGGTACGACTTTGGAAGACATGTTGAAACAGCCTCCGTCCAATATTTTGGTTGAATTTGGAGCTGGCCTGGTATTTTGATTGCTTTGATTTTATCTCTTCTGTTGTTGATAGAAATGTATAGTAAAACTTTTCAAGATCACAAGCAAAAACAAGTCTAAGAATGCTTGAAGACATAATTTGGCAACAGCACCTCAGCTCCTACGTTTTAAGCCCGCACTGATATGGATGAGCTTTGC
Source organism: Saccostrea glomerata (assembly GCA_003671525.1). Taxonomy (NCBI): domain Eukaryota; kingdom Metazoa; phylum Mollusca; class Bivalvia; order Ostreida; family Ostreidae; genus Saccostrea; species Saccostrea glomerata. The sequence goes on along the minus strand of PRKT01000059.1, from coordinate 1,054,006 downwards.
ATGTCCTCTTTGGTCCTGTGAAGTATGTTTGATAGTAGGAAGATTTTTTCCTTCTTTGAGGTTAGAAATAAGACAAGATAAAGTGAAGTCGAGAAATTCTTTTAAGAGTTCGTACAAATTGTGGTTATGGAATGTAGGTCAATCAGCTAAAAGTGTTAAACTTTGATAAAGGATTTCCGAAAGAAATATACCTCAACATTACAAGACAAACTTCCTTGTAATAAAAGAACATGATTTAAGTCCGAGACATTCAATTCATGAATGAGCACATTAACTTTTTCAGCTTAATCGTTTTATAATATTCAAGAACACATCAAATTGATCTGTACATGCAAATACAAAGACTGTGAGACAAGGGAGATAATTTCTGATGTCAATTTAAATTAAAGTACACATAAACTAACCATTGCCATGGCAGCTTGTCTGGCAAAAGACAACATGTCTGCCGGAGTTATAACGCCGCTGTCAATACCACCACTCTCGTCCATTAGGGAGTATACCACTTCACTGGGACGACCTATACGCTTCTGGAAATCCCCTTCTAAACGGCACTTTCTGCAAGACAAAAAAAATAGACAATATGCTTCAATTAAATGTAACTAAGTGAACATATTCTGATTTCTAAGTGTATACATGACTGGTCAGCAGGGGATGCTCACTCCCCCATGCCACCTGATTCCACCTCTGATGTTTTGGAGGTTAGTGTTTGCTCTGCTCCTACTTTGTATTGTTTTTAGAATATAATGAACTTTTGAGCTTGAATATTGTTTGTTATCTCCATATATTTCATTGCATATACACTGTGCATGCTTCACCCATTTTCAAAGTTCATTCTGCATTTTGACTGCATGGAGTCAACAGGTATATAATATTCCGCCAAAAAAATGTCTTAATTTTAGATTATCATTCTTATAAATATCTGCAGCAATTGAAAATAATTCTTCTAAAATAAAATCTTTTACATCTGGCAAATTCTAAGCCAAGACAGACAGCAAAAAAAATTATCAAAGAATGTACAACGGGCTGAAGGTTTTAAGCAGAAAATTATCAGTGTCTGACAAAAACAAATTTCCGAAGACTTCAGAATTAAAATGACTTGGTCTTCAAATAATAACTAGGAATCTTTTGATATTTATCTAGAAGCTGCAAGTAAACAACTGATAATTTACAAAAATAAGTTGATAATGAGCAAGATTTTCTCAGCCCGTCAGTTTGACCTAGCTGTTCAAATTTTTTTTAGTTTCAGGTTGTTCCAGTTTTCAATTACATGTATACCAAAACCTTGAAACAAATTACTGCTAGACAAATTTTTCTATTACTTGAACTCAAGAGGGATGTATTGATTAAAGAACATTACAAAATAAAGTTCTTTAAGAGCTCAAAGATTTCATTACATTAATGCTCATTATTACGCAATCTAATATCTCACATTATTACCAAAGCTGCTTGTCCCTTTTTTAACAAGTACATAAAGTTTTAAGGATATACAAGTGGATTTCAAATTACCCTTGCATTGAATTTTAATAAGATTTTTAAAAAAAGATTTAAGGGGAGACAGGGAACATGTCACATGACTAAAAAGACATATTACGTCATAATCGGTGGTGATATACATGTTAAACGTTGTTAAAATCAACAATTCTTGTGTAATTTTATTCTAAATTATTAATTAAATTGTTTTTTTAAACATTTAATTTTAGAAATTATTATTAATAAAGTTTCAAAGATCTTGCCATCATTTAGATATTGTGAAGTTGCCCAATCCACGTTTCTCTTTACCCTGTAGTCTGACGTTAGTGACGTCATAGACGTAGTGTTTGAATTCTCAGTGCAGCGAGATCAAGTACACACACCCGTCATGATCAGTTTTATTACATAAACAGATCACAGTCAATGTATCGTGATAAATTTCTGAAGCAGATTTTTGAAATTAATATTTTTTCGTGTTTACTAGCAGAACTTCTCACTATTTAGATAATTTTGAATGTTTATGTTTTCGTATGACGTCACAATTGATTTCCCGCACTCGGAAAATACAAACGTGAAGCGTTTTTATCATGCTTACTTCTAATTAAATGATGTCCTGTGCGATATTGAGGTAAGCTTCACCCTGTGATATTTATGCAGTAAATAATTACGATGAAGGACTGACATTCAATCGTAAATTAAGAAATATTTATTGACAGATTTTTTTTAAAATGAGGTATTTGTCGTTGAAGCTGCCGTGAAAAATGCAGAAATTATCCCAACCAAATACTATATTGAATTAAAACAATTGCTTTTATATAATTTAAACACAATGAATTTTCTGAAATATTCGAGTATATAGTGTTATCTTTCATATTTATCGTTTATGCGTAAATATTTGGATTATGGACTCCGTTATGGGCCCGTAAACATGAAGTATCTAAACTCCATACAAACTTTAAACAGGGCGGTATTTGTGGGGCGATATCTTTTAAATAAGTCAAGAAATCCCATGACAGGACCGTTTTAAAATGTTAAGTACATATTAAATAAGTAATATAAAAAATACGAAAAAAATTCATTGACAGGAATTTTTTCAGCTAAGGGTCCTGTTCCTCCTTAAGAGCTATATGAAAAAACAAGCTGTGATTGTGAAATATGATGCCCCTATATAGTAACTTATAGCACGGGTTGAAGTTTTTCAAATATTATGTCAAACTTCAAGGTCAAATTGTTGGTATCCAAAGTACTACGGCTATCATATTTCATAAGTATATTCCTTGTGAAATGACCTTCCTTAATTTGGGTATCAACAATTTTGACCTTTTGACCTTGACACTGGAGTTTGACTTGCATTTGAAAAACTCCAAGCCTTATCTTTTTTCTTAATTTTTTTTTTGCACAAGAAAAAAATTCATTCGATCAAATCTACAATTATTGCTCAATTTGTAACTTAATTAATAAATTTCTGGTTTAATTTTTATATTTCTTTTTTTTAATGTAATTACCTCTGGATTGATTTTACACATTTAAGCAAATTAAAAGCAGGAATATTAAACTGCATGTATATGCATGCACTCTGGGCTTTTTATCAAAGTTTTAAATATGCAGTTTTCATAAACAACTTGCTGCAACAAATAATGTTTTGACTTTCATTTTATGAATCATCAAGATATATACTTGCTTAATTAACTGGAAAGGAAAAACTGCAAAAAGAATCTAATAGCTGCTACATCTCATATCACATTTGTGTGTTTTTATTTTGTTTTTTGTTTTTTTAGACTTTTTAAAACTCTCTTTCATTGATTTAGTATTTTTAAAAATCATTTTCATGTTAAAGATCAAAAAAGAGTTCCACTATAATGAGAAGAAACTATCCTTTTCTTGGGATCAGAAGGGGAATGGGTTATTTTGAGGATAAGAATTTAAAACCCTGAACCAGTAAGTTAGCTCTTCAGTTCTCTGTGTCCAGTAATTGTCAATATAAAAATGATTTCAACCTGCATGAAACAAGAATACATGTATATATGTACCCTTCATGACCACATGCTAACTGGTCACAAAAATAATGATGCACATTTTGAATCGCATGCTCATTTTCTGCATGCCATGGAAATCTCGGAAGCAGGAACTAATGAAATTCAGCACCCCGATTTGTCATATCTGTGCAGTGTGCTGACAGGAATCTCGTGCCAGCCATCAGATATCATAAAGGCGAACCTCGCACCTTCCGCAGTCTGCACCGAGTGTGAGGTAGGAGAGAGAGAGACAGCCATTGCTTGAGTGATTTATGGGTCTTGTTAATTTTTGATTATTACCCTTGGCTGACTGTCCAGACTTGACAGCTGATGAGCAAGAAGGGGGATGCTAGGTATACAAGAAGAATGATGTACTAGCTCTCCCTTTACTGGTATTTAGAACTCCCAGCCTCAATCAAACAAACACAATAAATATAAAGGTAAAACATTGTTACAAAGATGATTAGTTAATGTCAAATGCTTATACATTTACTCCTACTACCATATTCAAAGAATGTTCATATTGTTTACATTTGAAAGGATAAATTTTTTGATTTGTTATCTAGAGTGCTTGCATGTTAATATGTCAAAATTAGAAAGAGAAAAAGATTTGCAATTCATGATCTGTTTTGCAACATTCAAAATATTTCAATAATAAATAAAATCCAAGTTCTAAATAGCTCAGTGCTATATAAACTCTTCATATGAAGAGTTTATAATGCATGGATCAAAGAAGTCTGCATTTTATTTGATTGAAAAATATTTCTATTTTTAAAAATATTATCCCCCCAAAACAGCTGCCAATCCAGAGAGTCCAATAAACCACATAGGGGGTCTTAATACAGTCAATTTGCTGCATCAGGAATTTGAGATTTGTTTTGTTCTTGTAGTACATCTTACATGACAAACAAAATCAGCCCTGTGCACTGATGCTCCTAGCCTAAAATGACTTAACCACATGTTCGAGAGCTTAAGTTTAAGTGCAGACTTTTGAACAGATAAAGGGTATACCTGGTAATATGTCATCGAGTAGCAGTTCAGAACTCCTCAACCATGCAAAACATGGCTGCAGAAAGTCATTAAAGTGCATAGTTAAAAAAATAAAAATCGAGAGTTTAGCCAAACAATTTTACCCCTGCTTAATTACTTGTTGAACCTTCAAGAACAATTACTTTAGCATTTTTGCTTTTCATTATCGTTTTCATTATTGTTCTGAAAAAATACTTTCAATCACTTTTCTGAAACAAGTCAAAAACAATTTGTTGGCCATAAATACATTGCCGATTGTTAAAGGTAAAATGAAAGCTAATGATTCTGGAACCAGATTGATTAAAACAGGGGAGCCCTACAGACAATGCATAATTTCTAACTATGCATGAAATTAGGGACTCCCATGATCACAAGCTATAAAGATAATGCAGGAACATCTTTTTGCATAAATTTTTTTTTCTTTCGCAGACGAAATTATGACAGGAATATAATAGACGATGGCTACCTCCCCTCTCGACAAAATACGCAAACAAACAGGTAGGGCTGCCAACTCACTGTACATCTGCCTACAGCTAATAATTTACTGATCCCATCAATTTATGTTCAGTTAAAACACTTTCGGAGTCTTTTCCTACTCTAAATAATCTAGGCAATCAACAGAAATATCTGGCCAATACATATAATTTGTATAAATGGATACTGGCCGGCTTTTCTAAGGACACACTATTTTATGTACCATACATGCATTTTATTGTAGACAATACTAAGTAGTTTCTCTGAATGACATTCTGTATCAATAAGTTAAGCTCATTTCCAAGTTCAAATACCTATATCTTTTGGAATTCTTTTAAAAAATTTAATTGGATTTTTGAAAAATTGCATGACATTTGGAAATGTATTTCTTAAAGATTTTTAGTTTATGTTTTAGTATGGATGCAAATTTCATGCACTTCCTTCATAAAATGTTAGATTTGAAAGTTTTCGGTTGTTAATAAACCCATTTACATCAATGCAGAACCAATTGCTCTCAACAGAAAAATAAAACCCTAAAAAATCATTAACAAAGGCAACTCCTATGTAGGACTCAGTCCTATTCATGACTTAAATAATAGGACTGTTAATCCCGAAAGATGCATAAAAATGCTTGTCTGAAGAAAATCCAATTCTACTGCCTAAACTGCGGGAATATCTTGCTCACAAAATTCACAGGGCTTGTCACTGATGACGTAATTTTTTATTAAAGACTTTTACATATATTCATAAACAACAGGATACTGCTTCATAATATATTCCATTAACTAACCCATTCTTCAGAGAATAAACATAGGTTCTGACAACAAAAGACATTACTTGTATAAAGTACCCAGTAATTCTTCAGTTAATTCTCCAACCAAAACAATAAATAGTACCATATTACTTATGACCAGTTGAAATTACCCAGGAGATTTACGTTACACCACCTCTCCCCTTGTAAAATTGATGGCTTGACAAGCATTAGTGACCTTGGTATAAGATGAAATGAAGGAAGTAAAACTCAAATGTAAAGAAACCAGAACACCACTGTACAAGATAAGATTTGACTGACTTGTGTGTTTTTAGGTAGTGCTAGATAATCCTATAGAAAATGACAGGGTGCATGATAATGTACTCCATGCCACATTTCACCTTCAACATTAAATATGGCACAAGGTCATTCTTGGCACAGAACCCAATTAGGCTTTGATAACTTTCTGGCATTTCTTAAACATAAATTTTCAATTAATAACATCCATGCTCTTCAAGACTTTTAAACAGAAGACCAATTTTGCTTCTTTGTGTTAGTTTTTTGACCCTCAATACATGAAAGTGATAATAGCCATTTTACTTTGTAAGGTACATTTTTGCAAATAAAGCATGACATTTTTTTATTCAAATAATATACACTTCTGATAACTTTCTGGCATTTCTTAAACATAAATTTCCAATTATTAACATCCATGTTCTTCAAGACTTTTAAACAGAAGACCAATTTTGCTTCTTTATGATAGTCCTTTGACGGTTGACCTCTAAACCTTTGACTTCTAGACCCCTTTAAAAGTTAATACATAAAAGTGACAATGGTCATTTTACTTTTTAAGCTACAGATTTGTAAATAAAGGATGTAAAATGTTTTTGTCATAATATTAACTTTTACATGCCATTTAACAAATACCATCCCCTCTTTCTCATTTTCAGATCAGTCCCCTCCTGAAAAATTTAACGGCAGCCACCCTGTATCAGTCAAAAAACTCATAAATTATTCAGAGAAAGTGTTTTGAAATCACAATATAAAAATCTCAAGCCAGGAGAAATCAGATGGCCATCAGGTTTTTCACCGAGCCCAGCAGGGGGGAGGGCAATATTATCAGCCACAGGGTCATGTGTTACTGATAGGACCTGCTGTGTTGATAATGGCCCCAAGTGTAAAACAGAGGAAAGCCAAAACGGCACATCACCATATAAACCCCCTAGCATAATCATATGGGTGATTAGGCTGTAATCTGCTGTTCTATCCTGTAAAGTATCTGCTAAAAATTATTTTGATATCAGAATTGTGCATCAAGGCAGGGTTCTTTGCCTGTCTGTCTCAGTAGAAGCATTCAAACAGTAGGGAATAACCAGTGTTTGCTTTCAATTTATAACATAATGCACTGCACACAAGCCTGGGTTTCAGTGGCTGAGCTTTTGCATATACATGTATATATATATATATATGAAAGTGGGGTAATCTGCCAGAGATAAGGCACCTCCAATACAGAATCCTGTTCCTTGTTTCCATTCCCTTAATTACTGCAAGTGCCACTTTTTCTATTACTTTTCAGGACTGCACAACAGATAATTTGAATTACAACTGTCTGTTTGCTTAATTAAAAATGCCTCTGTTCAAATTACAATTACCTCATCAATCACCTTCACTGACCCACATTCTCTAAGTTCACCGGAACCCTACTGAAGAAATTCCCTGGGCAGGGGTCTTATTGCTTTTTTACAGTTTCTTTTATTTCAGGCCCCAGTTAATGAAACAAATTGGAGTTGCTGCCTTTGAGAATCAATACCTTCATACATCCAATATATCCCCCGACTTTGACTTGAGAGAGAGACCCCCTTCAGGGCAGAAATTATCAAAGACATTTTCAACGGTGGCTTCTCTTTTTAGAGTGCACTGAGGTCTCAAATGATACATTTTAATTAGGGGTGATTTTTCAACAAAGTACTGAAGTGGGACATTTGCGGGGTGAGGTAGTCTGTTGAAAAGAGATGCCATGTCCAATTACTGTCTTTATAATCTTGCAAGCTTAATTATTTCAGAATCATGGTCAGCATCATTTAAGTCATCTTTTAATCATCATTATTGTATTCCTTCTGATCTCTCATAAAGGCATTTGTTAATGATTTTACAGCATATGTTGTACTGTGAAAAAAATAACCTAACTCCCATTTTGAAAATGTTATAAAAAAAAGTTATAAATAATTAAGAATGCATTGGATGCAAAACAATAATTTAATTAAAACAGAATCAATACCTTCATACATCCAATATATCCCCCGACTTTGACTTGAGAGAGAGACCCCCTTCAGGGCAGGAATTATCAAAGACATTTTCAAAGGTGGCTTCTCTTTTTGGAGTGCACTGAGGTCTCAAATGATACATTTTAATTAGGGGTGATTTTTCAACAAAGTACTGTAGTGGGACATTTGCGGGGTGAGGTAGTCTGTTGAAAAGAGATGCCATGTCCAATTACTGTCTTTATAATATTGCAAGCTTAATTATTTCAAAATCATGGTCAGCATCATTTAAGTCATCTTTTAATCATCATTATTGTATTCCATCTGATCTCTCATAAAGGCATTTGTTAATGATTTTACAGCATATGTTGTACTGTGAAAAAAATAACATAACTCCCATATTGAAAATAAAAAAAAAATTATAAACAATTAAGATTGCATTGCATGCAAAACAATAATTTAATTAAAAAACTAAACTAAACCCTCCCTCCCCCCTAAGAAAACATAAGAAAAACTATTCATAAACTCAAATAGCTAGAATTTCTTAATAAAATCTTGAATGGTACTCACTTGAGAAAATTTTGAAGGTTTCCATAGGGGACATATTCCATCACCAGAGCTATGGGCTCTGACAGAGTGCAGGCCCCTGACATGGATACAATATTTGGGTGAGAACCGATTCTTTTCATCAAGTTGATCTCGGCCAAAAGATCCTCTTTGTAGGATAAGGGTGCACTGTCTGTCAAATTCAATAATAAAATGTTTTGTGAAAAACCCATTAAGTACAAATCATCTGTATTTATTTCATATACAATTTTCTGAATTTATGGTTTTCCCCTATACAGTCAAACTTTGTAATTTTAACCATATGGGGCTGAGAAAAAACCTTTGAGATATACAATGATTCGAGATATCAAGGGTAAAATAATTAAAGAATATGTGGTTGGAACTTCCACATCACTTCGACATATCCATGGTATTCAAGATATTAGAGTTTAATATATTGAGGTTCAACTGTACTTTCATACTATCTGATATTTTATAATAATGATTGAAAAGTAAATATATTTATTATTCTTTTGAAAGTTTCTCAATTAAGCTTACAGACATTCATTTGAATGTAACCTAGTTTTCCTGAACAAAGTTTATTTTCACTGGTAGTAAACATAAAAACCACAAAATAGTAAACGTGACAATAAATACTCCTTTGATAAGATTTTCTTATCTTTGTACAAGTAAAAAATAGAAGAAAGATAGGAACGAATGCATTGAGGCACATGGTCCAGGTTACAAGTTCGTAATCATCGTTTATAATCTTCCTAAGGATCATTAAGACTGTGTTGTATGTCATTTATTTAAAATTTATCTGTACGTCCCTATCTTGTTTCTACCAATCGTACACCTGTTTCCTCAATGATTTCAAACAACTGTTTACGTAAAAAAGAAGTAACTTAACGAAAGATGGCTTGGGTTTTTTCTATTTTCCTATGGTCAAAGAAACTTTTATCTCCTGAATACTGTAAACGTATTACATTTGGCTGTGTATTCTTTTTAGCGTTTTTGGCGGAAAGTAATATCTGCTAAATTCAAGTACAACGCTAAATGTCTGGTACATATACCTATGAAGAAGAACATTAAGATATGCGCTAAATCAAATCCAAGCTAACTTGTTCAAAATCCAATTTCTGCCAAATATCGTACACGCTAAATATAATACATTTACAGTATACAATACGGAATCATATTAATTTGTGTGGGGTCAATTGTCTTGGGCAGTCTATAATTATTATTAGATTGTGGGGATGCAATTTTGAGGGGAAATTTGTGTATACATATATAAAATGAGCAGATACATTGAGAAAACTTAACTTTTATTCCTCATGAACAAAGATGATTCTATATGTTCATTACTGTATCATGACAGGTTAAGAGTATGCAAGGAAGATGTACTAAAAGGTATCTAATTGTTCTTGTCTATCTGCATGAACATTTTTTTTTCTTTTCTAAAACCAGATCTTGTATTTTCGAAAAATTCTGAGCTTTTTCTATGAAATGACCTGCCTCACCTCTGACTAATTTAATGGCTACTCTTTGGTTCTCATAGTAACCAGTTACCACTTTCCCAAATGCCCCCTGACCAATGGGGCTGCTGAATTTGAGTAGGCGAGGATCCAACTCCCATTCATCGCTGATCACCAGTAACTGATTGGAGTAGTCTACCTTACCTGAAAAATAAAGAAAAAAAGGATAGAAAAAAAACCTTTTGTATTCATATCATTTTAATAATTAACTTGTATATTCTAAAAGTTTGCTTTTGATCAGGCATTAGACTATTTGGTGCACTTCATTGATAAGTTGCAAGGGCATTAGGATAGATTTCCATGGAAATATTAACGAAAACCCCCCACATATTTTCCTAGCACTGTCCTTGGTTTTAAACTTAGACAATAAAATTTTATATCTGAATTTGATCATGGTAGTAACTTAAGTTGTATCATGTTCCTATTCCTATACAACAAATCATCAGGAAATTTAGTGTATTACTTTGTTATATAGTTTACTTATTGAAAGCTATTTAACTCACTAAAGGAAATTGATAATGGAATTGAATCTTTCAAGTTTTCCCAACTAACCCCACTGATGACCATGTTTTTCTTTACGTCATTAATGTGGGATTTACTTAAATTTTGCTGCCGACTTTTTTCTTTCATATATACTCAATTAAGATCTGAAAACTTGTGTTTTTCAATGTTGTTCAGACAGACTTGCGTAAATGAAAACCCTCATTCCCGCTTCTCGAATAATCATTTGTGGGTATTTAGTGATTATGAAAGAAAGTGAAGAAACTAATGAGAAGGTGCCAGGCTTACTCCAATTTTTTCCCCCATGTTTTCAAACAAACAAATTGTGAGATAGACGTAATAATTTGTAATGCTCAGTTTCTAATATGATTCTAACAAGCAAAAATAACTACCCATGGATTTTCATGATTATAATTGCTCAAAAAGCAAGATTTTGAAGAAAAAAAATTAAAAACACCCTGTTAATTTTTCTGCTAAGATATTTTAAAGTATCTTTTTTTAAATTAAAAGAAATGTAAAAAGTTGAAAAAAGAAAAAAAACAAAAAAACAAAGTTTTGAGCAGATTCTGCTTCAATTATCACATAATAAATGAGTCTTTTATTTTTAGTAGAATATACACTAAAATCAACATGTTTCTAGGTGACTTAGGTCACCTTAAGCAGTCTCTGCCAAAATCAAAGGGAGAAAACTGAAGCGAGAACTTCCTTTGCTCTCCAGGATCCCACAAAATCAAGACAATTAAACTGGTGTAAAATTACATGAGAGGGAACAGAGAGCTGGAGAGCCAAAGCACCTGAATTTTGTTAATAAGGCCCTGTGCCAAAAACTTTTTGTTGGATGACAAACATGATTTGTATCCTCTTTATGAAGGCACAAGATTTATTGTAATTTCTATGATACTTTCTTGCTGAAATCAAAACTTTAATCTTGTTAGGTTGTGAGACATGAAATTTTCCAACTCCTATCCATCAAGAGTATATTTGATTAGAATATTAATCCCCTGAAACTTTTAACCTTGGAATTGTTACTTTTTAAGAGATAGGTAAGGTAGATTTATATATCATATGGAAAAAAAATTCACGGATATGAACATACACCCAGGTAACCTAATTCTTGTGCATAACGCAATGACCAACCACCATTTAGTGCGAGCCAAAATTTAAAATTGTACATGAGCTTACCCCCTGGTAATAAAACAATGAAAAAAAAAATGATTACAGTAAAACTCGGTTATAACAAAGTCACTGGGACCTGTGAAATTACTTCGCTATATCCGTAATTTGTTAAAACCGTATAAGAAAGTAATTAAATTTTATTAGCTGGGGATCCAGATGACTTCACTATAACCGTAATTTCACAATATCCATGTTCGTACTAAACGAGTTTTGCTGTAAATACTCTTTTTTTAATGAGGTGCATGTCTAGTAGTTTGGTTTTAATGCATATATATACTTTTCAAGAAAGCCCAGACTCTCTCATTAGAATATTTCAAAAAACCAAGACAAAAAAAAAAAAATTAAAAATTTGGAAAAAAGGAAGAAAAAGAAATAACACGGAGAACAAAACGTGTAAGACAATCTGTTGCCCCACACAAACAAAAGATGTATGGGAAAAAAATGAAAATTCTTTCCACAGAACCTGAGCTCAAATTGCCACAATATATGATCTAACCAACAGGGCTTGGCCATGCTTAGATGCTTGAAGTGTTGCATCTTTTGTAACAGAATGATCACAATCCCAGAACAAGGGGACTTCAATTACAACAAAGGAATCTCGCATTTTTTTTCTCTCAATGAGAAATATATTAACACGGGGCAACAGAGAAAGCACCTGAGACTTTGCTCCAGAAATAGAAATTTTATGTCTTTCTGACTGCAGTCTGTCACAGAAATAGAGAATCAAGTCTTTCGTCAACAACCAGATTTCAATCTGTAGACGCGTGATGATGGAAGTGTTGACTTCTGAATTTTTTTAAAAAAAAAACTTCTATTTCCTTTGTCTTTTACTGTTTCTTATTTTTTTAATATATCAATTTTTCTTCTAAGAATGATATGCCTTGTTTGATATCATTTCAATGACATTTTCTGTAACCTTACTCATTTTATCAGATTTCATAATTTCTTCTCATCTGCGAAAAAACCTTGTTTGAATTGATGAAAATGTTCCTAAAAAAAAAATGTCTTCAAACTGGGATGAAATATGATTTTCAAAATTAAAGTAGGGCACCTATATCCATGCAACAACTAGGATTGGCCATCAATATCCTTAATTAATAGCTCTTTAAAATTTAAAATCCATCATCTAATTTACATAGAAAGAAAATATCAAAGTTCAACAGCAGACTCATCAATTGTAGATGATGGAAACCTAGTTCGTCTTCCGTAGCATGTCTACAGTGTAAACATAAATAACCAGTCTCACATACACTGAATATTTTTGAGATACAGGAAAGCATGCCATGAAGTCTGATGCATTCTTCTTTAGAGGATTTGCCTTTATCTTGTTTACTTCTCAAAGTGTGAACTTTTAAGTCAGTTTAAGTAAATACGTGTCAGGACTCAGTAAATTCCACATTTGTTACAGTAAAAATCAATTTTTCATAGAAGAATTTCAATAATTCTTGGGATGATGCATGTTTTAAATGAATATGATTAAGTTTTCATGTATAATTATCTTGATCCAATTGTCATACATTTCATCAATTTCTGATCCACCTTGAATGCTAATGGTACCGTTTGTCTCCTGGTACTCAAAATATTTGTAAGGAATATAGTGAGAGTCTAAAAAATCCGCGTAATTTTCTACCCGCGAATTCAAGAGAAATCAAGATTCCACTGAATTATGACCTCGTGGAAAGTAGTACATCTACAGAGTGTCCTAATCATGCCAGTCTTTTCTTGGCGCACATACAGAATGTTTGATAAATTGACTATGACTTAAAATATCAAAACAATATAAAGTGAGAAAAAGACCCTTACATCCCACATTGGACTTGTAACTGTTGCTCTTGGCGACGGTCGACTTGGTGATAATGATGTCCTTGAAGCTATGGCGTTTCTTGTACACAAAGAGCATGATGAGTCCAAGGAGGGTGATACTGGCGATCATCGCGATCCCGATTATCACCTTGTCCAGGACCCCCTGCATTCTGGACTGCTTCACTGTTGGTTGATCTGTAAAATATAGAGCAAAATTAATCCATTTTGAAGCAAAGAATGTGAAAATGGTAATTCATGTAGTGCATACTAATCCAATAAGCACTTAATTCAAATTTTGGATTTTTATTCTGTCATAAGATAAATGGCTTTGCCGACAAATGAAATGAAATGCATTAGTGTGTTATGAAACTTTGCCTGCACCATAAGGATCTTCAAAAACTTCACAAAATATCTTTTGAAAATCAAATAACCACAAATTTTAAAGTAATTTTTTTCTAAGCCTATTCCCTATATCTGTGAGTGACCGTACCTCTTCTCATGCCCGTTCTGGGTGTCGGAGGCATGGACTTGTACCACGTGGTGTTAAAGACCAAACGTTCACTCTCCTGGTTGTTTCCAATGAAGGAGCCCTCATTGTTATCTTTGAAAACAGGTACCACCTAAAAAAAAAAAAAAAATTATAAATCATGTTAAGTCATAACAAAGATCTCTTAAAAAAAACCTTAAGGTTCTAAGAAAAAACTCACAAAAAGGTAAAAAAAAAAACTCTCCCATTCCACTTACAAAATATGGACCAGTTAGAATCAGAAAACTTGTTCTGCAGGCAATTTGACCTTGAATTAATGACCTCAATTCAGTCATGACACATCTTTAGGTCATAAGCCATTTTTTCTCATACTTGGTTTCCAATGTTTTGACCTTTACAAAACAACTGAAATGGAGAAAAAATAAGTAACAAGAGGCCCATGGGCCTTATAGGTCACCTGAGCATTATGCAACAACTTTCCAGTGATTGAATTTGATTCATGTTTTAAGCAAGATGCTATGGCATTCACAATTTTGAAAGAGGCACCATTGATCATCATAACAATACACTTAGCAGTTGCTTAGTTTGTTTACTTAATACCCATACGCAGGGTAAGGGAACACAAAATGCATTTCAACTAATCAGTAATATTCAGCAATAATCAGT
>PRKT01000059.1:993668-1038360 GCA_003671525.1 Saccostrea glomerata | reverse complement strand
ACTAGAACCCCTGACCCCAGGGCCATGAATTTCACAATTTTGGTAGAGGACTCATTGCTGATTACAATCATGCAAACAGTTTGACTGCTTGATGTCCAGGAGTAAAGAAGAAGATTTTTAAAGATTGCACTAATTTTAGTGGTTTTGGCCCCACCCCACAGGCCCCAGGGGGGCAGGGATCATGAAATTCACAATTTTTGTTCCCCTTCACCCATAGATGCTTTATGCCAAATTTGGTTGAAATTGGTTCAGTGGTTGTAGAGAAGAAGCTGAAAATGTTCAAATGTTAACGCACAACGCACGACGCACGACGACGGACGAAAACAGATAGCAATAGGTCACCTGAGTTTACTCAGGTGACCTAAAAACATAGATTACATACCTGAACTTCATACTCCTTATTGGGGTCTAAGGACATGACATAGAAGCTGTGGTTGGTGACTGTGTGTTTGTAGCTAGAGTCCAGCTTGTAGGAGTCAGTGTCTACGAGTTTCCAGGCGACGGAGTAGCCGCGGATGTATGACGTATTATACGGCACCATCCAGGAGACATTTGCAGTGACGCGATCTGTAGCTATGTCATACGTCATGGACACAATGTTTAGGTACCAAACCAATGGGTCTGAAAAAGCCAAAATTATTCATAAATTGATCTATTTTAATTATCTACATAATTATCAAGAAAATTTGATTACAGTAATAAATCAAAGCTACCAATAGGATCTTTTTATTGAGAAAAAGAAGAAGAGATGTTATTGCAAATTGTAGTAGGATAATTTGCAGTTGATGATTTACCATAAATTGCTGTGGCATTATACTGCATGAATAAACGACTTTGGTTATATGAAAAAAAAAATTGGGCAGGACCAGAAAAATTAATTTCAAATCAATACCACTTATATAAATTCTGATTTTCAATTAATATAACTGGTTTAAAACTTAATCTTCACTTCTGAACCAACTTTTTCATTATATATAGGTATCAACACTGGAGAAATTCCAGTAGAGATCTTCAGTTCTATTGAACAATATCAGGGCTTTGATCATGTACGTATTGTACTTTAAAGCAGAAAACCCTCCCTTTCTAAGTGAGAATCTAACTCATGATCATGCTTAAAGAGCAATATCAGGTAAAACAATGGGGGGAGGAAGTGCAATATAAGTATACAGGAAGTCTATGTGAGTAGATTTCATGATGGATTCTACGTCATCTGAGTTCACTGGAATTGAGGTCTAAAGATGGAGAACGATCTCTTTAAGGAGGCAACAGATAAATACACTTATCATATCAAGACAGGATGCAACCGGGGGCTACTAGGTTTAAAAATCTTCAAGTTTTCTAATCCTTAATCCCATGCATTTATTTTGCTAATCCAAACATGCAAGATTGTCGTAAACCAAAAAAAAACGACTTGCAATAAAATATGGCTGTCAAGGAATTGTGGGACTCATTTTCATCAGCTCAAGGAGACAAAATAGTTAATAATAGATGACAAAGTCCGATAAGGCATCTACAGAGGGGAGCTAAACTCTACGCCTGATTGTGTATTTACAATTCTGATATTAGCAATGCCTTGAGATTCGCAAAAGTTATACAGTCTTTATGCAGAATTATTGTTTAACATGCAATCCAGTGATTTTGATGCCCTAAATGCCGTCTGAATCTTGCTACGTCATTTAAATGTATTCTGTTGATTCTTTTCCTTGAAGAAGAAAATTCCTTGGTATCAGATAAGAGAAATGAATTCCCTTTCAACTGCTTAGATAGGGTTTTAGTTATTTATGAACATAAATTCTTATTCTCTCTTTTACCTAAGCTTCAACCATGTTTCGTTATTATCTTCAAAACAGAAGCCTCGCTTTACGATATTAAAAATAATGGAAGGAAAAAAAGATTTTTGCAGACGACGTTAATCTGCAGGGAAGGGGTACATCATTATAAAAACAATATACAGTACCACTGACGTAATGCTATTTCAGAAGGTGCCAAAAATTGATGGTGATCTCAATATTATTTTCTTTCCTCAGTGGGTGTTAGATTTTTATATCACATATTCTTTAGGCAAGAGATTGTTTAGCGGCAAACATCAGAGGTACCATCAACGATTCTTATAAGAAGGGTCGAAAAAGGTGGCATTACTGAAATCATAGCAATACCCTTTAGATGAAGCATCGTTTCTCGTCTTACAATAACGTATATACAAAATCCTCCTCATTTGCTGATCGAGTGATTGATGCAAGGGAGAAACTTAACCGAGTTTTATTAATTATTAATGTTGATTTTTCTTGCTGTGCTTTATTTGTTTTTTATCGCCTCTGTACGTAATATACGTAATACAGTAATACTGACAATGTGTATACATCATTTCTAATAGTGTACTTGAATAACTTTCACATACCGCTTACTTCCTCCCTCCAGACTTGTCTTGTATATGAGATATTTTGACTGATTTATTGACTTTATGAGAGATCAATATACCGCCTTCAATGCATGTGTATTCCCTTTGTCCTTTCAATTGAAAAGTACAATATATACATGAGGACGGAAAGAAATTGATTGTCTCCCTTGAAAAAAAAAAAAGAATCTTTGTCCAGTTCTTAACTTGGTATGATATTTTTGGCACACTCAAATAGTGCATAGTGATATTGTTTTTGAAAATAAAAATTCTTTTCATGGTTATTTCTATAACAATTTACATATCTTTAAAGAACTTATGATAACTTAGAATTTTTAAAATAATAAACCAAAGTTGCCAAATCTTGGTTAAAATACAAAAGTTTTGTACATGAGTATGCAAATATATTTCCTAGAATGTGCAGAACAGCACTGATGCAAGAAACCTGCGGGAGACAGACAATTCATTAGATGCAGGTACATGTACTTCAGTTTTGATCTGATCTTTCTGAAGAAAAACCTTTCCCATCCATTACTCCTTTAACTTCTTCAGATTTGAATCAAACATGGAAAAGATCTTTTAAGATCTCCAAGAAACAAAATTGTTTGTTTTGATTTAAAACGAAAAGCTGCATTAAGCAATTTACCCAAAGATCCCCAACCCCTCCCTCGGAATTAGTGAAAATTAGGGATAAACGGGAAAATTTATCTGAATCTCTATTGAAGGGGTATAAGAACAAGGTGCTAGATTTTGGCTGGGATTTCGGAGGTTAGCTACAGGGACTTTGTCTTATCTTCACAGGCGATGAAGCAAAGGGATTTAAAAAAAATATCCTGTATGAAATGCTCTGGGTAATTACAGTGTGGAGTGAGCTGTTCTACACTAGGGGCTTATCTGATGCCTTCGCTTCCTCTGTGGTGATAAGGCATGTAGTCTCATAGAAAATAATTAAACTTTTAACAGGTCAAACAAATTACCACCAGTCTGCACTGTAGTGACTTATAGCTGACACCTATAATGGGAAATGGATTGGAGAGAGAGAGAGAGAGAGAGAGAGAGAGAGAGAGAGAGGGATCTAACCATAACAAAATTCAAGTATTGGAAGAATACAAAAAATTGTGATGTTTGCTAGATTTCAGCAGCATATTACATGAATATTCTGTAAAGAACTTTTGTTCTCTCCTTTGTGAACTTATACCAGGTACCTTCCATGGATTTTTTTACAATAAAAATTTCATGTATTAACTTAAATTTTACTACAATTATTTAAATGGTCTCACATGCATGCAGCTATAGTCAAACATAATTTTCTACCAATTGTCAAAAACTTGTTTTGACTTGTACAACTTAAATTTGCATGGTAATTCTTTCTTAGTATTTATAACAGGGGAATCAAAGCAAACGTGCACAGGGGATCACAATTTTACTGAGTACACCATGTAAATGACATGGAAAAACATTAAAATGGGAATGAAAATATAGATCGGATTTCACAGTAAATCAGATTATAGAGGTGTTGGATTAGGCAGGTTACCGGGGATCTAACCATGACAAAATTCAAGTATTAGAAGAATACAAAAATTTGTGGTGTTTGCTAGATCTCAGCAGCATATTAAATGAATATTCTGTAAAGAACTTTTGTTCTCGCCTTTGTGAACTTATACCAGGTACCTTCCATGGATTTTTTTACAATAAAAATTTTATGTATTAACTAAAATTTTACTACAATTATTTAAATGGTCTCACATGCATACAGCTATAGTCAAACATAATTTTCTACCAATTGTCAAAAAATTGTTTTGACTTGTACAACTTTAAATTTGCATGGTAATTCTATCTAGTAGTACAGGGGAATCAAAGCAAACGTGCACAGGGGATCACAATTTTTCTGAGTACACCATGTAAATGACATGGAAAAACATTAAAATGGGAATAAAAATATAGATCGGATTTCACAGTAAATCAGATTATACAGGTGTTGGATTAGGCAGGTTACACTGTAATTACCTTCTTCATCATCCACTGTGTCTGTGCTGGTGGGCCTATTCGAGTCCGTGACAGCAGATCCATTTTTGACGATGTAGTCATGGTTACATTTCGTGTATGTCTTTGTGTCCACTTCTTCACAGAGTTCCGTTTTAAAATTCACTTCTCCGTACCACCGTTTCTTAGTTTTCCGACTGCCTAGGCTTAGGTCCACAACCACATTGTATAAGGAGTTGTACATCAGTGACTTGATCACATAAGAGGGCTGAAAAATTTGAGAATAAATCTTACAGCAAAACAATGTTAAAATAAAATGGCACAGCTTGAAACAATGACAAATTACCATTCGGAATTGTGGATTGAAATGCAAAGGAAAAATGTCTTTTTTTATCCATTAAATTCTTTATCATAATGCTAGTACATGTATTTCCTCCTAAAAAAATGCTTTTTGGATGTTTGAATTAGAGTCAATTCAAATGTTTTCAATAGAATAATAAATTAGTAGACCCCAAGAAAATAAAAGCTTATTTATAGCTAAAGTAAATTACACTTTACATACTAAATATATAGAAATTTTTTGGTCCCAACCCATTTTTCAACATATAAATTCCCTTCTTTTAACAATATTTTTTGTGCCCTGCCCCTTTACGTACCTCTTTGTCCTTGGAATAAAACACAGTGTGTGAGTAATGGTCAGCTGGCTCATCACAAGGTGGGGAATACTCCCAAATCTGACAATTTTCCATAAACCAGGTCACCGTGTAGGCGTCCCCCTCCCCCAAAGGGAGGGGCGGGTTGGACCACTGGACGAGAGCAGAGAGGGTGGTATCTAGGGGGTCCTCAGTGATGGTGTAGTTAAGCTGGAGGGGGGTGTTGACAGAAGATCCACGGTTAGTACTGGCAGTTAGGGAGCCTGATGGAGGATACATCACCTCTATGTTAAAAAAAGTATTCTTAATTAGTCTTAATTAGCTCATTATCAATTATGATCTTAAAATATTGCATTTATTTGCAATGAGTTGTATTTATTGTTCATATTAACTCCATGATTTAGGTTTTAGTATCCCTTCATTAATACTAATCTATTCTTGTTGCTATTTCAAACATCAATTTAAGAAAACCCCAAGCAATTTCAACTTCCACTTGTCAATAAGTTATCTATCTAGAAACATTGGTGACAAAACTTGACATCCCTATATGAAGGAGTTCATCAGAATACCAGGTATTTGTTAGAGATGTGTTACACTGTACATGTATTTACAGTCAAATCTTGTTATCTTGACCTCAATGGAACTGATCATGACCAAAAAAAAACTTGATATATCTGAGACTTTAAGATATTAAACAGAAAAGTACTAAAAGAATAAGTGGTTGGAACTTCCAACTCACTTCAACATATCCATCCATGTACTCAGTATGTTGGTGATACCTATTTCAGCTGTATATGAATGATGATTTATGATTATAATGATAAATGATTGATAACAATGTCTTTGTTGATGAGAACCTGAGATAAGCTTGTCGTTCTCCTGAAAATGGACGTCCGTGGCTGTTCCATTCTCCGTCACTGCCACCAGCCAGAACTCGGTACTATGGAGCAGGATCTCTCTCTTCAGCACAACATTCCTAGAGGCCGTCTGAAAAGACAAAATACCCATACTGTAAAATAACATGTATTCATAGGGTCAAATTTTCTCGGTTTGAGATAAAATTATTTTTGGGGGGTGTGTGTGTGTTTTCTTGGTTGGAAAATGTTAAGTAGTTAGGAATATGAAATTTTTCATTTCATGGTGGTCATAAATTTGTGGGTCTCTCCATCCATACTTGGAAAACAACAAAAATTAAACCCCACGAGAATTCGTGATTTCAAAATATTACATTTAACACCACCTGTCTGGAAAGACATAAAAAGAATTATACATTAACACCACTTTCTACAATAGAGAGAACAATGAAAAATCTTCAAGTGCGTTTAGGTGATCTTTTAGTTTGTTCATATAGCAGCTTGGGTTGAGAAGGAAAAAAAAAACCCACACATTTGGCTAACTTTCAAGTGGTATAATTTAAAGAGATAGGAAAGAAAATCAAACCATTTATTTCCATAAAAACAACCACTCCAGGTTAAAGACAACAAATTTGATATAAATAATAAGGCTGGTAGATTTAGTTTTTTCCCCGGCACATCTTTGGATAAATCTTTAATGTACTCTGATTTGGAATGGAGCAAATCAACAGAGAAATTTTGAAAGACCAATGGATTACATAACCAATAGAATATAGTAGTATATATTAGATTTCTACCAAAGTGAACCCTTCAAATTGTTATTGACCAAGCATTTGAAATAAAGAACGTACAAAATATATTCTCTTTGTTTTATATTTATGACATAAAACTCTTTTGGTCTCCATCAGATATGCTTTGATAAGACTGGGCCTGATCAAATTACTCAAGAAATATATCCCATTATGACTAAATATGAATTATTTTGGCTCCAGCAATAAACTGACAGGAATCTCAGAGAAAGTAAATGGTGTACTAGCTAGTAAACGGAGAACATTAATCAAGCAGAAGATGTATGCTGAAAGAAAAGTTTATCAATAAAATTAAGAAAAAAAGAATTCAAACTCAATATTGAAAAAAATTAAATAAGAATAGAACAAAATTGCCACCAATCTATACATTAAGGCTGAACTTTGCACAATATAATCTACAGGGAATTTATCTGCATCCCATTCAGAAAAAAAGAGAAAAGAAATCCTGCTAAAAACTTAATGAAATCACCTGTTTCTAGATATTTTAAGAAAACAATATACAGATCTTGGAAGAATTTGAAGAAAGTTTTATCAATTACATTCTGCATATAAAAAAACCCAGCTACAGTGAGAAATTAACCAAGAGGGAAATGAGCACTGATGCTATGACTGCTTCGCTTCTAAAGCTTCGGATCGCAAGGTGTCTGCACATCAAATGAAGCAGGTAATTTTTCAGAACAGAAAAAAGAAAATTCTTCGTCCATCAGCGGGCCGTAATGAGGTGCGATTCGGCACTCGTCTGTGACAAATCCTCTCTTTACACATGTTTTAGGAATCAACACGAGCAAATTCCCCCTATTCTAACCCTTGTTCTTCAGTTTAAGTCTCAATAAACTAACAATCCTTAAATCATAATGACTCTGGTTTTATTTTCTTTCATGTCGAGCACCACAGACGGAATTTGGAACCAAAATATCGTATTATGACAGCAGCAATGGAAGAAACAACTGTTTCATGCAGCGTAGATTTGTACATGTAAACTTGTATCACTGAAGTCAGAAACGATCTGTGCCAAAATAACTTGACCAAATTCATTCAGTCATCAGGTTTACAAAAACAACATCATAAACATTCATTGTATAAGAACGAATCTATTTTCATCCCAAATGTCACTCATCAATTCTGAATGTATACTGCTCTTCAAATCATATTTCATAAAAAGAACTAAGTGCAAATATAAGAGGTCAATTTTTTTTGTATTGTATAAAATTACAAATTCGTAGTAAATGGTCCTTCATTTCAATTCTTTTTTATCGTTGTATCTATAAGCATTCAGATATAATTTTTCTCATCTTATACTTAAATCCAAATAATGTAAAAGTTACAAAGTATATAAATGGAATACATGTTCAGAAGATAGAGTGAATAGAATATTTGGTTTATATGCACCGATCAATTGTATTCATAAGATATACATATATAAACCTTAAAATCATTCAAAAGATATATACATGTACTTCAAATCTTCACTTTTTAAAACAACAAAAAGGACAGTTGTGTGATGGTCATAACCTACAGTCCTGCATCTATTAGACTAAGTAATTATTATAAAAACCAATATATATATATATATATATATATATATATATATAAAAAGCACTAAAAAAACCAACAACACTGTATATCCTAAATGTCGGATCTATCAAGTAGATACAAGGTCACGGATGGAAATTTATATAAAGCACTAAAAATGACCAACGACACGAACAATAAAAATTGTCAAATTTTCGGGACGCCCTGTCCCTTCCTCAGGACAAAGAAAAGAGTTAAAAAGTCATAAGAACAAAGGAAAAAGCGAAACAAAAAACAACTAGCACTACTACTAAACTACTAAACACTATTTATTTACATACTTAGTTACATGTTGATTTGGAAATTTTTAAGAACACTATTAAAGAAAGAATCCGGGCCGCTATGAAATGCGTCCGGTCTATCGGGTATACTCGGGTGAAGTGCGATTTACATAATTGAACGAATTAATTATGCTAATTAATTACGACAATCAGTAAATCGTACATTGTTTCATTCTCTCAAAATGGCGTAACTATACTTGATAAAGAATAACCAAAGAAAAATAATATAGAAGGGGCATTTTAACATATGAATTATGATCTATTATAAATTTTAATTTGAAATGTTTTAGGACTGATTATCGGTAAAAAATAATTAATAATTAATTAACAAAGGCGTAAGCAATACATAGTTATGTGGGTTGTTCGAGAGTTGGTGACGCAAATTAACTGTAGAGTTTACACTAAATTGAGAGAATAATCTTGTTTGGTATCATCAGGAATCGGGTCTAGTTTACGTTCATTCTGGTGAAGTCATTCAGTTTGTTAATACCATTGGGGCGGAATGACTTCAATCTGTGCATCCAGAACTTTTCTTTGCTTTTTCTCTGAGCGTCTGTCCATCTTGGGTTATGATCAATCACCACTACTGTCATGTCCTCCCATTTGTGACCCTCAAGGTTGAAATGTTCCCCAACGGGTTCATTGAGTTTTTTGGTCCTAATGGTCGAACGGTGGTTATTTTTATATATATATATATATATATATATATATATATATATATATAGTATGCAGGGGTTGAAACCAATATTAATCCCTAAAATTACAATTTGTAGATAATTGCCAGTACCAAAGAAATGAACACACAATTTCAAAAGACAGCTTGCAACAAAAGCTTTTTAAAAAAAAACCCGCCATCAATCCATCTTTTAAAAAACTTTATAATTTTCTACCTGCATGATCATCGGACATGGCATATGCCTGTTCATTTAAAAATTGTACATATGCAGAATTAAACAGAAAGAAAGTGAAACAAATATTTTTTCCAAGGTAAAATCTAGGATGCATAAAATCAAAAAATTACAAAATTTTGAACACGCAATTTGGATATTACAACTTGCATTTCGCGAGTTGTATATAGTGAATTTCGAACCCTGGTATGATTTTTTTTTCCTTATCATTTTCAAGTTACAACTCTTAGACAGTAATGTTGTCAAACAATTAATAAACAGACACATAACCAGCGGAGCTCTCCATTAATAGGAACTGGGTCACATTTCTCAGGGAACATTATTACGATTGGTTTGCACTTTTCCCTCTTACAAAGTATTATTGGTAAGGATTCATATTGTATAACATCTTCTCAGACAATTTATTTTGGGTAAAGGACTTAATGTTGTGTACAAATTGTTTTGTGCCCATGTAAACAATCTGCAAGGTGGGTTTCTTGCTAATGGGAACAAAGTTACGTAATGCAGTAGAACAAAATTTAATTTCATAGTCAATTGATAAATTAATGATAAAGATTTGTAAATTGATAATCACTTTTTAATTTTTTTTTTCGAAAATTGATGAGAACTACGTAATTGATATATCTGCATGGTACTTAATGTAAAATATTCAATTTTGAATACCATAGTATTTAAGCTAATTACATTACTGAATATAAAAATTGATTTTAAATACTCGGACTTTATATTATCTGCAAATTTCGATAATATGATATTTTTATCAATCCTTTTTGATATAATGGTAATTCATAAATTACCCAAAAGGTGAAAGAATTCAAGAAAATAAATACTCCTCATCCCTTACATACCATAAGACAATTTATGAACAATACATTTGGGGGAGATGAAATAGAAGAAGGTTACATTATACTGTAACAATTAAATTTCACTGTATGAATTAAATGAATGATAGTATAACAAATTATACTGTTATGAATTACACTGTTAGGAATCATATTGTTATGGACTATATTGAAATACATGTGATCATCACGTCCCTGACTATTAAGGGTGATGCACCCTTGGCAGAGATTATGTGTGATGTGGTTACGTTGCTCTAGGAGTAA
The DNA here is from genome assembly GCA_003671525.1 of Saccostrea glomerata. Taxonomy (NCBI): domain Eukaryota; kingdom Metazoa; phylum Mollusca; class Bivalvia; order Ostreida; family Ostreidae; genus Saccostrea; species Saccostrea glomerata. Next base: position 1,027,799 of record PRKT01000059.1, on the reverse strand, counting down.
TCTGTGCCAGACTTACTCTTATGTTAATTGCCGTATAGTATCTCCCCAAATCAACAGATAGATGGCACAACCAATTATACCAGTTACTACCATTATCACTGAAGTAGCTCTTTATGAGTAACAATGTAGGAGAATAGATTAATTCTCATACACACATCCTCCAAATAGCAAATATACAATTGGCAATCAGTAGTGGGTTCAGCAAAAATATGTTACAAGGTCACACTAAATAATTAACCCCTTTGAATTTAAAATTTTATATTTGATTTATTAATTTTGGGTTTTTTGGTTTGTTTCTTTTTTTTAGTGTAACTAAAACATCTCTTAAAAATTGAGATCTTAGAGTAAAATTATTGGAATACATGTATATTTTTCAATGATTAAACACTTATAGACAGATGCTATATTTCTAGGAAATACTCATTGGTTTTTTCCCCATAAAAACATAATATAAATGGCAAAATATTATTTTACTTGCTAGCTTAGTCAAAGTTTATCTGTCAATCTATTAAATTTTTCTGATGTAATTTGATCCGAGCATTAAAATTGGCATTATGTCTAGCTATTGCATAAATCACGTCAGTATAAACAGAATTGGAGGGAATTCAGTTCAATAGGAAATTCATTTCTCTATAAGAATCATCTGCACCCTTCCCCCCTTCAACTCCTCCGAGTCAAATTATATGAGGATCAAAAATAATTTTCAAAGCACTTGTTTCTATTTCAAACAGATCATAGTGTACATTATGAAATCGTATCTTTGTGCCATAAAATCTATATTAAACAAAAATTGCTTAACTGTCAAAGCTTCACCAAATATTCAATTTGGCCTTGAAGTTTTGATTAAATTTCGCCAAAAAAAAAAAAGACCTCGCAAATAAAATATCAGTCGAATCCATCACTGCTGGTGGTATCTCTACAAAAGTCCGATTTTTATTACGATTACAACATCAAGTACCGTGAAGAAGTTTGATGTTCGCTGAACTTCAAGTGCCTGCTTCATTAATGAGATATATTAATAATGGAGAGAATTATAGAGGATTATTGGAACTTGTGTTAGAGATAGGGACCCAGAGTCAGGAGAGGTCCCTTATGTCCATGGAGGAGTCATTTTTTGCCCCAGCCTCCTTCCTTTTATCTGAATCTCTACTCTGATAAGAAGAATCTACGAAGAAGCAACAGACAGTTATAAAAACAGCCTGATATTCTGTATATCTCGTTGTATCGAAACATTAGAGAGGTATGTTTTCTAAATATTTCGAGTGCTGTTCTTAGCATCTGGGAAGGCAGCAAGCCTGAAAACTTGCAAGAACAGGTGGGAGACTCAGGCATTTTTCATCACCTATTTCTACTAATTTACTGAAAGGTAACACTGAAGATATAAGCATATACCCTGAGCCATGTGAGAGATATTTTCCCCGAGAGCACTCGTCTGACCCGAGTTTGACTGGTTTCAATAAAACAAGCCCGAATGAATTTTATGTACATGATTTTATTCATGTGATTACTTAGAGTTTACATGCTGCTTCAAAGCTCGGCAACACAAACTCACTGCCTTCGCACTGTCAGATTCAATATGGGATGAAGTCTCGCTCATATACATTTTTTTTACCTAGCCGAGATTAAGTTTAGAAACAAGATGAGCCTATTTTAATCGTTAGCTGGCAGATAAAATTAGGTGACACATTACGGGGAATGTGAGCAAATTATGATCTGCCTTCACAATATTAACTCTGCACGGCATAGCAATAAAAAAATTTGATTTATGGATTAAAAATCTTTCTTAATATGCCCGATAAAAATAGATCCAGAAATATTGATACAGGTCTAAGGATGGGTGCACTGAGAGCCTGAATTTTATGTACAAATCTGATAAATAGATATAAAGAAAGTGATAAATGTCGTGTCAATTTCTCATTAATTTGATTTAGCTATATTGATAACAATTATATAACTTAGAAGACAAGATTTTTTTCCCCATATGCAAGTTTCATAGACAGTTTTATGTCTAAATTAAAGTTTTTGGTTAATCTAGGGATTTCAAATTTGCAAAAAGAGGCAGAATGTTTCAGGTTCTTGTTCATATGCACTACAGGTCTAACACAATGCTAAATGAATGGCTGAAAGTGAAAAAAAAATAGACATTCTATATTTCAGAAGACATACTCATAGTTATTTCCGCTAGTCTTTTTTAAGGGTATTACATTATGATTTTACACCTTTGCTTCAAATAAATCTAACCAATTAAAATATGTCTAAATAATCAAATTTAAGTTTTCTGCACATTATATAAGGATATCAATTAACATACACTCTTATGTTTTTCAAACTTATACATCTATCAATTTAGGCTAGAATATACACACTGAACCTGAAATGTGCTAAGATTTAAAAGAAGTGACATATTAGCTATTACCCAAAGAAAGCCTTTAAATCATATTTCATCATTATCAAGACCCCAAAGCTGGGTAAACAAAGCCTTTAGCAGGTGATAAGTTGAGCCTAAGATCTTACTGACATCAATACCACTTTGATGAAGTTAATTTTGATAGTACTAATCCAAAACTGAAAGAGAATCAGCCCCGTAAAAGACCAAGACATGAAAAGCTTTCACTAAACCACAAAAATTCCAGACCGTCATAATTAACATACTTCTGAGCACTTTTCCTTCAGTGCACTTTAAAATCAACAAATTGGCACTAAGCTAAGAGCAACAATGGTGACATGTTTTTTAGGTACAAGTACATATAGGTACATGTATATGATAACTGAAGGTAACTTTATGACATAATTTTCTTTGTTTTTTTTGTCTATAATTGCCTTTCTAATAAGTAACAAAATAAACTTTTTTCTCTATTGGCCATTAACTTCTGACCTCAGATTGTTCACAAATGCTTAAATCCCCCTCTCTCCCTTTTTCTCTCTATCTCTCTCTCCCTTTCTCTCTATTTTTTTACCTGTATGACCTCCGTCCAGGCCCTGGTCTGTGGCGTCCCCACTGGTTCCTTCGCCATAAGGACGTAAACAAAGGCCTGTCTATTCCCTGACACCTGTTCCGAGGTGGGGGTGTCCCACGCTATTTCTATTTTTTGTGTCCTTTTGAATGGTACCACCACTGGTTCTATGCTGAACATCCATTGACCAGTATTCGGAGATGCTGCAATGATTCAGATAAATGCAATCATTAAAATCAGGAGAGGTGTAATCAATACAAACTGTTTATTTTCTGTTTGATAAAAAGTCAATGAATCTATAAATTGGCATAAAACCACTGATAAAGAGTATGCTAATAAATCAATCTATCTAGAGAAAAATAGTAAGTATTGGATGGCCTTGATCCCTACAAATGTTGGGATATATATACATGGTATATATGTTGTCCGTGTGTTATTAATAATAACTGGCTGGCAGACCCTGGTCAGTCAACCCTGCATCCCGTCCCTGGTAACAGGTTCTGATGTTTTAATTTCCCTGTTTATCTTATCAGAGACTATCTCCAGTAGCAGTCAAAAACTGCCCAAAATCTAGGAGTTGCCAACACGTGGAGGGGGAAATCAAAACTACGGTAATTACAGTGTATAGCCAAGAGTCATAATCAGAGAGTGTGTACAGGAATATATACTCCCAGGAAAAATAGCATGGCAGTGGGTCATTTTTTCGGGACTTTGGCTCCTCTGGAACTGCACCAAAACACACAATATGGTTAACTGACACAAAATCCACAAAGATTATCTCTTCCTGAAATAATTACTTCTTGCCTCTAATTCTCTTTAGATTTCCACATAAAGAGTCTAGCCAATTAGGCAAGTCTAAACCAGAAGCAAATAATGAGGCCAGGGCAACTTTAACGAGACTAGGTATTCTTTTTTATTTTCCGAGGGGGACCAGTTTTATTGCATTTAGACTGTTGCTGATCATTCTAACAGAATCCTTAGGAATTGTCTGTCTGATGATACACAGCCATGTAAAAGAGAAATAAAACTTTTTTTGGTCTGGAAATGGGGTAATAAATAATAATATACATGTATATTCTTATACAAGAAACTATAAAGAAATTGCATAAACTTAATTAGAAATGTTTATTTCTGTTGAAAAATAAAGTAGTGATAAAACATGTGGCTTATAAATCATTCATATTTTTTTTATTCATCATTAAATGAAGTCAACAAGTTCAATATACTAGTTTGTTTATATTTAATCTAAGAATTCAAAGGCAAATCCTAATAAATTACCTGTGTTCAAAATGTTTGCCTTGAAATCACATGCTACTTTGCATCCTTTTTGCTGGAATAAAAAAGAGGAGAGATAAATTTCATGGAAGTCCTAGAAACTTGGAACTTATCAATTTAACCCATTACTTAATTTTTTACAATTACCTTCATCTGTATTGAGCTGAGAATCTAAATATCAGAACATATTGCCTGCTATGTCATGATTCACAGAGTTCCACATTAACCCAGTCTGTTCATATGCTTTTAATTAATATAATTTCAATGTAAAGATGAATCAAACATTTACAAACAGGGAAAAACATCAGATTTGAGTTTTAGAAAATGGCTATCCACATAAAAGCAGACAATAACCTATATTTTGGATAAAAGATATAGAACAAAATAAGTCTCCCCTAACAATGAAATTTGGAAATTTCAAATTATTGTAGAAGTACTTTTTTCCTCGTGGTATTAATTTACCCTATGTACGCGGTCAAAATTTTCTGCGGAAATTTGTCCAAGCGTACTTAATATAAATGTAAGGCATATAGTGACAGTCTAAGAAATCTGTGTAATTTTCTACCCGCAGATTAAACAGAAATTGAGATTCCGCGGAATTATGACCTCGTGGAAAAAAGTACATCTACAGTATTAAAATCAATGTCTCTTAATCTTACACATTTGTCTCCATTGTGGCAAATTTCTGAGAATATTTCAGGCCTCAGGACAAGGGGCTCACACATCTTCCAGCACTGCAAAAAATAAACAAATAAATGAATCAAATTAATATGAATTTATAATGAATGTGATAAATTTAATTTTGCTTAATTGCTTGAGTTGGTCAATGCTCAAGAAAATTTTATTCTTGTGTATATTATCCTCAGCATAGTATACTGCAAAAACCAGCATTTATAAAATTTTTGTCTCACTTATTACAACTGAGTATATAACTCTTATAAGGTGTCACCTTTATTATATGTGAATTCTTGGTTATCATATGTATGAAAATCAACGTCATTCAAGGGCAATCATGGTTTCATTGAAAATTCTGAGTTGCTATATTTTCCTTACATTGATCAGTAAAATACAAGGATGCTAAAACTACCCTACTCATCTTAATGAAGTTAAACCTTGCCTGGTTTTACATTTTCTTAATGGATATTGAAGTGAAAAATAGTGGCTATAAATTCAACCCTGCATATAACCATGGTTAATAAATGACCTTGTGAACAGCCTATACTTTCATCAGAATGCTGTTTTCGATTCACAGCAAATGTTATATAAAAAAAAATTCTTTATTATCATATTAAAAGGTTTGAGAGTCGATGACATGCATTTATATTATAATGGAATTAAAAAAAATCTAAGGACAATATGAGATAGCTATAGAGCTTTAAGATGGGTGATATTTTTCAGCCAAGGTTTTCTGTTAAATTAAACATGAACATACCACATCACAGCTCTTCCTCTTGAAACAGGAGTTATCATCATACGGAGCTCGCAATGTCTATGAAGAAAGGAAAAAATTTATTAAAAGTGGCATATCACAAATGCTTATCTGATAGTCAAAAAAAGTATAAATAAACAAAAATAAAAACTTGTTGTTAGCTATACTCATTTGAAAAAATTATATGACATGGTCAAAAAAAAATTGATCCAGATTAAATATCACTGTAAAATAAATGTTCAAAGATATATACTATCTCAGAAGTTTCTGAATCAGATGAACTTAATCTTATTTTCTTAGAAAAATTCCTTGTGGATTATTCACTTTTGAGATGTCTGCAATGAGCTTATACACCATGAAAATACTAACATGAATTTAATGAAGAGAAGCAATTGTTTAATTTTTTTTTTTAAAAATTACCCCAAAGTTCCAAATTTATCATTAATTTTTTGTGCCTCAATCTTTTCATTAACTTTTGTGCATCACTTCAATTTTCATAAAAATAATCAACATACTTATGAAGGTTTTCATGCTCGAATGAAAAAAAAAACCCCAAAACTATTATTACATCTGTTTTTGCAAATTTTTTTTGGAGTTGTATAAGAATTTTATTTTGCAAAAGGCACCACTGAACTTTTTTTCCTTCAAAAGCAGATACTTCCATTGAAATATTGTTTAAATGAAATTTTGAGATTTAATTAGTCTTTGGTCAAACATAATAAGCCAGCTCATACTTATGGAAATACAGGACTTCTGAGTCATTTTTTTTTTGGTCCCATTAGCTTATCTCTGAAGATTTTAAATACAAAGTTTAACTCCTCCTCTTTGCATGGGTGATAAATATCTTTTAATTTCTTAAAGATTTGTCTATAAAAGAAAAAAATCAAGGGGGGCAAATAAGCATTTTGAAACATGCACCTGTGTTTTGCATGTTTAAATAAAACTGCCACCAAAGCAAATAAAATTTCAAACAAATTAATCAATTTGTCTCCAGGTTGCTTAACTTAATAATAACATGTTTCCACATAAATTCTTTTTTCTATGACAACATTGTTAAAGAAAAGTATTGAAAGTGAAAACATAAGGGGAATAACGAGAAGATTAATTAGTTCTTGAAGATTATCATGCACCTATACCCAGGAAAAAGGGGGGACATTTTGGCATCCCCAGATAAAGCACATGCTGAAATAAGTGAATGTATGTGTCGTTGCTTACATCTCTTTCAATCATAAAATTAATTCTTTGATCCAACTTTTCACTCTTAATACTGCAACTCTTCATTCATAATACTGCATTAGAGCTCTAGAGGTAACCTTAATATTTTTGCAATGTGCTTGCATGACTTTTTGCACCGAAGCAGCCTTACATTTAGCAATGTCTTGAAGCAATATAATTATCTTGAACAACTTGGAACACAATTTGCAACATGTAAATTTTGGAGACCGAGGATTTGTCACCCCCAAGAGCACTTACAAAATCCTTAACATTTCGTAAAAAAAAGAAAATAATCAACTTAAAGTCACTGCATCTAGGGCTAATTCAGTATTTGGAATTCAGGTTAATATATCGATTCAATTCCTCAAATATTCAAAATTTGATTTCCGAATTCATTTTGTTGAAGTCTCACAAGTGACCTGCGTCCACTACTAGATGCATGCTACACCTTTTCACTTCCAGGCCTACCTGTGGCGCGCACCTGGATACTTTCTCGTATGGTTTTTTTTCCTTTTCTAAAAAAAAATTAGTCTCACCCCATTTTGTGCTTTGGAACTAACGTCTTTTACAGGTTTTTTTTCTTTGTAACTTATTCCAAGTAAGTTTTCATTTTTGGTTGATGACCTCCAAGATTAACTAACGAAATGAGTACGGTCCAACTAATTTTTTTCCGGTTTGTCTTGAAAATTCGAACACGCTCCCTTAGCATTATTCATATTTATGTAATTTTCTATCTATATTTTAAACACCTAACAATATTTTTTGTTTGGTATTTAAAGTAGAAAATAAACTTTTGATATAGATCGCAAAATGAAGACATTTTAACTTAGCGCAAAAGTCAATCCTGAAAATGATAGTTTTTTTTTTTCATTTCTTTTTCTCAAAATGTAATTATAAATTAGAATAGATATTTGAAAGTCAATTAAGATACACATAAGAATAATACTCATTACGATTTAATTGAAGAATAAGTTTGTTATTTTAAAATAAAAAGTGGTATACCTCTTGCAGGCACCTTGCTCGACATCGTGCTTTAGCGATTGGTCCAACATCTATTGCGGAAGTCCAAACGGAAATCGAAAGCACAAAAGTCACAATTCTCAACAAACTATCCATTGTTTTAAAACAATAAAAAAATTAAATAAATCCAAAAATTCCAAACAATGTCACGAAGCTACTGACCCATTACGAGCGGAGGTACTCAGGAAAGTTATTTCCGTAAATATTGAACCCAGCAAATACTTTGAGCCCGCGCACTCATAGCGTAACTACTTTAAGTGCCACTGGTTGTTGTGTAGGAATGTCGGAAACCTTATCTATATCAAATTTACATCGGAGATGAATTATTAAGAAAATCGGTGATAAAACACTCTCCTATTAATTACAAGAAAAACGTGTGTAGAAAAACAGTAGAGGTTGGGCCTCGATCTTCAAACGATAATCTTCGATCACATGGCCTCTCCTTGTTAATCCTTCATTAATTGTAATATTCACTAAGGCTGTTAATATCCACAGTTCCGAGACGCGTTAGCTGCCAAAAGTCACTTTTCTTATAACACCTTCAGGGGTATAGTTTTTAACAGCTTTCACCATCTAACCCCAAGAATCTTTTAATATACGAACCCTAAATACATTAACTCCAACAGAAAAAAAGAAAAACATGTAACGATGTTTTTGCTGATTCAAGTCCAAGTAAGAAGAATTAAACACAAAAATAAACAGGAGGCGGTCAGTTTGCTCCTATTGCTTCGCGAGAGGAATTGAATGTTTCTTTTCCTCTGTTGACTATACGTTGCAGGTTTACTCGGAACAACTCAGACACTAAGCGAATCCCTATACTCTGTATCTTCTTCTTATCACTAGAAACCTACGTAGGCTTGCAAACAAATCACATCAGACATGCCATAGAATTCATCCACTCTACCGCTTCTAAAACCTACTGATATTCACTTTGATAAACTCCAGTTTGTGTTTTTTTCCTCCATTTTTATCAGAGACAATCTGGGTCAAATCGAGTTACTTAAATATAAAAGGAACTCACATTTAATGCATCTTCTAATAAGCGGCAGAAAAAAAAGCCGGAATGGCGAGAAAACCCTCCTCTTGTTCTTGAAATAAAACAGTATTGTTTCAAAACTATAATAGGAAATCTTAATTATATCACGAACAACAAATAAATAATCTTCATTAACAAAGTTATCAAAAGTTAAGGGTCAGGTTTCTTTAAAAAGACGATAGGACGGGATCTGAATAACATTCATTTCAAAGCCCCTTGACCCGGCCTGTTGTTCTTAGGTTAAAAACGCTTTGTTAATAAGCAGGGATAATTGGTAAATACTTTGGTTCATAATTCCAGCAGAATTGTTTATATACAATTCGCACGATCTGCTCGTACCAATTAACCCCCTCATAGCGAAAGCATTCTTTTGCACAACATAAACATGTAAATAAGAAAAGTGCGCATGCAACAGACTATGCACCGTGGGCAATTTCCGGGTTCCTACCGCTTCTGGTTTTAATTTTTTTTAATGTCATATCACATTTAACCCTGTGTGACGTCAACGCTATTCTATTGAACTCTCCGCTGAGACGTTCGCTATGATTATTTTTGTCACTGGACAAGGATAACTGAGTCATAAAACGTCACTGATATTTTTCCTCTTAAATGTATTTGTCATTTTGTAAGTAAGACATATGTTTTTGTCTTGGTGGTCTGTCTCAGGATGCGAGGGATTGTTTTTGTAGTTTCAATTACGCCAACGATCAGCACTCTCTGCAATATTTTTTTTTGTTATAAGACTAGCTTGTCTAGTGTAGTGGGATTCAGTTTCTATATACTCCTAAATGTCAATTAAACAATACATACTTAATTAGAACCTTTTTTTCAACCTCTTAAATTTCAAAGAGATTTCCATTTCCCCCTACTATCTTTATATACCGGTATATTTTTCTTTCAGAAAATGATAAATCACAACCAAGGAATATTGCAAAGCTGTGCCATTTTCATCCAGCGATTCTGGCCATAATATTAATAATCATAAGTTAAGGCTTTCTTTTCGTGAATGACATTTTTAACAATTTGAAATCATCTTGATGTCTTTGATGACCTTCCAAATTATAACCAAAACTCTGATTTCAATATTCTTGACCTTGTCCAAATGACTATTGTTCACTGCTATGACATTTAAAACCTTTGGGTATAGTACAAAACCTGTGTTCAGAATGAACACCTTAGTTTTCCTCTTTTAAATGTTGTAAATGGTAAAGTTTAAAAACACATCTGGAACTACGATTTCAAAACATAAAACAAGATTTTGATTTATTAACACTTTCGTTTTCAGGTATCTCAAGAAGCCGTTGGGCATTTGTAACGAAATTTTACACCACAGCTCCCCAGGGCCTAAAGAAAAATGTCATGATTTTGATGTCAAAGATCAAGGTCAGAAATTCCATGCATTGTAAATAACATTTTCCAAATTTTCATTAAGATTTTTTTCAGAACAATATATCATCACACCCCCGTATGGTATAGAAAAGCCCCCATTGATTTTGAAGTGAAGAGGTTCGAGGTCAAGATCAGAAATTCATACATTCCTTGTCAAACATTTTTGTTCCTGGATGAAAGCTTAAGAAGTCTTAAAACATTTGAAATGGATTTTTAATCGAAAACTTCCTATGGTCTTAAAAAGTTCCCCACTGATTTTGAGGTCTAAAGGTCAAAGGTAAGAAATTATATGCATTACAAATGACTATTTTAAATGATAATATCAGTTTTCTTTGAGTTTTCTTTTCTTTTTTTAAATTTATTTAAAACAACCTCCTATGCATTGTTAGAAAAGACCCCTATTGATTTTGAGGTCAAAAGTTCAAGAACAAGGAACATACAATTCTGTTTGTGCATGTAACACTTTTGTTTTAAGACTACATCTTAAAAGATTTTAGATTTTGCTTTAAAATTTATATCAAAATTCCTTTTGGTCTTATAAAAGACCCATATTGATTCTGACGTCAAAAGGTCAAAGTCAGAAATATTTTGCAGACATATTTTCAGATAATAGTTTAAGTTTTCTAAAAGGTTTTGCAATGAAACTCTGGGTCACGAAATTCCTATAAACTTAACAAAGACTCCTACATGTACATATATAATGACTTTAAGACAAAAAGCTGAAAGGTCAAGAATGTCTGAATGACTTTTTTCCTTCTTCATCTTCAAAATTTCTTCCACCGCTTTATTTTTTCCTTAGGGGTGAGACATTTAGCATGTTTTCTTTTCGAGTCGTACCTGCTCCTATTTCTGTCATCATTTTTGTACACCTTTATTGATCTGCAAGTCATGCATCAAGAATATTTTTTTCTTAAATTCCATTGATTTGCATATTTTCAAAGGTAAACCTGCAAAAAGATAATCCGGAATATTTTTTGTCTTTGCACGTTGGTCTTCTTTGGCTCTTAGAATTCGACATCATTTAAGTGAACATTCTCTTGTCTCCTGGTTTTCTATCGATTTCACATCTAAAAGGTGTTAAAATTAAGTGTGCAAATAATCATTGCAATTGATATCTAATTCTGCTGTGCTCCGCTTTGTCAGATTTGGATTGGGCTTGGGTTACGAAAACGTTTTAACGTGAAGAACCAAGGCTATGTGGCTTTATGTCGACCATTGTGATAATTTGAAATAAGTATTTTGCCGTACACCGTTTATAATTTTCATAAAGTGTATGATTTGCATGATGTAAACGTGATATTTTAGATTTATTTTAATGTAATGAAAAAAAAAATGCAATCCGAATTTAGCAAAATATTCCTTTGACAAATTATCTGTTTGAAAATGAAAGTTACAGTTAGAAACACCCACTGGGTTATTCAATTTAACTATTGATTACAAAATAACCAAAAATAACTCTAAAAAATAACTCTTCAAAATAACCAAAAAAAAAAAATAACTCTACAAAATTACCGAAAAATAACTCTACAAAATAACAAAAATAACTCTACAAAATAACCAAAAAGTAACTCTCCAAAATAACCAAAAAATAACTCTACAAAATAACCAAACAACTCTACAAAATAACCAAAAAATAACTCTACAAACTAACCAAAAAATAACTCTACAAAATAACCAAAAGTAACTCTACAAAACAACCAAAAAAATAACTCTACAAAATAACCAAAAATAACTCTACAAAATAACAAAAATAACTCTACAAAATAACCAAAAAGTAACTCTACAAAATAACCAAAAATAACTCTAAGAGAAGGGACATTAACATACCATAGGGAACTACACAATATCTTTAATACGTATACATGTATATACTTGTAAATGTTTTAGAATTGATATTTGTTGTATCTTGTACTTGTCTACTTTTCCTTCAATTTTTTTTTTTATATTTCATTTTCAAGTTGAAATGAATTTAAAAGCGAATTGAACAACGCAAAATATGTTACATGTTTGTGAAGAATTTTATACCATTCTGAGAAATGCTGGCATATGCTTTGAGGTATGTTTAATAAGAAATACATGTACAGTGTAAGATAACTATATATACGCATGCAAAATTATAGTACTTAGAAAAGTCTTAGAAAACGACCTAAAAAATGGATAAAATAATCTCCATGGTACCTCAGGTATCAAACAATTTTTTGAGATAATAATATATTGTTCCTACTGATCTAACGTAAAGAAAATCACGTAAAGAAATACAATACATAGACAATGGCGACTCGTGTTCGATGAGATTTTCTTTGACTGATAAGTTGTAGGTGTCGGATAGTAAAAAAGCACGGCGGATTTGACCTATCACGATCCTATTGAATAATTCATTACTGCTAATGTGACAAATAAATCCACCTAATATTTACTATCCTTTATAGTAAAATGAAATAAATGAAAAACCTGCTGTGAGGCAGAAAATCTGAAATCGGAGATGACAGACTCTGACGAACACTAAATGAAAACTAGATGTCATATAATCTTAACATACCATCTTCAAAATTTACAACGATGGATATAGATAAGAAATTCATATGAAGTCCATAACTATTATGAAAAACAGATTATGATTGATTTAAGTTCATACGTTTGATATGGCGTTGCAAGAAAATAAATCAAAATAATGTACAATAAATTCTCTGGGAAAAAAGATTATCCAAACAATTTACTGGGTCAAGAACATTTAAAAGGCCTTATGTCTGTCTGTTACAATCCACCTGGACAGACGTTTCCATTTGGTACCACCAGAGTAGCCATTTAAACGATATTGTTGACACATTTATAGCGGTTATTAATGTCACGTGACACGCAAGAATACAGCAGTTGAATTATGGGATACATCAGTGTGCAGTTTCTTGTGAGGAGGGTGGTTTTCGTCTTTAGGACAGAAGATCAGAAAAACTCGGTGTGAGATAACAGGGTCATCAATTTTAGTCATGTTTATTTGGTTAAACTTCTAAATCAAAACTGATTTAAAAGATTAGTGGCAATAATGCGTAAGCTTGCTCAGATTTCAGTTCCGATTAAAATAACAATTAACAAAAGAAGAAATACATCAAACGTATTTCATTTCCTGTATTTTTTTTATCTTGATGTTTACAAAGAAAGAACTTAAACTTCAATTAAGACAAGATACAGTTGAGTGTTTTGTAATTTAGTAGACTAAAGCAGTGTTTAAAATATATTTTTATTAAGACTATAAAGTTTAGGGAATATTAAACTTCCTTTTTGTTCTTTCGATCTTCACAAGTTTTTTTTCTTCTTTTTTACCACGCAAAATAGTCTAATTATTTTAAGGACATTTATGTAAATCTATCTTATAGATAAACTACGCCTAAAATAATTGCTAAAAGACAAACAAAATTGCGTATTTTTTACAAGATCTCTGGAGTAATAAAAACCATATTAAGCAAACGCTTCAGTACTGGAATGTCGTATCATTCCATTTCCTGCCTTCTCTATAACTTTGATCCAATAGTAAATTTTATGCGCATCGAGTCATTGTTTTTCAAATAGTCTATTTTTATACCGTGTCCTTGACTTTTTTGATATAGGGTCATAGCATTACCTTTCTTGAGTAAGGACGTTTTACTCAGGTTACTAGTACCTCTTTTAATTGCTCTGGAAATGCAGGTTTGACAAAAGAATCATAGTTCAGCAGCTACGACTCTGCTTCTGAGATATGACTGTGCTGACCTAGTTTACCTAAATGAGAATTACTAGTACTTTTGTACTAAAGATCGTTTGGAAACATTTAATATTAGCTGAAAGAAATTTACGACATATTTCAGTCCACAAGCGACCTTGACCTTGAATCAAGGTCAAAACATAGAAGAACAACCATTTTCTGACATTCAAATCTTTGTCAGTTTTCTTTTTTTTTGGGGGGGGGTATGCTACTTTTAATCTTTGAAAGATGACCTTGAATATTTGCGATTTTCCACGTATCAGCTTATAAAAAGCAATTTGATTTGTTAAGTATTTGTGGCTTTATAGATATGTACTAAAACATCTCCCGCAAAGGAGGAAACTGGAAAATACAACAGCAGTAAATTTTTAGAAGTTAACGCAAATTACGATGATAAAGAAAGCAAAACCGACCTTGAACGTATTTTATTTTTGTGTGTGCATTTTTTGGTCATCGCCGATAGCAAACCTAGGATTTTAAATAGAGCAATAAAGCTAATCTAATATAAGTAAAGTTAATTTCCATCTTCATATTGTTAAAGCAAAATCAGTTGTTTTAGATATTATAACATTAAGTGCAATTAAATCGCTAGCAATCGGTTTAAATATAATTTTAATTGCAACTCTGCTCTAAGAACACATACAATAGAGAAATGGCATTGTGGAATAAAGCAAAGCGGAATTACTGCTACAAAGAATTGACGTCATTCCTGGTTCCCAAACGAAAGAAATTACGACCGAGCACTTTGTGACTCAGCTTAGGCAAAGTTAATTTGAAACTTTTCAAAAGAAAAGTAATTTAAGGAATATCTTATGAAAAAAAAAAAACTGAATTAATTGAGTCTACAGAAAAAGTCGGTCTAGTGTACTTATCATGTAAAATAAAGTCTGTTGCTTTTAACAAATTGAAAGAAAAATCGTGTAGTAAACAAAAGAGTAGTTTTTTCCGGTGTTCATTTTATCTTATATCGTTGTCCATGTTAGGACATACCTTTGTGCAGATAAGCAGTCTTGCTACCTTCGTATATCCCCCTTCCCCTCTTTTAAAGGTAAAATATGAAGAAGTGCATGTTAAATCCATTTTTCTTTATTACATAAACAAAAATTTCAATTAGAAATTAATACTGAATTCTTTTCCTCTTAACTCAATTTCAGTACCATAACAATATTAAAGACAGTGTGAACAATAACGCCTACAACGTCTGTTGAGAAATGTTAATGAGATTATGAAAGGATTGTTCTAAATCTATACTTTTAGCCAAGTTTTTTTTTTATCAATTTCACAGGAACTAATTAATTAATTTTTTTTCCACAGCGTCAGGTGTATATTTTTTCCGGTGCTTTAGAACCATCCCCAATTTACGTTATCTGATAACCTCGCCATTTTGTGACGCGGATATCCTCTTCCAAAATGATGTAGAACAGAATTCCTACACACTGTGAACATGTACATATCTTTACTGTGTAGATATATACTGCAACGACCCCAACTTCAAAAGAAAAATAGCCGGTCAAACGGATTTACAAGCACTTATTTATATGTGTATGTTGATATTATTTACCATTGATAGACGATCGAGGTTGTATTTGCATTATTTTAAAATGGTCAAAAAGTATGCAAGATTTACTTTCGGTGAAAAGATTAAATGCAACCGTTTTCACAAAAACATTGAAAAAAAGAAGAAAATATAAATATATGATTTTTAAATAATTTTATTAATTCAAATGAATTATTCTGTTTTATTTTTCAACAAAAAGGATTCGGGTGTTTCACTGTTTCCTACCCGAGTATTTCTTATTGACATACTTCATAAGATTTTGTCAAAAGGTCTGAAGAAAGTTATGTCTCGAGATTAAAAAAAGATCCATTCATTCAGACAGCCCAATAAAATTACCTTTTTAATTGTTGTTTACAATATATCCATTTTCTTCAAGTTTGGGGTATATGGTGTAAACTTATTGGATTTAATGTATGCTTTCCACATATTTGTCTAGGACGAATTTTTGCTATCATTGATTTTAAAAGGTTTAAATAAGAAAACGTTTCGACAAACTTTTAAGATATTTCTTTGATGAAACTAAACCAAAGTTTTTTATTTTGGCAGAATTTTGGATATTATCTATCAGAGAAAAATATTTAAGTAAAATCACAATTTAAGGCGTTTATAAAATAAGTTTCATGAAACTTAAAATATGTAACAAATTTTCTAAAAACTTTGGAAAACTTTAGAAAACTTTTCTAAAAAGATTTCTGAAAAGTTTGGGTATGTGCATATGTAAATTGTATCTGTTCCATCCGTCCTTCTATCATGCTTTCTTCTTTCTCATACTCCTCTTACATTAAAAAAAACTGTTTTTATTTTTGTTGGAATGTAATATGTAGTGTCCTGTAAATGTGAGGTCAAGTTTTATCATTGGGATCGAAATCGACGTTGGTCTACAAAATCTTGGTTATAAGAGAACTATTCTGGTAGCCATGCAGTTTATGTTTTTGAAGATAATTAGTGGAGTTCTGTAGATGTAAGATTTTCGAAATAATCATTTCATGACAACGACATAAAAAACGACATTTCTCTACAAAAATCCTGGATACCAAATACATTTAGAAATACTCTTGTATTTTACGCAATATACTTGAATATAGCCATATCATCTTTTAGTGCATGATTGCTGGTGCAAAGTTCACATAAGATGACCGAGCGAAATACGACGTTGGTTTTTAAAACAATTGGTTCATACACAATTGTTCATAATTTGGGGGGGGTGCAACTAAAAGTATATATAGTTCCGGCACACCAATAAATTCAAATATTCAAATTACCAATGCAACATTATCAATATATGTCTCTTTTTTTTTTTTTTTTTTTACATTGTAGATATAAGGGAGATTACCAAAAATTCGATCACTGGAGGTAAACAAACCTCGACAAACGCATGAAGTGGCACCACAGAAGTTTCATCATTACAAACCATAACATCCATTCTTAGCATTACAAACCATAAAATTCATCCGTAGACTTAATATGTAAAAAGCTTAAAATGCTACTCCATGCCAACATTCGTGGATAACAAATCATCTTTAGTTATTTTATCAAAAATAATTATTAATCTTTTAAAGCTTCTTTTCTTTTATCTTTTACTAGATATATATTCTTACTTTAAAAAAAAAAAGAGGAAGAAAATCTCTTTATTTATGAAACTTAAAATGTAGCGATTTTGAAAAGAATTTAAAAAAAAATTGGTACATGTGTATTGCAACTGTATGATCCGTCCGTAAGTCTGTAATGCTTTTTTCCCCTCAAACTCTTCTTACATTAAAAACAGTAGCCAAAGTTGATCTTGGTAATAATTGGTAGTGTTCTGTCAATGTGCGATGTTTTCATTCTTGGGATCGAAATCGACGTTGGCCTACAAAACCCTGGTTCCTAAATAAAACCACTCCAGCATTTTACGCAATATAACCATTTCATTTCTTGGTGCATGGTTGCTGGTGTTATGTAGATTTGCAATATACATGTAAGGCGACCAATTTTTCATTTTTACCGTGAGGCTAATTGGAGATCGAAATACGACGTTGTATTTAAAACTTCTGTAGCAATTTTTGAATTTGATAAAATATAAGATACATTTACACGTGCATTGTGGGATCCTGTAAAAAGGTTTCGTTTCAATCCTAGGAATGATTCTAAACTTTACAATAATAATATGTCCAGTGGTTTACCTAGGTTAAAAAAGAGGACATTTAGCAATTTTAAATGCTTACATTTCAATAAGTTAAAGTGTCAAATAATGATTGTAATTTTTTATTCGTTAAATGTAGTGGCTTTGGGATTATTGATCCGAAGCAGCACCACATAATTTTGGGATGCAACTAAAAGTATAGTTCTTGCATACCAATAAATTAAAATATCTAAATTACCGACATTATCAATATTTGTTGTCTTTTTTATTTTGTAGGTACAACGGAGATTACAAAAAAATAATTTCACTTAAGGTTTGTTGCCCATTTTGTCTCTTCTGCGCAGATCAGGGCAAACATACCTACAAACCTAAGAAAATGCAAACATGCAAAATTCGGCAATTCAAACCATAACATCTATCCTTAGACTCAATACGTAAAGCGTAAAATGCTACTCCATGCCTTCATTCTTGAAAAAACAAATCACCTTTAGTTGTTAAATTATTAAATAATGATTAATCTCTTAAAGCTTCTTTTCTTTTATCTATTGCTGGATATATATTTTTACTTAAAAAAAAAGAAATTCTCTTTATGTATGAAACTTAAAATATGTAACGATTTTGAAAAGATTTCAAAGAAAAAAAGAAAAAAAAAATCTGGTTACATGTTTATTACAGCTTTTTTATTCTTCCGTCCGTCTGTCAAGCTTTTTCTTCCCCAATCTCGTCTTACATTAAAAATAGTAGCCAAAGTTGATTTTTGGGAATATAATTGGTAGTGTTCTGTAAATGTGCGATGTCTTCATCCTTGGGATCGAAATCGTATTGATCTTCAAAATCATCATCCTAGAACTCCTCCAGTAGCCAATTTATATGTTCTCGGAAATGATAAGTGAAGTCCTGTCTAGATTCATATGTGCAATAAAATTTTCGATATTTTTCATTCTTATCCTCAGGATAATTAAAGGATGAAAAACGACATATCATTATGATTTAAACAAATAATATTGAAACATAATCAATGGGATTGGACAAAAAGTATCCCAACTTGGGTTGTCCTCTCCAACACAAACAGAATGACAAAAACATATATACGTGATGTAAAACCCCAAAAAAAGAAGAAGAAGAAGAAAAGGGTTCAGAGAAATAAGAAAGGAAAAGAATGGGGGTGCAAACAGAGAAGAAAGAAGGAAGGGGTTATAAACGGCACAGAATGGTAATGCTGGTTATCATACAAATCTTTCAGAATTTTTTTTATTTACTCATGTACGACCTTAACAACAATGTTGATATTATTTTGTTGACTCATGTTTGGGTACCCATATAGAATTATGAAAAGGTCTGTTGCTCCTTTGTTACTTTTTATGATGTGAAATAATTTTGTTCTTAGTTCAGTATAATTTTTACAGGGTTTTCATTGATCTAACCACAAGACATTTCTCTATAAACCCTGGTTCCTAAATAGAACCACACTGGTATTTTACGCAATAGACCAATATCATCTCTTGTGCATGGTTGCTGGTGCCATGTAGATGTGCAATACGTACATGTAAGACGACCAATTTTTTTCATTTTTACCGCGAGGCTAATTGGAGATCGAAATACGACGTTGTTCTTCAAAACCTGGTTCCCACAGCTCCCTACATTTTTTTTCAGATTTTCTGTTGCAATTTTAGAATTTGAAAAAATAAAAAAAGAAGGATATGGAGATAGCGAACAGTATTCAATATCCAAGTCCATAAATCAATACAAAAAAGGAGAAGCGCAAACATGGACCTCCAAACATCAGAGGTGGGATCAGTTGCCATGGAGGAGTGAGCATCCCCTGCTGACCGGTCACACCCGCCGTGTGCTCCTTGTCATGATCGGGGAATAACGGAAAAATCCGTCGTCAATGCAGTGTATAAATAATGGACTAACATTTAGTATGAAAAAACGTCAGTCAGCATTTTACTCATGATAAATTGTATTTGCTAACATATTTACACGTGAGTTTTGGGGTCCTAGTCTTAATCCTCTAAAAAGGTTTTGTTTCAATTCTGGGAAAATTTTAAAGAGAACTTTACTCTACTAATATTATGTCCACTGGTTTACCTAGATTAAAAAAAAGGAAATTTAGCAGTTTTAAATACTTACATTTCAATTTTTAAAAAGTGTCAAATTATAATTCTAAAATTTTTATTCATTAATTGAAGTTAGGTGACTTTGGGATTATTGACAATAAGATTATTGATCATAAGAAGCACCACATATTTTGGGGTGCAACTAAAAGTATTGTTCTAGCACATCAATAAATTAAAATATCTAAATTACCAACATTATCAATATTTGTTGGTTTTTTTTTTACATTGTAAATAAAACTGAGATTACCAAAAAAAAAAAAAAGATTGCATTCGCTTTAGGTCTGTTGCCTATTTGATCGCCGCTGCGCAGATCAAGGCAAACAAACCTTAGCAAACGCAAAAAGTGGTACATTTTGTACAGAGGTTTCAGCATTTACAAACCATAACATTCATCCTAAGACTCAATATGTAAATCGCAAAATGCTACTCCATGCCTACAATCTTGAAAAACAAATCATCTTTGGTTGTTAAATTATCAAAAATAATCATTAATCCTTTGAAGCTTCTTTTCTTTTATCTATTTCTGGATATATATTCTTATTCTTAAAAAAAGAAGAAAAAACTCAGCGTAATCACGTCTTTGAATATATTTGGATTAAATGACAAGAATTGTTGACATAAGTAGAGATAAACACTTTAATAAGCAGGCATATATTAGAAAAATATCTATGTTGTCTCAATAATTGCAGCTCTTTGTTTCAAATATTTCTCCTTAGTAAACGAAAATTTTGAATGATCTGAGAGGGAAATTAAATCTTGGGTATGGATCTTATGGTAAGAATTAATTTATTTATTAATACATTTAATGGGTTCAATAAGCAAAATATTATTATTATGAAAAAGTTTTTAATTAATTAACGCTGTGATATTTCTTTTATGTAACTTAATTCAACTGGACTCCGAGAGAAATGTATATTATGCAATAACGATACTTAATGAGAAATGGCATTAGAATAACTGTAATGGTAATTTTATGCCCTCGTTATCAAATATCCGGGGGTATATAGTTTTTGACCTATTTATCTGTTCGTTTGTCTGTCTGTTCGCAAAAACTTCAGCCTTGCTTATAACTTTTGATTGGTTGGAACTACAGCTTTTTTTTCACACGTTTTCCTTGTGGCATAGCAACATATTTGACACCTTGTCCTTGGATTTTTGTTGTTGTTAGAAATTACAGTCGCCCAGTTTTCCCTCCTTTTCGCTTGAAGGAGAGGGGGAATGGAGGGGTTCGTGATAATTGGTTTGTGAGTCTATACTCCAGACCTGTTTTTATTACCACACTTACACTTTCCTTATTCATTCAAAGCATCTATCACATTAACAAAACATTAGACAGTAAATTTACCGGTTGCCGAGCAGTAGATGGCGCATTTTCCATAGTAGATCGAGCTTTATTTATTTTACTGGTGTTAAATCTTCGTTAAAGATCTCGAATACACATATATAAAACTTGCATGCATTAAATAAACTGCTTCATGTCAAATAATTAGCAAGATGTCTATGTTTCTTAACAACCGTCTTTGGTCGATGTTCGCAAAGTGAATCACCTTTGATGGGGGGCGACGCGTCGATTTTTTTGATGGAACAAAAAAAAGATACATTCCTTAAAGATCCCCTTTATGTCTCATTAATTGAAATTATTGCACGAGATCGGCATGTCTTCTGGCGTTTAGAACCCTCACCCCGGATATTCCCCGAGGAAAACGTTTGAAGGTTATTTTTTAGTACCTCCCTTCTACAAATCTTGCAAAACAAGATGGAATCTTTTGATGTATACTTCTAGCAGTGTAACTTCTTTTAAGAAAAGCTTTATATGTTTTTTTCCATTTATCCCCAGTGAAATATTTCTTCTTTATAAGGATAAAACACATGTATGTGAAAAATTATGTTTTACATCTTTTCATAAAAATCCAAATCAGTGATAATTTTATAATTGAATATTTATATATACATATTTTATATTGAGTTTCGTATCTTATTGTTCTAAAACATTTTGGAAAGTGGTGCGCAAAATACATATTTTTTCCATTTGATTTTCTGTTACATTTCTTGATTGGCTAATAATTATCAATAAACATCATATTCATGGGGATTAATTACAAATGGTTGTAAAATTTCCTGGCTGATAAGACACTGTGCAATGTTGATGCCAATCACAGAATCGAATGAATCAAAACCATTATAAAGTCGAAATCTTACTCGATAATAATCAAAGATATCTTCTAAAAGACACATGGGTGTCGAAAAGCAAGGAGAGAAAAAATTCAAAATTATTGACAATCAATAAACCTCTTCATGCCTTTTCTTTTATCATTTGTTCTTTGTATATAGGCTATTCGACGTTCAATAAACTTTAAACACTTAAATTTGTCAAAACAGAATTAAAACATCCACTTGTTCTTAAAAGTGCATCTACCTAGCGAGTGGGCCAGGTAAAAAAGATTTAATACTTTACATATTGTGAAAAGTAAAATCGACTAGGTCTTTAATGTTTTAGATTTAGCAGGTTGGCGTCCTGATTCAAAGAAACAAATCATAGCTAGAAGTCCAATAGAGGAACGCTCAAACAAGTAAGAAATTCAATATCTTAAACTTGTAGGATTCGTCTAGATGAGGAAATGTATATATCGTTTATGAATATATTATTGAAACTATTTGTTCATGCATTTGAAATATTATTAGTTGTGATATTTAAACGATTTAAATAATAACTGTCAGCCATTGTAAACATCAGGGTAATCGGATATTCGCAACTTATATTTTTTTCCCTGATACCTAAACATGTTGTTATATTGCCCTTTATACATATATACTTTATATTACATGCAAACAAAGTAATTTTCTTTAAAAATATTTTAAAAAATGCTTTGATGTTGACAAAATGATAAATTCAAAAGTAGCGAAGTTCGTCTATTTAAAGAAAATTCCCCGCTTCTATTTATTTTTTTTTAATAGCAAGTAGCCAAATCAATGTAAATTAAAAAGCAATATTTCTCGACACCTTATAACCGTTTTATGTTCAAGAAAGTAATAAAACATAAACGGAAACTTCTCCAGTTGAACATAAAATAATTCTAGAACGCCGAGGTAACACAAAATCAGATGTTCCTAAGAAGAGCGACAGAACAGAAAAATTTTCTCGCCATCTAGTGCTATTGATTTCGGTATAACTCAGTCACTTTGCCGTTTCTGATACGATAGCTAAGAAGGGATTTGTCTGAGAAGGTTGGTATTTCATTCCCTAGACTTCAATATTTGCTCGAACCGTAAGACAGTTGTAAAACAGCAAAGGTGTGCAAAAAAGTAATAACGTTTTGCGGCAACTGGAATTTAAGTATATTTGCGTGGAAATTTATTTTAGTGTAAATATAAGGGTAAAATACTTCTGCTCTTTTTTTTTCATACCTTGCACGGAAAAGTAATTAATTAATTGATGTATTTTAAGAACACGAGTCAACTTTAATAAATGAAGGAGAGGCTTTATTGACTAATCAAGTCAAACAATCCTCTGAATTCCATTAATATTTAAAACAAATCTTTTTTTCGTTGTATTTTTAATATATTATTTCTCGTGTGAGCCAATATGACGCTCCTTGATATATTTTCTTAATAATTTGTTGGCAGAGTGTATATCCGTAGCTTATTTATTACATCATGTTAAAGGAAAAAAAAAAGTCCCAAATGAACCTGTCTAATCGAAATAACCTATGAATTAACTTTAAATTAATATTGCAAACAATCCCCCAAATTCGGTTCAATCAAAATCCCTAAATATCCACAGGTTGCGTAATGAGCATTATACCCTTTAATATCTTTTGTCATTCCCTCGTATACATATCACTTGTTCATAGAATAGGAAAATAAATTGGATTCACGCGGTATAAAAAGGTAGTGTAAATACTGAGCGAAATCGATTGTCCCCAAGGAAGAAAAATATCTTTATTATCCTGCCAAAAGCAGAGAAAAGAAAAATCCCAATTTAGGCAATATTTGAACGTAGTTACATACGCGCGTGCATGTAATATTGAACCCAAGGGATTAAATTTAGAATGCAGGTTTGCATGGCGTAGATTTCTATATGTTAAGCTGTGTTAATCTAATGACAATAAAGATTAAATGACACAGAAAGCTGATCGGCGATATAGTAAATAATCGCTTTGTGTTCTGTATTGCAGATCTTTTAAACTTTCTTTCTGCAAAACTCTCAGGCCAGACAAGGGGGAAACGGAACTTTACTTTTTCATAGGAATATGTAGACTACGGAAATTTGTGATAGAAAGAAGAACAAACAAATGGATGAGTGCGCCTGGGTCTGTCTATTTTCCCCCTCATTAAGATAAACCCAACACATTATCGTAAGTAATGTTTGCAATTTTTATCGATTTAATTATTTTCTTCAAAATCAGATTAAAATTTTTAATGATGTTTATTATGTATAATTTCAATCTGTAGAAATGTCTTCAAGATCATTTATTAATATAATCAAAATAACTTTTGAATTTATTGATAGATAAATATAAAAGGGATTGTAATTGGTATATTGTTTCACATACATGTAATTATTATATTTTGTACTGTGCTTTTTTTAAAATCGAAAATGATTGCCTTGTTCTTTTCTTTCAAACAATAATATGGAAGTTTATATGAAAGTTTAACACTTGCTGAACAAAACATTCATGAATGATGTACATTTTTAATGCAATACACGTATATAGCTCGTCACAGAAGACTGTTTATTCCTTAGACCTCACTGGGGTTGACAGACAATTGTCCGACAGCAATTTCCTCGATAAACACTTCAATTGTTCGATTAAACGTTTCACGTTTCAGACATTTCATGCGACCCATAGAACCACCGCTATTTAATATCTAATTATTCTGAGGCTAACATTAAAGATTTATCCAGACCAAAGCAAACAAGAAAATATCTACAATGCTTTCAAACCGACTTGTTTTATACCTGCTATGAAATAAAATAGACATCGAGATATGGAACGGTATTGTAAGTCAACGTTTTGAAAAAGGCATGCTAAAATTTTGTCCATTAACCAAAATAGGCCTGGAATGCAAATACACATATAAGACATCCGGAGATTGCAGAAAAGAGACCTGACATGTTTAATTTAGAATCCATGTAATTTCATTCTTGTATTACTTTTTTATGAAGAAGTTTTTTTTTTTCAATTTAAAAGAAAATAAATTCCTTAAATATTGGTTGTGTATACCCACCAAATCTGAACAATTCTATAACATAATGTTCCATTGCCTCTATTCAATCGTATCCCAAATAATGAATTGAAAAACTGTACTGATCTGTTTGAGTAACCTTGCTTTTAAGGAAATTATATGTTAGTGCCTTATTGGACGAAGTAGTTTTTTCTGTAAATCTACAAAAGCTAGGGAAAAAGTTCCATGCAACAATGTTCCATTATCTATATGTATATTCAAATTATTCCACATTATGGATTTAAAATGTGTATAGAATTTACTTGTAACAATAGAACAGGCTATATATGAGACAACAATGAGGCAACCAAAACACAACAAAGCATACAACTTTGGGGAAAAAAACAACACAATAACAACAACGACAACAACAAGAAAATAATTTGTAAAGAAAAATCTTCTTTTTTTGTTTTTTTCTTCAATAAACTTTTTTGACATAGATTATTTTCATAATGTCAATACCTTCATTGTTAAAATGATTGCCTGTTGCTTAACATAAAAATGTACTTGTCTTTTTTTTTTCTTACATTCAAGAAAATGTGAAAATGTCCATTTTTGTTTCTTGAAATTTCTTAATTTTCATCATTATCATGTCTGGAATCATGTAATATTTTACTTCAAATTAGAATTTAAGAGAAAAAAAATGCCTCATAACAATGACTTGAATCCACATAATTAAATCAGCACGACGTCAAATATTCATGATTAAATGAAAACGAGGCGAACTAAATACATAAAATGACCACAAAGCGCATATTAATTTACAGACTTCTAACAAATATCGATGGAAAATTTGCGTTCAAGTACACTCTATTGGCTCTGTAACGCACCCATAAACCACTCGAAGAAACCAGGTATAAATTACTTATTTGTCAAAGAAAGGAAGATGAAAATAAAACACAGGTGAATATGCATTTTATGACCACCTGAGCGGTTGTAGGACTTATCCTCTCTAAACTGCCATGGGTCCTTGACATTCACATGGTAATCATAATTTGTCCTCAGTGCTACTCTTTGCATTGATTTGTATGGTGAACAATCGGATAAACCCCTCATGTGTCACTCGAGTAATACGTTTCAAATGAACTTTGAATTTTCTTAAGACGATTAATAAGGGCATTTTATTGAAATCGTCCGGCAAGAGAATGCTTTTTTTGGCAGTCAGGTTTACATTTGACCCAATTTGAAATCATCTGATTTAATCGTGGACCAGATTAAATGTTATAAAACTGCATTTCTTGAAACTGGATCATAATATAATTAAGCTTCATTAATAAATAAATTTTATTTTCTTAAACTATGAAAATTGCAAGCAGAAATAATGAATTAATTAATTGCAATAAGAAATATTCTTAGTTCTTCGAAGAATACAAATAAAAAGTTAAGATTTCAACTTATCTTCTGTTACGCATCCCATTTTCCAGAGCAGAATTTCTGAAAAAAATGACCATGTTAAAACATGCAATATATTCAAAATTTTTATAACATAAATCTTATGTTAATTTTTACAATGGAAACAAAATAAAATTAAAGAAATCTTATATTCCTTATATACCTGTTGTCATTAAAATAAATCTTCATATTTGGCTTTGTTCTTTCCTTTCTTCATCTCCAAGTCCTACGTATTTAACGTTACATCTCCTCATTTTGTATCTTGTTATGTTAGAACTCAGTAACAAAAATTTAAATTCAGATGACGGAACCTGTAG
This sequence comes from Saccostrea glomerata, assembly GCA_003671525.1. Classification (NCBI taxonomy): domain Eukaryota; kingdom Metazoa; phylum Mollusca; class Bivalvia; order Ostreida; family Ostreidae; genus Saccostrea; species Saccostrea glomerata. Next base: position 1,001,010 of record PRKT01000059.1, on the reverse strand, counting down.
AGAAAGGTCCTGTAAAGGAAACAGATGAGGAAGATGAAAGACGAGGCAGCAACGTCTCCATGGATTCCTCCTCTTCCAGCAGTAAATTACGACCCTCCCTCAGGGGTAGTGCCAAATTCAAACGGGTCTCCTCTGCTGCTAACAGCAGTAGTTCTATGGAGGACAAAATGCTGGCATTGAATGCCTTGCTGTCTGACAGTTTACTTATTACTGAGTTTCGAAATGGTGAAGGCAGCAGACATAGCAAATCGGACGCAGACGATGACGATACGTTGAAAGATGAGTTTGGAGATGACGTCAGTGATGACGACTTCGAGGAACTTCCGGAAGATGGGCGAGTCTCCAAAGATGACTATGACACAGATCTGGATATGGACTATGATGGTATATTTGTATTTTGCTTACTGTTTGTTTATAGGTATATGTACTAGTTCTAAATAATTACTAAAAGAGTTATTTTCAAAAATTTTGAAGGAAAAGTATAGTGTACTGAGTTAAAATATTTACAATCTTTGATAAGAAAATTAAATTAATTTAAAGATGAAATAGTATGACAAAAATGTGTAATTCTTATTTGTAGAATGGATTAATGAAGAAAAAAGAGAAATCGAGAACGACAAAACAGGAGAAAAGAAATACCTCCACATTTGTGAGGAGACAGGAGTCATTCCTGCGTCTTATTTCCTCAATAATATCCAGGAGAAGGAATTTACCATGAAGTATCACGGACTGGGTCCCAATGGTGCTAAGGCCATAGCTTGGCCTCTAAAGGTTTAATTTACATCGTCATTACATGTATGATTCAATGCTCTCAGAAATAGAAATAGATTGATTGTATGTTCGTTTTCTGTCTGATTTGAAAATTTTTCACTCGTACAGAGACGTCTGTCTGAAAGATAGACCTCAAGATATAATTTCTAATAAGAACTCTCATAGAATTTTTTCGTTACAATTAGGAAGACTTTACATTTTTTTGCAAAGATGACAATTATCTATATTTGTTTTTCAGACAAATAAAAAAATAGAGAAAATTAACCTTGAAGGCAATTGGATTGAAGCTGAGGGGTCCATATACCTGGCAAAAATGTTGAAAAACAATATTTATGTAACAGAATTGGTAAGGTTGTCCGAAGATCAACTTAATGCATACTTTGAATCTATTTGAAAAAAATTCAATTGTTTTTATTTTGACTGAAAATTTCACATATTCTTGCAGCACTTAGCTGAGAATAGAATAGGGAATGAGGGAGCAGAGGCAATAAGTGATATGCTGCATAAAAACGACATGATTTATTCTCTTGATCTGTCGGGGAATAATATCGAGGACTATGGTGCTGAAAAAATATGTAGAATGCTATTGGTAAGCTTTCATCCTAGTTATTTTTGGAATTTGAACATGATTTTGCAAAGTCATTTGGTTTTGTATACAAAGATTGAAAGTATGTAAGTTCACTTTTATTATCATTATTGTTAGAAAAATTCCTCGATCAAACACTTGTACCTTGCCAATAATAACTTCGAAGAAAGGGCAGCAGGTTGGCTTCGAGAGGTGCTGATCACCAATGAAACATTGGAAACCGTAGATCTCAGCTGGAATCACATTAGAACCCGAGGGGCTATCGCTATAGCCGAGGGGGTGCAGGTAATTTTTCTATACCACCAATACCTTTGAAAGTTTTCTGATATTTGGTCAAGTTAAACCGATTATTACCGGTAAGTCATGCAAAACGCAAAAGTATTTAATAGTACTCTGTTCTTTCTTTGTATTTAGGTTACAAACTACAAAGTTTTAATTAAAAGAATCTATACATGTAAGTCATATATTTTTAAAACTTGAAATTTGCAGGAAAACTATGGTCTAAGGGTACTGAATCTAGCCATGAATGGCTTTGCGCAAGACGGAAGTGAGGCGATGGGTAAAGCCTTGAAAAATAACCGGACTTTACTGGAGCTGGATCTCAGTCATAACCGGATTCCGGAGCCTGGGGCTGCCGCCATCAGCCAGGGGCTACAACATAACGACACCCTCAAGGTTCTCAGGGTAAGGGAGTCCGAAAAATCTTAAGTTTTCCAGGCTTTTAGCGATTTCGATTCCTGACACGAAGAATATCAAAATCGCAAAAAGCCTGGAAAACGTCAGAATTTTTTGGACCAAATGTTAGGGAGACAATGAGCCGAAGAAGCTGTCATTGTTTCACTTAGGAATTTACTTTCCAAGGAAAAAACGTACTTCTATAAAAAAAAATTTGAAGTTCTCGATAAGTTTACGTTGATTCTTTTTTTTTGAAGAAATCGATATGTAATTTTTTAATAACAAACTTATCTTTTTTATTGACAGATGGCTTCCAATCCTTTGGGAGGTGATGGCCCGCTTCAACTTCTGAATGTCATTTCTAACAATGATATGAGTGAGATTCGTGTCTTAGATCTAACCGTAAGCCTTTTCATTGTTATGTAAATGCTTATTACTTTACCGGTATAAATGGGCATTATTTGTTGGATTTTGTATGATCTTTGTTGATAAGATAATGCAAGTCCGATAAAGCACACAATATTAAAAATTTCAGATTTTGGACAATTAATTGAAGAAGGTCCATGTTTTTTTTAGAAAACAAAACAAAAAAAAATCTTTCATGAAAAACTGCATCGAAATCATGTAATGAAAATGTAAATAAGAAGTAAAAATCGCATTCATTAATTCAATGATTCTCATATTCAGGATGTCCTGGTTACACCAGCTTTTAAGGAGTTACAACAAACTTTAGAAAAGGAACGAATCCTTACTGTTTATTATGGTAACATCGTGGGTGAGGTGTTCGACTTCAGCTCAATTCGATATGATCCATTCTGCGAATTCCGTCGCGATCCCATGTCGTTACTCATTGAATACTGCAAAGATGCTGGATATAGACTGCTTGACCTTTTCAATGACTTTGATAGGGATGGGAACCACTTAATCTCTAAAGAAGAATTTATCATGGGGATCAAAGTACGTAATCTTTAACCTTCGACTTGTAATTATTTATTTTTAAAAATAGTTCATTGGAATGTAATATCATTATGAATATATTATGCTTATTTAGAAAGCTGGAGTTAAGATCAGTATTCGACAACTAGAAATCTTAATGGAGGGATTGGACATAAATAAAGATGGATCCATCGAGTACAGGTATGTATCAAATCAGACATGAATTTGAATAAACAAACACGTGTCGACATTTAAAAAAAATTATATTTCTAAATTGCAACAATTTTTTTCACAGTAATATTAAATCTGAGGAGTGAAATCTAACAAAGTGTGTGAACAATTTTTGTCATCACATTCTTTTAAAATGGCGTTCGATGTAATCTTCAAATCTTCAAAATGAAACTCGTTATGTCAATGTATATTATCCTGTGTACTTCCTCAATCAATGTTCAGTTATCATATTGTAGTTACTTTAATGTTTATGTGATTTTTCTCTAGTACTATATTAAATTTTGAAGAAGGAAAATGAGTAAGTTTATTGCGTAGCACTGCAGGCAACAAAACTTAGCAATCTGCTAGAGAGCACCGGAAATAGATAATTAGCTGCGCACACACGACATGAATTTTCATTTCTGCGCATTTCACGGCGAGCAGGCACAACAAAGCTTTTGTCTAGATGTTCTTATTAGATAATTTTAACATCGAGATACATCGATAAACTTAACAGAGCCATTCATGTAGATTTTATAAATAGAGGCATGGCAGTAGCAAGTGCATCTATAGACTTCTTTCTACTTACAATTATGTATTTTTGTTTGCAAATGCAATTTTATATGTGTACTATTCTCTCTGCATGAAATCTAGTGAGCTTGCAAGAGCAAAAGGTAATGTTTGATTCCAAAAATTGCTTTTCGTTTATATTCCTTGCGGTTGGGTTGCTATTGAAGTAGCTTACAAATGCATGTAAATAATTTTGCTTCTAGTTGACTCATACATTTGCTTTGAAACGAATTCTTCGTTAAGAAAAAAAAACCCTTTCATTATATTTTATACTATTTCTAATAAGTCGTAGATTTAATGCCTTATTTCTACGCATTACATAATTAGAGATATATGGTACTAGATTTAGTATACTACATGTAGTTACATTTATTTTAAAGTGCATGTTACTAGAAGTCTTTGTTTAATACTAATACAAGGATCTTACCCTTTGTTTGTGGATATTTATTCCAAATAACTTTTTTCCTTAGAACTTTTGTTTTTAACACGTGTTGTTATTTTTGTTCAATTATCTTTAATTTTATTTTGGGGGCCGATTCAATTATGAAATGTTTATTATGTTTTCATTCTGAACCAGTATGTGTTGCAAGGAAAAACTTTAATGAATCCTTAATTTTTTGTTCCCTTAGTAGTTTTATTTCTCGTGATGAAGGGATCAGAATTGATGGGCAAAAAATATGATCCAAAGTCTTGTGGGTAGAAGAAAAAATAAGTATTTTCTTGCAAATGATACCAAAACAGTTTTGAGAAGTTTCGTCAATAACCTTTTAATCTGTTTTGTCACTTAACATGTATTTTTACGAAAGTCAAACTGTAACATCAACTTGTTTTGCAGTGAATTGGTCATCGGAGAAAAGGAGTACACAAAAAAGAAAATAAAGCTGGCTAATGAAGCAAAGAAATTAGGAAGAAATGTTTCCAGCACACAACTTATTGACGAGGACTATCTAAAGAGGATGATTGACGAAAATTATGCATTGTGATTAGACATAAAATTATCTTCTAATGTGAAGAACATTATAGAAAAAAATTGATCATATTTCAAATATATTTTATTTTGTTGAACTTGACAAACATGACTCAGTGAATGTCACATAAATAAATATTGTTGCACCTCTAAGCCACCGTCTTTGAGTATTTTGGTCGTGATGCAAAGTTTAAATTTGATGCACACTGATATCCAATGTGTTCAAGACCTGTCTTACTTTGTCATGCAAGTATCAGCTATAATGGTCGGATTTAAGACTGGACTAACATCGCTAAAAAAGGAATTTTAGCAATTGACCTAGACGTATAATTTTTAAGTCCCCTTAGTTTCTCTTTTTGAAATGACACAATAGAATTATATTTCTGTGTCTACAAATCTGTGTTAAATAAAACAAAGTCACAGCAAAGTGAAGCATCCCTTTGCAAGATTTTAAGGCAGCATTCGACATTAATCTCGATGCAAATTAAGCCATTTACGTTTCGGAAAGGACATACTAACAGTCTAATACCCACACCCACTCTCCCTCACACACACCTTCCCTCACCCTAACAAACATACAGAACCTCGTTACTATACACCTTCTTCTTTGATGGGAGGTGATAACAAATTTTAAGATGAGTATTATATGACTCAAAATGCTTACTCTTATATGGTACCTGATCTCACCCTGACGTACTTTGAAGTCCATGTGTGCTCCCTATTCGTGATGTCCCAAGAAAGAATTTTTAAGATTGATTACTTCAAAATTCATTGAAGCACTTTTTGAAAGAATAAGGAAGAGGTAAGAATGAAGTATGAAGTATGAAGAGTAGAGAAGGTCAGCATCCATGAGTGAAATTATATATATATATATTATTTACATAGATAACGAGAAAAAAGATCAAAGGTCTAATAAAGCAATACAATTTGCAAGCAGAAATAAAATGAACTTCTTAAAACATCAGTTATAAGCACGATCAGGTGCCATGGGGGAGTTAGTATCACTTAATCTACCTGTCATAACTTGTCGTGATGGGGTAAACAGAAAGCTCTATAGGCAATTCAGTGTAAGGATTCATTGTAAGGATCATGACCTAACAATTATATGAATAAATATTATAAGAATATTTTTAATAACGTGAATAGTTCACTAATAGTGAAGAGGACTATAGAAAGTTAATATTCCTTAGAGTCTGATAGACAATGGAAGTACTAAAACTATGGGCGGCGGAAAGGGTAAAAAAGACGTTTAAATGCAAAACTAACAACTAATTTTATAAACATAATGAAGTACAAAACAGACAACCTTAAAAACAAAATAAACAGACTCGTTTGAAAAATCAACAGACTCCGATGCGAAACCAACGATCCAACGATTATTCACTGAATTGTCGCTAGATGGCGTGCAAAAACATACAATACCTGAATTAACGCTAGATGGCGCGGAAGTTTTTCTACGTCATCATTATTTTTGTACTTTCATAGAAAGTGAATTAAAGAGTGAAGGTAAAAAGGCTAAAACGTAGCACATGTAGGAAATTCGCCTGCCTCCCTTTCAATGATAAAAATAAAAACAGCTCACGTGTTTGTGATACTTTCTGGGTACAGAATAAAAGTTTTATGTCAAAAGTTTACAATGATATGCATCAAAGTGTATTTCAAGCATAAATTATGCATAGAAATATGTATTGAAATGAGGGGGCATTCGGTTTGTTTACACGAGAACTATTCGGAGGTCTTGACGTCAGAAGTTTAATAATAACCAGGGATTTCCACATTGAACACCCCTATTTTTATGTGAATATTTTATCTGACACAATGCTCTGTCATGTGGTAAAAAATATTTTGGAAATGAATCTTTTTAAAAAAGTTACAAAGAATTAAAACAAAACACATGCTTTTACTATAGTCCATATATGTAAGCTAATCGTGATTCGGGTCCTAATCCCGCGAAATTGTTAACATCCATTTGGCAAACCTCGGATAATAGCATCATGTCGGACTTTTAAAACTCAAACATATTAGAGGCAGCAAGACATCTACAAACGATTGTAAATATATTACAAGAAACCAGTAGCAGATATTGGTATTTTTTCCCCAAGAGAAAATTTTTGAAAGAAAAAAATCCCCTTACACTCTTAAAAAAGTTTATATAAAATTATTTTATTGTGTTCATGCATTACACAATTTGTTGATACCTGAAAAAAAATCACTTGGCAAGTTGTTCTTGTATCATTTTTGCTTTTCTTTGTACGACTAAGTAACGTCTGTTAAATTTATTTTAGAATAGCTTAAGTTAATTTAGGAAGCAATCTAATTAAAATCAGTTCCTTTGATCCGCTCCCATAGATCGCTACTTGTGTATTTGTGCAGCGATCTATGTGTTCGGATCAAAGGATCTGATTTTAATCATATTCATTAAAGGAAGTATAATGTCGCTTAAATATGGTTCATATGGTTTTTTTTTTGCTTGTCAAGAAAATTATGGGCTGGATTGTTTTTATTGGGATGGAACAGGATCTGCGCCTGTACAGATATACAGAAAAGATAATGCTCTGATGAACAGGATAATCAAGGTTGGTGCTGATTCGCAAGGGAGATGATGATAATGATTTTTTTTTTTTTTT
>PRKT01000059.1:886403-990424 GCA_003671525.1 Saccostrea glomerata | reverse complement strand
CCCCCTCCCGAATCAAACAATTGTTTTCTTTTTGTGTTTTATCCTCCCCCCTCCCGATTCAAACAATTGTTTCTTTTTGTGTTATTGCTTGTCAAATACTTTTCAAGTTCGTTTATCCCCCCTTTTCAAATTCGATTCTAGGTGACTGCTATATGTTAGCGATTTTCGTAAAAAAAGAGACTGAGCATGATAAAATCAACTTGTATTTAATAGTGGGGGATTGAATATGTACAAAATATATCGTTTATGATAAATTTTGTGTATTTTAAGTGATTTAATCCAAAATAATATATTCCGTTTCCGTTCCGTTCCGCTTTCCGTTCCGTTTTCCGTTCCGCGTTTTAGCAACACCCACTTTCGCCTACTCTAGTAGTGATTTTTTAAATACATTGTTTAACCAAACTTTTGTGATTAAAAGTTAGTTTATGCATGCCTTAAAGCAAATCACACAAAACATTCAATTTAGCAGTAGAAAAATTCTGTTTTAGGGCCGTAAGAGGCAATTTCAGTTTGGGGAAAGGAGGGGGTTCAGTTCGGGTACTAATAACTACCAAAAATTCCTTGACAAGAAAAAAAAATAGTTTATCAAATGTATTTATTGAGGGGACACAGGCATAATGTAGCTTAGTTTTCTATAGTATTCTATGCTCCCGGTTCCTACGGCCATGTTTTTCAAGGAATTTTGTCGAATTCCTTTTTTAATGTATATTTCTACTGCTACATTGAATAATTTGTATTTTCCCAGCGGCACCCGTAATTATAGGTGAGCATTCACTCATACGCCGAAGGCCTAACGGTTAACCTCTCAAAAACTGTAAAGTTAAAACCTATGGTTAAAAGAGTAGAACCATGTAACAAATAAGAATATTTGTAGTTTTACAAACATCACATCTTTGAATAAAATACCAAACGATCAATTCAATTTAAAGCAAATATATAAAATGCTGGTTTCAGCGTAGAACAACGAGGGAGTCAATATGCAAGTGCATTTTGGCTAGTATCAACGGAACCTCACAATGTCTGCATGAGCAGAAAAAAAATATTTAAAATATAGAATTCAAATAAACTGATTGCAAACAAGGGATAAAGATATAAAGATAAAAATATATTTAGTGAAATGAAGAATATTTTGATATACCACCTCTATAAATTTTTGTCTTAAGTTATCGCCCTTGTAAAATTAAATGACATATTTTTTTTGCACAAATGGTGAATTCTGATAAATTTACTTAAAATAAAAAGATCAAGAATAAACATTTTATAATCTATTTTACAACAACGAAAGAATGTTCTCTTAATAATGGTAAAAGAATTATTTCCATTATTTTTTATTGTAAACAATTATGAAAATTCGATGTATAATGCATATAGATAGTTTAATTCATACGAGTTAGAAGTAACTGAGTCAGAAAGACAAAATCAAAAAAAAAGAAAGAGAGAGTGAGAATGTGGGGAGACGGAGAGAAAGAAGCAATGGGAGGGGAGGAGGAGTGAGACGGAGAGATATAGTGAGAGAGAGAGAGAGGGCGAGAGTAGAGAGAGTGGGACTGAGTGTAGATACTCTCTCTCCCCAATGCCACTCTCTTTTCCCACCTTTATTCTATCTTTCCCCACTCTTCCCCAGATAGAGTGGGGATAGAGAAAGGACTGACAATGAGGAGAGAGTGGAGTGGGAGAGAGAGGGAGTGATGGAGTGGAGAGAGGGAATGGGAGTGGGCAGAGAGGGAGTGGAGATAGAGAGAGAGAGAGGTAGTGAGAGAGAGGAGTGAGAGTAGGGAGAGAGAGGAGTGAGAGTGGGGAGAGAGAGAGTGGGTGTGGGGAGAGAGTGTGTGGAAAGAGTAAGAGTGGGGAGAGAGGGAGGGAGAGTAGGGAGAGAGGAGTGGGTGTGGGGAGAGAGAGTGAGAGAGGAGAGAGAGTGTGTTGGGATGGTAAGAGTGGGGAGAGAGAGTGGGAAGAGAGGGAGAGAGAGGAGTGGGTGAGGGGAGACAGGGTAGTGAGAGAGGGAGAGTGGGGAGAAAGAGAGAAGTGGGAGTAGGGGGAGGGAGAGAGGAGTGAGAGTGGAGAGAGAGGGAGTGAGAGAGTGCGGAGAGAGGGAGTGAGAGAGAGGAGTGGGATTGGGGAGAGAGGGTAGTTAGAGAGAGAGTGTGGTTAGAGAGAGTGTGGAGAGTAAGAATGGGGAAAGAGAGTGCGGAGTGAGAGTGTGGAGAGAATGATAGTGGGGAGAGAAAATCAATCAAGCCAATTTTTTTTTATCAAAATGATATATACCATATATTATACCTTGATTTTCCCGTTATTTTCCAATCATGACAAGGAGCACACGGCGGGTGTGACCGGTCAACAGGGGATGCTTACTCCTCCTAGGCACATGATCCCACCTGAAAATTCCAAGGGTTCGTGTCATAAGCCGTCTTAGAAAATTATGTATTTACGATGTGAATTAAAGTTCATTATAAATTTAAAAAATAGTTACATGTTTGTCATCTAATCATTGTCAGTTTTAGATTGAACATCAATAAAAGACAGATGTATGCTGTTTATAGTTTTCGTTTTAGATTGATCACTGTTCCTTATCTTCAACTTTTTCAAACTGCATCACAAAATAGTGAGTATATCTCACACAAGATATCAAATATTCCTCACACATTATGTATTGAACATGCATCACAATATTATTGAGTATGGAAATGAAAAAAAAACCTTAAAGATTGAAATTTTTTTCTTCAAACATTTAATCTGAAATCTAAAAAAGAAATATCACAGAACTCTTTGCTTTAACAAACAATTATGTTTAAAAAAATTACAGATCACATTCTAAAAATTAAAAAAAAATGTATATGTAAAATAATGGTAATGCAAGATTCCATTAGGTCATAACGCTCACCTGATTCAATAAAACCGTATTCTTTTTTATAGCAATTTTTTTTCCTACGTAAAACTTTATCAATTGTGGCATACCCTGATTAACTTGAGAAAATATTTTTACTTTATATTTCTTTGTGTAAACTTTGACCCCTATTTTGGCCTTGGTTTATATCTGAATAAGCTAGACTCTACATTGTCTGAGAATGCTTTTTTATTCACATGACTATTCATTGCTTTGTTGTTCTTGGGAAGATTTTAAAAGAATTTTTTTATATATACATTAAGTATGGCTGCAACCTTCCAATGGGGGTGTCATTATTTGAACTACAATTTCAAATTACATTTCGTGATAAAAGTTTCACATTAATTTCAACTCTTCAGGGGCACTGGTTATCGTTAAGTTTCAACCAATTTTTCATTTAATCTTGCAATTCCCCCAAAAAGATGGTATTGTCCTTTATTTAAATGAACTTGAAAAACGTTTACTCAAGCTGCACGGTTTGAGGAAAGACTGGTTGAATTGGCCTAGTGGTTCTTGAGAAGAAGTCGAGAAAAGTGAAATATTTACAGAATGTTTGGGCGGATAGACAAACGGACAGACGAACAAAAGTCGGATAGAATGTGATCAGCACAGCTCACCTGAGCTTTCAGCTAAGGTGACCCATACATGGAAGGGGGCAGTACGCGGATATGTCAAAATATTTTTCCCTGGTTTTCAACTTGTCGTTAAGTAAATACAAACTGTTGAGACGTTCTATCAGAAAAATGTATAGCTGCCAATATATAGGATGATGATAATGATGTGAATTTAAACTCACTTAAGGTACTTCTTTCAATTTTAAACAACTTTTGTTTAATATTCCAGATCTACATGTAACTATAAATTTAGTTCAGGTATTAATTTTTAGAATAATGACACAAGGCACGTCCTCTAAAATGTTATCAAAAATAAGTCATTTGCAATATATGCTAGTTATGTTCATAAATAATTTTATGCCCATTTCTTGTGTATTGAAAGTGGGACAAGCGAGATAACTCTAATATTTTTGTGCGTTCTTGTTTTTGGAACAGCCTCAGTATCAGATTGAGTACAAACAGTGTCGGCGCCATATTTGTATGGAAGTACAATTTTAATTTTGAACAACCCGCCCACCTCTCCCTAATAGTTAAAATTGTATAGTGTTCTCAATTGATGTGAGTAATTTAACAATATTTTTCCATATGACTGTTTTCAGTAGGTAAGGCATTTTTACCTTACCCCACCTTTGATGTAAACATTTTATATAGTAATGTTTTGATCTATTTGGAAGTTGCATGTAGTGATATTGGTATCACTGCAAGGTTTATAAATGTAAATCTATCAAACTACTTTTTTATTTTTGTAATAGTTTTTACAAAGTTGTCATTTAATAATAAATGACCTTTTTCAACTTCAAACGGTGTTGTGTTGTTATCAGATAGTATCATGATATTACATCAAACAGAGCAACCTTTAGTGCGAGTATCAGGAAGATGGGCATAAATACCCAATACATGCTATCAAATATAAATCATTAAAAAATATGAATCATACACCAGAAGATTATCGAATAAACACAACAAACTACAGAAAATACTTATAGTTTGCATATACGTCATGTGATTAAGTAATATATAGACAATAAAATATAGAATACTAGATAATTACCCGCGCAAGCGCGGGAAATTGAATTTATACATAGAACTTTACCATTTAAAACAGAACATTAAATATATTGTAGTTGGAAGTTGTAGATTCTACTGACAGACTACAGACTTATAGAGGGAAGAAATACTTTGTTCAAAAGTCCGCATGAAAGAAATGTACGTCGCCATTCCCACCCACTTTTTGTGAAAACTTGAAAAATAAAAAAATGCTTTAATTGACGTTTATGTCTTCAAAACTTCATACAATGTTATGGATATTGCACTTCAAATGTTCTTATTTCATTTTCATGAAGGATAAAAGCAACGAATATACATAATATCCAAATAAATTAATTTTGGGGAGTTGGGGAGGGGTAAAATTTCACAGGTACTTGGGTCTTGGTTTATAATTATATATGTACACCTATCGATGCGTAAAAAGGCTGCCCCCCCCCACTTTTTTCCCACCAATACTTTTACTATTGGAAATGTTCAGTGAAAGGCTGGTTGCCCCCCGTGATGTTCTAGAAGCTTCCGTCAATATTCCGTCAATATTGAGATCGGTGATCTATATAGGTAGTTCATCTGCTTAATACCCAGGAGCAGAGAAGAAAATTTTCAGAAAGATCTTTATTGTATTTTCACCATATAATCAATAGAGCCCCACCCTAACACCAGAACTCCAAACTTTAGGGCAATAAGATTTACAATTTTGGAAGAGGCACTCTTGCTCATCATGACTAAGTAGTACTTAATAAGCAGGAGCACTGGAGCAAAGAAGAAAATTTTCAAAGATTTAATATATTTTCACAATATAATCATTATAGCCCCACCCTAACACCAGAGCCCCTGGCCCTGGGGCCATAAAATTCACAATTTTGGAAGAGACATTCTTGCTCTTCATAACTATGTACTTAGTTTATTTAATACCTAGGAGCAGAGAAGAAGATTTTCAAAGGATTGATGCATTTTAATTATATAATCAATAGAGCCCTGCCCTAACACCAGCAAAGAAGAAGATTTTTAAAGAAATAATGCATTTTCACTATATAATCTATATAGCCCCACCCTAGCACTAGATCCCCTGACCCTGGGGCCATGAATTTCACAATTTTGGTAGAGGACTCAATGCTCATTACATTCATGCCAACAGTTTGACTGCTTGATGTCCAGGAGTAAAGAAGAAGATTTTTTAAAGATTTCATTAATTTTAGTAGTTTTGGCCCCACCCCTCGGGCCCGAGGGACTCAGGTGACCTAAAAATCTTATGAGCATATATTGCACACAATCGACATTTTTTTTGGGGGGGGGGTTACAACTCATTGTTAAGTAACATTGACTGTTGCAACGTTCTATCAAAATGTCAAACAGCCAAACAATTAGTACAAATCAATAATTATAATAAAGACAGTAGAAAAATACAATTTTAAATGCATATTTTGAAGGCCAAATAGGATTAAAAATAGACCCTTCGGTTCATCTGAAAATTCATCAAATCAAGATTTAAAAAAAAAAGGATTGACTTAAAAGGATTGCAGTCGAGTTTTGACAATCTCAGCTGCACTGTAAAGCGAGCAAAGAAGACATGTCAGCGATGCATGAAATTCATGTTATTTACACCACTTACACACTCAACAGCGCAATTTATGTACCATTTATATAATCACACATGTGTTATAAATGATATTTTGACAAGAGGACATATATTTAATACACGCAAAAACTTTCTTAATCAACTTCATCTGAGCTCGAGGATTCATGACTCGAGGTTTCAAACTTTAAGTCCAACTGTTTACTTTGGGAAAGAGACGAAAGTGCTGTGTTGAGTCGTAAGCATACTGTAGAGTTCATGGTTTCGGATAAACTTTCAACTCTGACGTCATCTATCTTTCCAGTAACTAGTCCTAATGCAAACACGGACCTCTGGCTGGGAGAGTTGTCATGTAGGAAAACAACTGACCCACTATCTCCCTCTGCAGAAAAGGAACGACCAGACATTTCAGCACCAGAAACAAGAAACATTGTAGATTGCTCTCCGAATAATCGAGAATAAAACTCTGAACTTTCAATTCTACCAGTGGTCCAGTCAGTCGAAGCTCCCTTCTTATGAACAAGTGCAGCCGGAGGAATTTGTCCTTCTTGAATATTTACATTGCATGGATTGTTCATGGCATTCAAAAAGGTCGTGTCACATATGCTTCTTTTGTCTTCATCAACTCGGTAAACGGCAAAGTCGTGGTTAGGCTCATTACTTGAAAAAACACACTCTCCGATTTTTAAAGGATGTGTAGTATTAGAAAACTTTGCGAATACTTGTTGTTCTTCCCGGGGTAAAGCATGATGACATGTTAAACCATAAATATCTTCTGGATCCAGATCATTCTTCAACAAAGCTCCTGTTGTGGCGTACGAATCCTCTTTTTCTGCATTCAAGAAAAGTTTCTCTCCTTGCTTTGCATACATTCTAACTTTCATTTCACTAGTCACTACACTCAGTGAAATCTTATTTAAAAAATCAGCACTGCGTTTTCGTAATTCTGATTTTAAACTTTCTGGGTCTATGTCATTATTCACGAATACTCGAAATTCTGAAGCCTTTCTAAATTCTGAAGCTTTCCAAAGTCCGAAACCATGAATACCAGGTTTCCTTGAATATAAGAGCAAAGTATCAACAATTTACCACTAGTATTCAGAAATGTTTAAACCGATAATAATAATAACATGTATTTTCTCTCCCCTATATATAACCCTAAAGTTTCAGACGTATAAAAGGGCTAACAATTTTCTTCCTATGTGATTTGCTAGACAATAACAACTGGAGTTTATTAATGATATATAGGCAGAGAAGCCTAAAGAAATTCGAATTTGCATTTAATATTTAATATATACGTTCAGTATAATTTTCTTTATGAAATCAATTAGAAGCCAGAAGCCAGTACGTTCAAATATCTATAACATGCAAAACCTTTGCGGTGGAATACACACAGTAGGAACTATATGTATTTTCAATAATCTAGGAATACCAACATGCACAATGTTTTAACTCAATTTCATTAAAAAAATCTCTAACCCTATTAGATTGACGTAAAAATACAATAAATGTGCATTTAAAACTAATTCAATTGTCACTTTTTTGCGTTATTTAACTTTGCAACGTCACAAACATCACATCTATTAAGCGCACCAGTTATGAAATGCGATAATTCACATTAAAGATTAACGAAATAAACAATTATGAAAAGGGAAAATTAGAGAATGTAAATATAAGCATTGAAATCATATTATTGGATTTGAGACCGGGATTGATTTTGTTTCATGAATACTTTTACAAGTTAATAATTCCTCTCCCTAAAAATCATCAAAATATTGAAGGACCGGTTTACTACTTCCACATCAGAGGTACTTTTACTCAGATTTCATGGTCTTTTAAAAGTCAAAGTAAGGGAAACTCTTAATATTTTGTCCAAAGAACGTTGTCCAAAGCGTGCTTTGGGATCTTTACATTTTATAAGAAACTAAGGAACATTAAATGGTCATCAAAATGGAATAAAGAGTGAGAAATAAGCCCAATACTAAAATTTAAAACATGATAAGAGATGTTTGTAAAACTCTTATACTCCCTTCCCCAAACTAATTAAAATTTTCAAAATCCAAGGGGCATAACTCTGACCCAAATTGATCAATCGTACTATAAACAGAAGTTGACCTAGACATTCATATGAAAAACCAAATTTGATTTCAGTTTGTGCGACCTCTGTGAAAAACAAGGGAAACTGCAAACAATTTAAATTTGTTTTAAGTCCAGGGCAAAAAAATGGCTCAATCGTACCCAAAAAGATCTTGGCCTAGAGATTATGATAAATTCTGTATATCGAATTTTATTTCAGTATGTAAATGCTCCAAGGGGCATATCTCTGTCAAAAATGGCTCGATCGTACCCAGAACAGGATTTGACCTTGATATTCTTATGATAAATCTGTATATGAAATTTCGTTTCAGTATGTGCAAGGGCTGTGAAGAAAATGATCGGAAACTTGGTGGATCGATAGACAACAACAAAGCAATATTCCCACCCTTTTTCGAAGGGGGAGGGGCATAATAAAGACGAGACCAACGTACCTGAAAAGAAATTCTTTGATGGAATCTGGCGTCTTAATTTCACAAGTAGAAGCTATCTCCGGCGACAAAAGCAAGGAAAGTGCTCTGCAATCTTTAGCTAAATTTGATAATTCTGTTGTCATGACTTTGGACATGTGATCTTGCTCTAATCTTTCGAGATGTGTTTTGATGTATTCCCTTAAAGGTGCCTCTAGGAAACAAGTGATGGCTTCACGAACAGATTCTTTTTTTCTCTCTAGTAAACAGCAATTGAATGTACCTAATAAAGTTTTAAATGACCCTATATATTTTGGGGTCACTATAAAAATTTGCGTCCAACTCACTGGGTAGAAAGATTCGATGAGCTGTTCAAAAGAAATATGTTAATCATGATTATTTACAGGAATTTTCTTAAAATAAAAATCAGGATTAGGACTGCAGACTAAGACAAAGCTCCCGGTTTTACCTGTTCTACTAGGTCCAATGGTTCATCTTCGGATTGAAAATAAATAAGCGCAGACATGGGCCATCTTCTTTTATCTGTCATATACTTAAAGTCTTCATCTATAAAAACATTATAAGGATGTGTTTTTAAATTTTCTTAAGTGTTACCATGATTTTTCACTTACAACGATTTATGTAGACTCTGCATCAAGTGTTCGTTGATTTTTTTTGCGATGGAAATGCAGTAACAGTTTTTTTATTACTAATATCATTTGGCTCAAGAAGAAATTTATCATTGAAAGGACTTTTTGGAACTTGTGTCCAATCCCTGACAGGGTTTTCCGTTATTTCCCGATCATTAAATTTCATTCAGTAGTATAGGAGTAGTTGCAGAGAGATGGGTACCCCAAAGTGTAACAGACAGAAGGACGGACACCCAGATCAATATAATAAATACATGTACCCTCCCACTTTTCACGCGGAGGTATAATTAGATGTTAGATCCGCTACCATGCTCACAACACTAACATCAATCTAATTCAAATAAGATGTAAGATCAGCTCGCAACACTAACATCAATCTAATTCAAATAAGATGTAAGATCAGCTCGCATACTCGATACACAAACATAGATCTCATTAAAAAATTAAATGAGAGAGAGAGAAACCTGTTGAGGAAGCAATTAGCCTCTCTGTTGTTCTTCTTATATCTCCGGCTAAGTAGAGATGAATTGTGGTGTGTTTTATTGGTGGAAGATTTGCTTTGTTTGAAGAATATGGTTTCATTCTTTCCTGAAGGTGGTATACTTGCTTATGGTGATATTGAAGACGTGGGAACTGTTCCATTGTGTAGCATTTTTTCTTGTACTGATAACCATCTGAAAAAATCCGGTTTGTGAGAATTTTAACTTAAAGTACTAGCATTCAGTGTGAAAAAAATGTTGAGGAACTTTGGAAAGTTTTCCAACTTTTGGAAAGTTGGGAGCTTCTGTTCCGAAACGCAAATAAACGTAAAAAAAAAAATTGTTCCATATGAATTTGATATATTACAGGCATATTTGTATTTATGTGAAAAGAAAGTAATTTAGCATCTCGATAACTTTATTATTATTTTTCCATTTTTCTGGAATAACAACATTTTCTCATTATCACGTGATATTTGTTTACTGAACCAATGTGGCTACTGTTTCAATGTTGAACGAGGTTTTCCTTGCTTTTGTGTCTAAAACTCTTATGCAAGACAATTGCTATGTCACTTTTTGTCAATTGACATCAAGTTCATGGCGTTTTTTTTTATAAGAATAAGTCCCATCTTTTTTGCCATAACTAGTACAATGGGCAATACATTTGTTATTTATATGTCAGTATTTGTACTGTGTATATATTAGGCACATTTATTGACATAAAAACAGAGCAGAGTAGACTCATGGCTAAAAGGTATATCAATTATTTTAGAAGAGGATGGTATAACATTTTTCTTACCAGATTTACACCTTCGATTTTCGTTCTTATTTATCGTCCAGTTTTTAACTTTGCACTCTTTAGGAGTCCTTGCCCTACCAAACTGGAAATGAAGAGGTAAATGCAAAACTGATTTATTTCATTATTATATTAATTTGTATCGCTAACAACTAATATCCTCTTTAACCCTTTGCAATTATTTATTATTTCTTATGTGTATATAACGTTAGAGATATACAAGCCTGTCAAATGTAATTGAACTGTTTATATAGAAGTTGGAAATATACACCAATAGAACCAATTCACATTGTAATTACAAAATTATCTTTTAATGATAAATTTTTCATGATTGAGTACACTTACTTTTGTCTTAAGGGCAGGAGTATCATCATAATCACTAGCCATTTCTTCAAAAGTATCAACGATCACTAAACAAAATTTAAAAAATAATTTTAGGAATAAAACACTATATTAATTGGTGTAGGTGTGTACCAATTCTTTTTGAAATTGGACCAAACCGCAGGGGTGGGTGGGGATGGTAGTTTAGAGGAATTTCAAATACATGTACTAGTAAATTTCAAGTTTAATTAAGTTACCAGGGCAACATAATTCGTTGAAATAAAAGATAAAGATAATTTAATATTTTGTTTGTGTTTAAATATTTGATGGAGTCAATTCGAGGTGGATTTTGTGGGTCATCCATACCCACGAATTTTCATCTCTCTTGTATAGTTTACTTTGTCAATGTTTTAATTTCTTTTATCACTAAACTGTGCTTTCACAAGATTAAGCAATAAGTTTTTGTTCAGGCTTTTTCAGTTAAACCGTTTAAATCTTCACAGATTCTCTTCGTCTGATACAGAAGGTTATGTCACTAAAATACCGCATGAATAATTTTCACACGTATACATGGCTCATTTGTGACATATTTTTTTTATTCCTCCAATTTTTATAGGGTTTATCAGGAACACAAAACTGCATCGTTAACTGCCGTGACATTCTACAACGCCATCGTTTTTATCGTTTTCGATAAGAACTACCTACATGTATTCTCATTTGATTTCTTTTTAACAAAGTAAAATATTGAGTCATAATTTAGATTACGAATCGATGCAACAATTGCTAATATGAACTTTTAGGATTTTTGTTTCCGTCCCATTTTACAGAGAATATTAATACAGACATTATGCTGTGTATTCCAATTAGATTAAAGCCAGTTCTTTCACTATCGACAGAGAAACGAGGAGGGCATACTCTAAAACCTGGCCTGGCCCCTTTGGCCTGGCCTGGCCTCTAAGTTGGCCTGGCCTCTATTTTGGCCTCTAATTTGGCTTCAAACCAAATTTTGGCCTGGCCTCAAAAGTTGGCCTGGCCTCAAATTTGGCCTCTGTAAAAACTTTTGGCCTCAATTTTGGCCTCACTCAAAAATAATTTCTTTTTCAGAATTTGATTGATTTTATTGATTTTTTATTGGTTTCATTTTTTCACAGATTAAGCAGGTAAATGATATATTTCTGTTGATATGTAAATGTGAAAATTAAAATAATTATACACTACTACCAATCTGATTTATTTTTATTGATTTTCTATTGATCTGTTGCAATTCTGAAGACTATAACACAGAGCATATAATTTTACTTTCAATAAGACACTCTCTTAATGATTTATTAAATGTGCCTTTATTTTTTTTAAATTTCCATGGTAAGAATGATAATTTTTACAGAGTAAAACATTTAGGAACATCACAATTAAATTATCAAGACAACAAAGAAATGCAGATGAGTAGTAATTAACTAAGAACTAAAAAGAATTTAAAATTTGCCATTTTAAGTATTACTTGTTTAATACAAGTTTTTTTAACTGTCTTTATTCAGAATAAAAAAAATCTCTTTGATGTTGTTGACTACTTTTACAAACTGATAGAAAAAAGTCAATACTATGATATGCAAGTAATTGACCACATTTTATGTGATAGGGTTCTAATGGTCTGGTGCATAGGATGCAATTGTTGTACAGCACAAATGTTATTAAACTATCATCAAACTCAACTTTTGTTTTGATAATTGTAGGTAGTGAAAGTTGTAGCAGGAAATTCTTTATAAATCATGGGTGGCTTTAAACAGCCTATGCACATATACATGTCATTACTGATTAACTTCAACCTTTAAACTCCCTGTCAAGAACCGTGCCGCAGAATTTTTTGTCATTTGATATCCAATTACAGTGTTACGCCACAGGAACAGAAAGTTATAAATTATCTGATAATGTTATTTATCTTAATTCTTTTTTAAATACCAACTGTTCTTAGATTAAAGTGAACATGAATTTTTAACAGAGTAATCAAATCAGTATGATATAAATATTTTGGTATCTGTCTTGGTATATTTCTTTGAAAAAAAATCTTAGGTGCCTGTATTCATATATCACACAGATGATGCAGGCGTAAAGTAACACAACACTCCACAGTGTGTGAAAGATGATGATTCATCTCCTTAACAAGTGGGAATTTTTCAAAGCTATTAATGACATTTGACATGAATTATTACTAGAGATTTTTTTTAATTCTCACAATATGGAAAACACTCAACAAACTCTGATACTTTTTTTTCTCAATAATTATAAGCAAGAGTATCGGTAGCGTGTCGGTATGAAATACCTGTAAATAATAAAATGAAATAAGTGTACACTGATCAATTGATAATCAATAAAATAAATCATATTGGTGGTAGTACATGATTATTTTTAATGTTCACATTTACATATCAACAAAAATATATTAATCACCTGCTTAATCTGTGAAAAAAAAATGAAACCAATAAAAAATCAATAAAATCAATCAAATTCTGAAAAAGAAATTATTTTTGAGTGAGGCCAAAATTGAGGCCAAAAGTTTTTACAGAGGCCAAATTTGAGGCCAGGCCAACTTTTAAGGCCAGGCCAAAATTTGGTTTGAAGCCAAATTAGAGGCCAAAATAGAGGCCAGGCCAACTTAGAGGCCAGGCCAGGCCAAAGGGGCCAGGCCAGGTTTTAGAGTATGCCAACGAGGAGGACTTTTACCAAATTCTAAAATTCTCTTCAATATACTCGGTATTTATAACAAGAGAACCCATGGGCTTTATAAGTCACCTGAGCATTATGCAACAACTTTCCACTGATTTAATTTGATTCATGTTTTTAGCCAGATGCTACATGTATGGCATTCTTAATTTTGAAAGAGGCACAATTGATCATCAAAATAATACACTTAACAGTTGCTTAGTTTGTTAACTTAATATCCATAAACAGGGTGGGGAACAAAAAATGCATTTCAAGTAATCAGTAATATTCAGCAATAATCAGTATTGCCCCTATCACACATGAACCCCTGACCATTATGCCTAGACCCACAAATTGCACATTTTTTGAAAAAGCACCCTTGCTTTTCAAAAATATTTGATTAATACCAAGGAGCAGATTTCAAACAATTCATCCAGTTTCAGTATATAAGTACACCCCCCCCCCCTTTGGTACCCCTGACCCTGGGGCCTTGAAATTCACAATTCTGGAAGATTAGGGTCCTTGCTCATCATAACTACATAGGTAGTTCATCTGCTTAATACTAGTACCCAAGAACAGAGAAGAAAATTTTCAAAGATTTAATGTATTTTCACTATATAATCAATAGAGTCCCACCCTATCACTAGACTCCCCGACCCAAGGGCCATAAAATCAAAATTTTGAAAGAGGTATTCTTGCTCATCATAACTATGTACTTAGTATATTTAATTCCTAGGTGCATAAAAGAAATTTTTCAAAGAATTAATGCATTTTTACTTTATAACCAATAGAGCCCAGCCCTAATTCCCGAACCCTGACCCCGGGGCCATAGAATTCACAATTTTGGTAGAGGCACTCTTGCACATCATAAATATGTTCTTAGTTTATTTAATACCCAGGAGCAGAGAAGAAGATGTTCAAAGAATTCATGTATTTTCACTATATAATCAATAGAGCCCCGCCCTAACACCAGAATCCATGACCCTGGGGCCGTAAAATTCACAATTTTTGTAGAGGCACTCTTGCTCAGTATAACTATGCATTTATTTAGTTTATTTAATACCAAGGACCAGATTTTCAAAGAATTCAGGTAATTAATTTCACTATATAATATATGGAGCCCCACCCTAACACCAGTGCCCATGACCCTGGGGCCAAAAAATTCACAATTTTGGTAGAGGTACTCTTGCTCATCATAACAATGCACTTAGTTAGTTTATTTAATACCCAGGAGCAGAGGAGATTTTCATAAAATTCATGTATTTTCACTATATAATCTATAGAGCCCCACCCTAACACCAGAACCCCTGACCCTGGGGCCAAAAAATTCACAATTTTGGTAGAGGTACTCTTGCTCATCATAATTATGCACTTAAATAGTTTATTTAATACCCAGGATCAGAGAAGAAGAATTTCATAAAATTCATGTCTTTTCACTATATAATCAAGAGAGCCCCGCCCTAACACCAGAACCCCTGACCCTGGGGCCAAAAAATTCACAATTTTGGTAGAGGTACTCTTGCTCATCATAATTATGCACTTAGTTAGTTTATTTAATACCCAGGAGCAGAGAAGAAGATTTTCAAAGAAATAATGCATTTTCACTATATACTTATTTAGCCCCACCCTAGCACTAGAACCCCCTGACCCAGGGGCCATGAATTCCAAAATTTTGGTAGAGGACTCAATGCTGATTACAATAATGCAAACAGTTTGACTGCTTGATGTACAGGAGTAAAGAAGAAGATTTTTAAAGATTGCATTAATTTTAGTGGTTTTTGCCCCAGGCCCCAGGGGGGCAGAGACCATGAAATTCACAATTTTTGTTCCCCTTCACCCATAGATGCTTTGTGCCAAATTTGGTTGAAATTGGTTCAATGGTTGCAGAGAAGAAGCTGAAAATGTTCAAATGTTAACGGACAACGCACGACGCACGACGACGGACAAAAACAGATAGCAATAGGTCACCTGGACTTTACTCCGGTGACCTAAAATGCATTGTATTTCATTTCATTTAAAAGAAAAGAGAAAGTTTCATTCGTTTTGAAAGAATGCTATATTTGAAAGTAATGTGATTAGTTTGAGTTTATATTTTTACAAGAAAATGTCATAAGATAAAAAACTACTTCTATTTAACCCTATCTGTTTATCTTTTTTTTGTGTACAAGCGATAAATGATATCGTTATTTTTCCGATTTATTTCCTTCATATTTACCCATTTCAAATTTTAATGATATATCTTCAGTCATATTTTATCAGTCACTTTTCTCTTCTAAATCTAGCAATTTCATGTCAAAATACAGAACAAAGCAGTGCACTTATAATCGTAAGGTAGGAATCACAAATCCTAAAAATGACGTATTCTCAAATTTCCTTATTATTTGGATCAGGTTGGTAATTGAGTCCGTTTTTAAGGTGAGGGTATTCAATTTTTAAAAAACAAATATGTATTCAATATGTGGGACTCCCAAGGAAATCTTGGGTACACCATTGCCGAGAATCGTAAACATAGCCTTTTCTTTGTTAAAGATGGTTTACACATTCAACTGTCTCAAAATGATCATGTTTCTTTACTCAGGAAATTTGAATGACACCGGAATACTCAAATATATGCTTAAATATCCCAACTTAATACGAAATAGACGTTGGTAAAAATAAAATCCTGCTATATACACACGCATATGAGCCTTTAGAACCAGTAATAATTCTCTGGAATCATTGTTTTTACATAAAGTTTGAATTACTTTCAATATTGAATCCCAAAAGTTTAATTAATTTGAAAATATCGGTGAAAACACTTTTCACCTAATCAAAAGAGATCTACTCCAACATTTACAACAAAGCACTTAATGTTAATGCATGAAATATATAAATTGATTATAATAACGCTTTTGAAATGTTTTGTTTTTAACATATTTTATTGACAATTTGTCAAAGGGATTGAACACACGTTTTCAAAAACTTAGATAGTCCTCTCCCGTACATAAAATCTGAAAAGCCATACAACATTTACAAAGTTTTACAACAATATATACATATACATAGAAAAACAAAAATAAATGTTTCCATGAATAAGGAATAATATCAATTGATAAAAACGGTGATGATAAAAACAATGTTAACGTTTATATTATCAAAATATTATAATTTCTATAGAGATAATACAAATAAGTGTTGATTAGAACGATCTTTATCCTGAATAAATTTTTGAACAATACCAAACCTTTTTTTCATTTTTTCTGCGATGATAATGAATCATCTCCCCATAGCAATTTATACAAATGAATCATTTTTACATTACAAGTTATGCGTTCATCATCAAAGGTCTTGATTTGATATATTTTCTACACACAAAGTTCTTTTGATATCTTTATAATAATATTTGTATTATCTAATTATAATTTTCATATGTGATTTTAGTTAAAATTGTAATTTAGAAATGATGTTGCAGCTTCGGTAAAGTTATTTTTATATTCATAAGCAACAATTAGAAAATTAAATTTATTTAATAATTTCAAATAATTCAAATCTACGAGTACATACACACTGTACATGTACTAGCTGAGTCCATCTTTATTCGAATTGCTTGTTTGCCAAATCTTATCAGACTGAAATAAAACAGTCCAACAAAAACTTTTTTTGACCTCCTGTAGACATTTATATTTTTTATTCATTAAAATATTTATATCAACTTTACATTTGCACGTGTTTTGCATATTATTTAAATGCAGTAACATGTTTTTTCGTCTAGGATGCTACAAAACATTCTCATTCAAATATACCAAACATTATTAAATCCCTTTTAAAATTATACTTATAGTCTTTTTGTTCTTAAAGTAAATTTTTACATCATATTGAATATTTTCCCTTTTCATATCGTAAAGCAATGGTCAAAAAAGAAAAAAAAATACAAAAGATAAGAAAGTCTTAAATTTCTTATGTATTAAAGAAATACACGAACTTACCTCAGTTAGTTTGTTTTAGAAGACCAGATCAACTGCATACAATTTCTTATATAAGATACTTGGAATGTTCCTTTTTAATTCAACAACGTTTTTTTGGTATTGAAAATATTCTTTAAATGAATAGAGATATAATCTGTCTTGTCTTTATCACGTATGTAAATCGAAATACACGATTGATTACAATTTGACAGTCTTCCCCGTTCTTCACCATAGAAATAACCACTTACAATGTATATGTACATAAGGTGTATAGCTTAAATATTCGGAGAAACGTGCAAATAGTAATCTTTATATACCGCATATTTGAGTTTGCATTTATGCCGTTGTTGTTGAAGCTCTACTCTCATTTTATACGTCACCATTCGCCTCTTAGTTCTCGAGAATCTTTCCTGTATAAGGCTCATGAGGCTATGTCTAAACTAATTCTTTTCATGAAACAAATGGAGATAATGAACAGTAATCAAGATCGAAAGTCTATAAAATAATAATAAATAGATATGTATTAACATTTATGGATAACTGCATGCTAAGGTGGTGCTAAATTTGACACAAGAAAACACAATCGAATGTTAAGGAATTGGAATTGTCATTTATTTTACGAATAAATGACAAAATATTACACCAAGAATAAACACACAATACAGTTTTAAAAAATACATCAAACTTAAAACATAATACCATAATTTAATAAAGGGAGATGTAGCTTGTTAAAGATTCCAAAAATGCCTCAACCCGAAAAATCGAATGTAAAAAGTAATACGCACAGTATTGCGACTAGAATAAATCTAAAGCTACAAGACAAGATAATCTCGCAAATTTTATTTACAAATAGTGTCAAAAATGATGTTCTCTTCTTGCTTTATCATATAAGAAATGTGAATCAATTTGCAGGCTCCCTTCAGTCACTCAAATTTATTTAGTAATATATATGTTATACAGCTAAAATCGGGCTTGGTACAAAAGGTCGAATATTAGACCTTCTATCTGTAGATAAATTAAACATTACCGAATTTACTATGACAAACTTCATGTTCTGCATCATAGAAACTGTCAAGAACTGAAGTCTTATGCCTATGTACACAAGGTGTAACGGTAAATTAATATCGTGCAAAAAGTTTGATTAAACAAGTACTGTAGAAGTACATTTTTCCGCGTGGTATTAATTTACGCTATGTACGCGGTCACAAATTTTCCGCGGAAATTTGTCCAAGTGTTCTTAATATAAATGTAAGGCATATAGTGACAGTCTAAGGAATCCGCATAATTTTCTACCCGCGGATTAAACAGAAATTGAGATTCCGCGGAATTATGACCCCGTGGAAGAAAGTACGTCTACAGTATTCTTAACATATATTTTTGTGTTACTATGACGGAACAAATAGCATCATTTCTTATTTAAGAAATATTTTTTAAACAAAATTACCCCTATATTCATAAAAAAAATTGCATAAAATAATCATTTTTATCAAAAAAACAAAAACAAAAAACCAACACCTATAATAACACCTGACCGATAAAAACGACTTGCATTCATTACATTACGACAAAAAGTTAAAGTTGTACATCGATGTAATTCATTATATCCATTAGCAACCAGATAATCGTGTACGTCCACGGGCAAATCTATCACAATTGTGAATGTTCACATGATTTGGAAAATGGTCGTGATATTGACCTTTTTTACAAATATATTTTATTATTGGATCGTGTTTTGACCGCCGCATTTTAATATGAATATTGATAGGCCTTTGCTTATTTATGAAACATTTGACAACTAGATGTTTATACATGTATGTGGTCAGTATAGAGGGTTCATGGGTTGTTCCGCAAGGTGCAGTTGTTAGAGCGTTTACTCTGGAGTCACCAAAGAGTCTATAGAAAGAGTGGCAAAAGGTGCTGACGAAAAGTCCCTCACTGATAAAAGGCCGTAAAAGCGGAGTTCGGGACTAAATTTGAACTTTCCACCGGCAACTGGTGGCATCTCAATATGGTGAAAAAATCTTTAAAGGATCTTAAACAAACATACAAACAAACGTACATGTAGGTCTTACTATTTTCTGCATAGTCATGTTTAAGCATTGCTGGGCTTGTGTTTCATAGTACATTTTCATCATGAGAAAAAAGTTTCACGTTTGATAAACTAAGTTAATCTGAAATATTGCCGATTCGGCGTAAAACATTCATTCCATCAATCTGGTATTACGTACATATGCGGTGTATAAAATGAAAAAAAGGTCCTCATTGAGTTTTAATTAAATATATCTTTTTGTGAATTAAGAAAACTTCACAAAAATGAACCTTTTCATATTGATCTCAGGTTGTTCCTCTGACTCGCGAGCCGGTGAATTAAGATGTCAACCGGTCAATCTTGTATATTCCCTAGTCTATTGATTTACAGAGCATAAATATAGCCACCTCCCCTTATTGGAGAGTAACATGTAGTCGAACAAACTATTTAAGAACTGCGAACGATAGTATTGTTCCGTTTTCACCGTTTTCAAGAGCTGGAATTATTGATAATTTACTGTTTAGCGCTGGTATTAGGACGATTTATCAATTACCATTGAACTGTTCTTTGTATTAAACAAAGATTTTATGGCCAAATTGCTATTTATATTGAATTAATTGGTTTCAAAATGTAGGCGGGAATCGAGAGTTAGCGTGCGTGTTTCTTTCACTTTTCTTAATTTTGTTTATACGCTTTTACAGTTGAGTACCAGATCGAAGGTTTGATAGGCCAATGACTCACTAGAAAGGGGAATTATGAAACCAACCCCTTGTATGGGGAAAATAAATCATGAATGAATGAATGCCAAAATATTTTCAAGTAACGACCCCCCCTTCTCTGTTTTAAAACGATCGATTGTCTTAATCATTGATAAGCTTAACTTGCATTAAATTATGATGTGTTTTTAAATTTTACTGCACTTTCTAGGAACGTACATGTACATTCATCTATTTTTTATCCTTTTCCCGGAAAGGTGCGTGTGTATAATTTGGTCAATATTATACCTGCATGTTTTAATTCAAGCGCTTTTCTGATATTTAAATATAAAATAAAGTTTATATACATGTAGATACTTAATAATAGTTTTTAACGATCTTAGAAAGAATCCATTGGAGATGGACTTATGAGATTCCATCTTTTTATTCCTTTAACAGAAAAAACTTAAATGTTGGAACAGCGGTATAGAACAAAAACTACAAATGTCCTAGCGCGTAAGCCCCATCTTACAAAAATTAAGACCCTTCTAATAAGAGGCTCGATATTTGAGTCCGAAGTATATCTAATATGAATATCACAATACAGCCACGTAGTAGCGTTTTTGAAAGTTTGGGGGGGGGGGGGGGGGTACCTGAGAAAAAAATACTTACCTGAAAAGTTGACAAGCAAAAAACAAATGGAAACAGGAAAAGTTGCCCAATGTTGACAGTCCTATTTCGTGGGATGGGGGGCTTACTTTCTCAATGCCAATTTTTTCCCCGTACCAATTGCCTGCAGTATGAATAAAACCTTAAGGAGTGGATCTTATCTTTTCAAAGAAGTGGTTCCAATTTAACACCACCAACAAAAGTTGGTCTGGTAGAACGAGATGATGTTTATTTATGACAAATCTTATGAGGGAGTGAAAAGATGTTTGATAAGAAGTAACTGACCCTTTGAATTTACTAGTGGGCTCTCAGATATTACACTTTCAGAATGGCAGACTTAATGTCTATAATATATATCGGTATAGAACCATTATTTCCGAATATTTACAATCAACATACCCGACTTTAATAGCACATGTCTAGTTGCAACGTGTGTATGTCATGGTCCAAAGAGCTATTTATGTATCAAAAAGGGATGAATGCTCCTGAATAGACAAATTGTATATTACGGCGCCGCTGGAGGGCCAGGTAAATTATCTGAGAGCCCACTAGTAAATTCAAAGGGTCAGTTATCAAACATCTTTTCACTCCTATCCCTGACACACTCATAAGATTTGTCATAAATAAACATCTTTTGGTTCTACCAGACCAACTTTTGCTGGTGGCGTTAAATTGGTAACACTGGGGTGCCAGTGGTCAGTTACCGCTTCTTTGAAAAGATGAGATCCACTCCTTAAGGTTTTATTCATATACTGCAGGCAATTGGTACGGGAAAAAATTGGCATTGAAAAAGTAAGCCCCCCCCCCTACCCCCCCAACGAAATAGGACTGTCAACTTTGTGCAACTTTTCCTGTGTCCCTTTTTTTTTTGCTTGTCAACTTTTCAGGTAAGTATTTTTTTTTCTCAGCCCCCCCCCTCCACTTTCAAAAACGCTGCTACGTGGCCGTATTGTATTATATTAAATAAACTTCGGACTCAAAATATGAAGCCTCTCGTTCGATGGGCATTAATTTTTTTTAAGGTGGGGCTTACTAGCTAGAACATTTGTAGTTTGGCTTCTATACCACTGTTCCCACATTTAAGTATTTTGTGATAAAGGAACAAAAAGAGGAAATCTCATAAGTCCATCTCCAATGGATTCTTTCTAAGATCGTCAAAAACTATTATTAAGTATCTATATAATTCTTATTTTATATTTAAGATCAGAAAAGCGCATGGATTAAAACATGCAGGCATAATATTTAATATTGACCAAATTAAAAACACCCCCTTTCCGGCAAAAGGATAAAAAAAAAATAGATGAAGACATGTACGTTCCTAGAAAGTGCAGTAAAAATTAAAAACACATCATAATATAATGCAAGTTAAGCTTCTCAATGATTAAGACAATCGATCGTTTTTAAATAGAGGAGGGGGGGTTGTTACTTGAAAATATTTTGACATTCATTCATTCATGATTTATCTTCCCCAGAAAAGGGGTTATCAAACCTTCGAACTGGTATTCAACTGTAAAAGCGTATAAACAACATAAAGAAATGCTGAAAGTGAAATTAAATAGTTTGTTCTACTACATGTACCTCTCCAATAAGGGGAGGGGGCTATAATTATGCTCTGTAAATCAATGGACTAGGGAATATACCAGATTGACCGGTTGACATCTTAATTCACCGACTCGCAATACATAGGAACAACCTGAGATCAATACGAACAGGTTCATTTTTGTGAAGTTTTCTAAATTCACAAACAGGAATATTTAATTAAATCTCAATGAGGACCTTTTTTCATTTTATACACCGCATATGTACCAGATTGATTGATTGAATGTTTTACGCCGAATCGGCAATATTTCAGCCACATATCGGCGACATATGTATCAGAAATGAATTTCAAAAATCATACATGTCATGATAAATGAATTGCAGGGTAGTGAATATGTACATAAAAATTATATGAACGAGATCAACATAAAAACGACTTACCTTCAAAATATCTATTGATAATATTGTTCATTAAAGAAAAGTTATTTTGCAAAGAATCAAAATAAAATGAACCATGTTGGTGCAAATCGCACATTAATCGCGGTGTCCTGACAGTTGTTCACATTTTCTCTAATTTGTCCGAACAAATTACTAATTCGTCCGTACAAATAACTAATTTGTCCGAACGAATTTCTAATTTGTCCGAACAAATATCTAATTTGTCCAAACAAATAACTTATTTGTCCGAACAAATAACTAAATCGTCCGAACGAATTTCTAATTCGTCCGTACAAATAACTAATTTGTCCGAACGAATTTCTAATTTGTCCAAACAATATCTAATTTGTCCGAACAAATAACTTATTTGTCCGAACAAATTTCTAATTCTTTAGAACGGATTTCTAATTTGTCCGAACGAATATCTAATTCGTCCGAACAAATAACTTATTTGTCCGAACAAATTTCTTATTCGTCCGAACGAATTTCTATTTTGTCCGAACGAATATCTAATTCGACCGAACATTAGATAACTAATTCGTCTGAATGAATATCTAATTCGTCCAAACAAATATCTTATTTGTCCGAACAAATTTCTAATTCGTCCGAACGAATTTCTAATTTGTCCGAACGAATATCTAATTCGTCCGAACAAATAATTAATTCGTCCGAACAAAAAAAAAATTTTTGCCTTGCCCTCCAGCGGCGCCGTAGTATATCTCTCTTTACAAGATAATTTGTGCAAACATCTAATTTGTCCGAACAAATATCTAATTTGTCCGAACAAATAACTAATTTGTCCGAACCAATCTCTAATTCGTCCGAACGAATATTTTATTCGTCCGAACAAATAACTAATTCGTCCGAATGAATATCTAATTTGTCCAAACAAATATCTAATTTGTCCGAACAAATACTAGAGTAACTTATTTGTCTGAACAAATTTCGAATTCGTCCGAACGGATTTCTAATTTGTCTGAACAAATTTCTAATTTGTCTTAACAAATATCTAATTTGTCCGAACAAATAACTTATTTGTCCGAACAAATTTCTAATTCGTCTGAACAAATAACTCATTCGTCCGAACGAATTTCTAATTTGCCCGAACAAATAAAAATATTTTTTTTACCTGGCCCTCCAGCGGCGCCGTAATTTTGCAAAGAATCAAAATAAAATGAAACGTCTTGGTGCAAATCAAATATAATTCACGGTGTCCTGACAGTTGTTTACATTTTCCCTGATTTGTCCGAACAAATAACTCATTCGTCCGTACAAATAACTAATTTGTCCGAACGAATCTCCCTCATTCGTCCGAACAAATAACTTATTCGTTCGAACGAATTTCTAATTTGTCCGAACAAATATCTAATTTGTCCGAACAAATAACTTATTTGTCCGAACAAAGAACTAAATCGTCTGAACGAATTTCTAATTTCAACAAATAACTTATTCGTCCGAACAAATAACTAAATTCGTCCGAACGAATTTCTAATTTGTCCGAACAAATATCTAATTTGTGCGAACAAATAACTTATTTGTCCGAACAAATTTCTATTTCGTCCGAACGAATTTCTAAGTTGTCCGAACGAATATCTAATTCGTCAGAAAGAATATCTAATTCGTCCGAACGAATTTCTAATTTTTCCGAACAAATAAAAACATTTTTTTACCTGGCCCTTCAGCGGCGCCGTACTTAAGTGCCGAGCATAGGATAAAATTTGCAGCTCTCCACCGGCAACTAGTGGCGTCTCCATTTGAGTAAAAAAATTCTCGAGAGGTACGTTAATCAACATAAAATCAATCAAACACCACACTGGGTGTAACTAAATGCAATAGACAAGGAAGAATTAGACATGTTAAAAACATTTCAAAGAATTTTATGCAGGGCGAAATATGAAATGAGTTACAAGGCAGTTTCCGGCGGAGAAATGTATCAACCAGATGCGTATTCCTCCACCAATTTGAATGGAGCGTAGCGGAGTAAGCCGAGGATTGCCGATAGAGTCCACGATGGTGCAAAACCGACCATTTATTTTTTATTCAACCAATACCAGATCACATTCTCATGTAATCGAGAGGTTATGGAAATGCTTACCATGTGGGACAATTAACTCTTACATCCCTTTTAGTTTTTCATTGCAAAAGGTTATCCCATGTTCACGGTCTCGCGGTAAAAGTTTGCAAAAGTGGACTGTGCAGAAGTCATTTTGTTAAAAAACATAGTAGTACCAGAGCAAACATTAATCCAAATCACACATATACATGTACATATAACCCGGCCTTTATTATTTTATTATTTCCAAAACGAAATGCTATTTATAATAACTTTACATTATTCTAATCTTTTTATTAACATGGACGACTGCATGAGTTCTCCTCCGTTGCGTATTGTTTGATACCACACTTCGTCTCGATGGACCCCCGAGAACGGAGCATTAAGATTAGTAGTTGTACATGATCTATACCACCACCCGGAGCCACACTGAGCAGAACATTTAGCAGAATTGTCATGATCAAATGTATAGAATTCCTCGCCTACCACACTATGGTCTCGGAATTCATCACGTGCTGTAAAAATAATTACTTTTGATATATCAATATATCCTTTTAAATTTGCAAGTGGGCCCAATAAGAATTGTTAAAAACTTTTGAATTTTAATGTTCTATGAAAAATAAAATTTATTTCAATTCTTGTTTGATTACTTTATTTTTCGAGCAAAATAGTCCATATTTAAAATTACTAGTATGTATATTTAGAAAAGAAAAAAGTTTGAACGGCAATCAAAACAAAGTATGGCAATTGTTTAATTGCAATATTTAGAACCTCCGACGTATGCGTGATGGAAATGAGGAATTAAATTACATTTTAAAAACATTTTAAATGTCTGCGCTTAACAATGCAGTATATTTTTATAACTAACTTTGATCCCCTTTGTGACCCCGCCCTTATTCCACGAGGAAATGATTTGAATAATTATCAATCTACCTAAGGATACCTTTATAGAAAAATGACAAATCATGACTTGGCTGTTCGTGAGAAATTTTCAAGAATGTTCCTATATTCGTTTGTCCAAGTTGTGGCCCCGCCCTAAATCCTGGGGTCATGATTTGAATACGTTCTAAAGGGTTCATCTATATTAGACTTGGCTTAAGTTCTTTGAGATAAAGATTTCTAGAGATATTTTCATATTTTCTATGTAAAACTTGATTCCTTTTGTCGTCCCTGTTCTATCCCCAGTAACATGGTTTGAAAACTTGAATCTTCACTACCTGAGGATTTGACTATATCAATATGACAATTGAAAGTTTAGCTGTTTTATTTTCTTTGAGGAGAAAGGTTTTTGAAAAAAAAAAATTTCCAATACTTATATTTCTTTCTAAGACTGTAACTCCTATTGTAGCACCGCCCTACCCTTGGGTCATAATATGAAACACTTGAATGCACAGTATGTAATAAGTTAATAATTTACCTCATTTTAGAAATTGGTTATACGTAAAGCATGCTCTTGCGCAACGAATCAACTGAGATATATATACTCCGTATGCAGGTAATGAAGGTATATTGCTGCATAAGTAAGGGAAGTTGACGAAAGAGAACATGGATATTTCTTCAAGACAAAACTTACTTATATTTCCTGAAAATGTACCTAACGACAGCCGATAACCATCTGTCTCATTTGAGACTGAGAAGGATGAATATTGAGCATTATACACGTGACCATCAGTCTTCTTCATCATTATATACAGAGAACTGTTGTAAGTTGTTGTCAGTTGATGAATCAGGTCATTTCCTGTGAATGCGAAAAATTGTTTGTCTTTCTCTCTTTTAATCATTGCGGAAAATAGGTTTCCTAAGACATGCTAGAGACCCATTGCTAGAGTATCATGGTACAATTCAACAATGCTTTTGATTCTAACTAAATTTTTTTACTGTTGTTAACTATCTATCTATATAATTATAAAGTACTACTTCACGTATCAATGAAAATGCTGTAGAAGAAAGGATTTTTGAATAGGAATAAATAGGAAGAATTATTAATTACATATATTGATTGATTGTATGTTGTTTAACGTCCCTCTCGAGAATTTTTCACTCATATGGAGACGCCACCACTTGCTGGTGGAGGGCTACAAATTTTGTCCAATGCTCGGCACTCAGGGCCTTTGAGCAGTGAGGGATCTTTTTCGTGCCAGCACATACTGCGGCACGGGGCCTCGGTTTATACGGTCTCATCCGAAGGACCGGTCTACACGTCCCACAGTGGGATTCGAACCCGCGACGTAAGGATTGACTCATTGCTTCGCGACTCTAGAGCAGACGCTCTAACCACTGCGCCATGCGGGCGACTAATTACATATATAAAAGAATATATAAAAGAATAATAAAGTTTCATGTCAGGGAATTAAAGAAAATTTAGTATCCTGTTAAACCATAATATCATAGTATCTAAAGTAATAATCAATATTTATGATAGCAAATTACATGTTTTGTGAAATTCTGAATATTATATTGTTAGTTTTCAACCTTATAGATACATGTATAAGATAAAGAGTAAACCTCGAAATTTGAAAATAATTATCGATTTTTTACTACAGCAACAACATGCACTAGGATTTTTTAAAAATGATTTTAAAAAATATTTTCTGATGAATAAATATAAGCTAAAAATTAAACTTGGTCATTTGAAAACAAAAATTACCCAGCCAATAGTTTCCATGCACATCTCCAAACCCTTTCTTGTATTTATCCCATGTTGCTTTGAACTCCACGGGAGGGTTGTCCCGAGACCGAAACTGAATAACCTGTGGAAATCAATAGAAGTTCACATCTATTTAAAATTTTGAATCAATGTAAACTCCTGTTTTAGGCTTACAAAAGTTTTTTTTATATATTTATTTAATTTTATTATTTAATTTTTTTTTTATGTATTGATATTCTCAATCAAAAGCAGAATTGAAGTCTTCTTAATTTTGGCGTTACAGAAGCATTGATTTTTTTTTTCAAATATCAATTTCCTTCACGATGTTTATCTGCAAAACTTCTTGCAAATAATATCTGCAAAAATTTCAAAGCACCAAGATTCTACTTTACTACAAGCTCTAGATATTCTTCATTCAAAGTTTTGAATATCTGATCGGAACTGATGATCATGTATTTATACTATTTATATTACTTGTAAAGTAAAGGTTATTCAAAAGTTAGCGCCAAAGCAAATCTATCAATATTTGATCCATGAATAACATTTTGTTGCTTTAACTCGTCTATAAATAAATATTGATATTAACACTTTTCAACGTTTAAATGACGTCATTTACCGTCCAGCCTCCTCCTTGTATATCCATATTACACTTCACTTGAACAGGCTTATTTAAGTCCTTGGTAGGGTATATTTTGTATACACCAGTTTTTCTTTGACCGTTTTTATAGATATCCAAACAATCAACTGGAAGATGTCCACCTTTTAAAGAGAAAAAAAAATATTATTATTAATTAATCATTCAAAACTTTCTATTTATCATGCATTTTTTTACTTTATCCTTTAAAAACTATAATTAAAATCATATTTTTATTCAAATTGCCTTTTACTTTGCATATATCAAGTAAACAAAAACATGTCACTGTCTGCATTTATAAACGGACTTTCTGGATAAAATTGTATTACATTTAATTAATGAAATAACTGAAAAAAAATCAATTCCTGAAATAAATACACTAATGAATAATTTTGTATATATGCCTCAATTCATTATCATGAGCCATTTTTCAGACGAAGGGGAATTGAAAAAAAGGGACAAACTATTGAAATGGATGAAAACTGCAAAATATTAATGAAGAATTATGTTTCAGCACACAATTCTGCCTTCAATACAATAGAATCGTACAAAAAAATTACATATAAAAATTATGTTTAAGGCCTATTTCTTTTTAATTTTGATTAATCGTAGATGTAATTATCTACTCCCATTTCACCATTTCAAGTTGACTTCTCTCTTCATCCAAAAAGGTGCAATTGATGAATTTACATAATGAAAAAAATATTTGAATAAGAAAGATACTTCTAAATCAACCTTATCCACGAATTTTAGTCCCCACAAATAAATACATTTAATAGGTCAACATATTTATTAATTTCATTCACTGTAAATACGAGTTACTCACGAACCAACAAAAACTTTGCTTGTCCACGACCATTGAACCCCCCCCCCCCCATAAAATGATTGTACAATACCGTACATTTATGATTGCAGAGGTCGCTTCCACAACACATGGAACACGCATGTACAAATCGTTTTCTACCAAATAGACTTCCAGGATTATATGCGTTACAAATCTAAAAAAAAGTTCCATAAAAATTTAACTTGTACGAGTACATGCATTTGAGATCAGAACAGGAAAATTGGGATCACAGCGAGGCACCGTGTACCTTGAGTCTTTCTGAGAAAAGATATTATTAGTCATGGGAATCATTTTTAATTCCTTCATCTTTGAACAATGAACACTTATTACTATTCAAAAGTATTGTTAAAGTGCTATGAAAATGTATATTGCACAAAAGAACCTGACAGTGTATGAATCATATGGAGATAACAGTATTAAAGCTCAACAGTCCATAAAACACTACAAAATAGGAGCAGAGCAAACAGAGACCTCCAAAACATCATAGGTGGGATCAGGTGCCATGGAGGAGTGAGCATCCCCTGCTGCTTCTCGTCATGACAGGAAAAAAAGGAAAAATTCGTCATCAATACAGTGTGTAAATAACGGACTAAAAATTAGTTTGTTTTTGTCGTGTGGGGAAAGTTTTATCGAATGATGATATAGAAATACGTACTTGTCTTTGAAGACACATGGAGGAGAAAAAACGTTCACCAAATTCGTGAATTTCGTGGAGGTGACACACCTGTATTGTAGAAGACATAACATATCCAGAGAGACTAAACAGTTCGAATTTTGCAAGCTTACTGTATCTGTAACAATGTTATATATATACTTTTATTAATCTTTTTCTAATACAATACAAAATAGACTTGAAAAGACATCGACAAAATAATCTAAGAGGCTTATCAAATTTATTTTTTATGAACTGTTATGTACATAATTATTCATTTTTTTATTACATTTCTGCATTTGTTACAGAATAAAATATGTTCAAATCAAATGTTTGTTTTACATTCAATTACTACTCATGTTTTTATAATATTGTATATTATTTAATACTACAAGAGAACATACTCAAAACCAATAAGAAGCCAATGCCATATTATATGTTACTACTGCATTATTTAATTATTTCTTTTGGTTAATTACCTCATCTTCGTTGCAAACTCTGATTGTTCTACACAAAGAAGGGTCTGTAGTTTGTTGACAACTAAAACATATTGGACCTCTGGTTACGGGGTAGTCTGTGATTAAATAAAAAAACGATACGCTGTTACTTTCTTTCTGAAAAACTTAAACTACGGCCTTGTCATCCCCCTAGAGAATGAAATGCCCTTTTTCTTTTGGAGAGAAGTTAAAATACAGTGGTATTTCTTTTGACTGAAACACTTACCCAAAGATTTACAACCATGACTATTGCAGGCATTTCCGTCACAGCACTCGATACATTGTTTTATCGCAGTATTCGACGTTATATCAAGAGGACTGCTTCCAACGTTGGTTAAATTGCAATACTGAAATAATGAGCTATTAAAAAGCTGGAAAATCAATTGAAAATGACATAAAATGTAATACATTTGAATCATTTTTGTATTTTTTCATGGACAGAATATTATCACGTTTTGAATATTTACGAATTTTACACTTGTTGTTCATGAGATGTAGTCCTTTGTGTTTCCTTGCTTTAGAAACCATTCTTTAGTAACTTTACAGATGTTCTTTATCATGAGTTCAAATGAATATACAAGTACTTTTAATTAGGAAAGATAATTCAATAATTCAGACTTGTTTTACAATCTATGAATTATCTCCCTTTAGAAAGCCAAAACTTATCATTCTGTTTTTCTTTTCTAGGAGACTGTTAATCTCCTACGCCTAATTAATCCAATTAATCAAGTTGGCAAAAATTAGAACATAGGTCCTTGTGACTGGGCTCGTTTGGTTTTTATGATTAAATTG
Source organism: Saccostrea glomerata (assembly GCA_003671525.1). Classification (NCBI taxonomy): domain Eukaryota; kingdom Metazoa; phylum Mollusca; class Bivalvia; order Ostreida; family Ostreidae; genus Saccostrea; species Saccostrea glomerata. The sequence goes on along the minus strand of PRKT01000059.1, from coordinate 959,423 downwards.
CAGAAAGCATAGAGAAATTCACTACATACATAATAGTACGAAAAGATATATTTGACAGAAAACATTACAGGAGAGATACAAGATAAAATTAAGAACATGTAAACTAATTGCTTTAAAAAAAGCAGATATTTTTAATTTTAAAAAAAATTACACTCAAGGTATGGCAGCCGACCTTGTACAATGTTTCACCATTGTAATTCGTAAACTTTTCTGTATAGCAAACCTGCAAAATCACATACAAGGTATTTGCAAGCTAGTTACCACTGCAAATTTTACGCCTTAATTTTAAAAAACAGTTTATTATACATAATCCAAAAAAGAAAACTTATTTATTTGTCTTTTCAATTTGAATTTCATTCATTCATCTTTTATTTCCTCTGTTACAGAGATTTTTGACATGACAATGACATATAAATTATAACTCAATCACAATATGAGAAAAAAAGGAATACATATTGTAAGTAATAAAAAGAAAAAAAGAACAAAAATACACAAAACTGAAAAAAGCAGAAAATATTGCACATATGATACACTACTTTATGTAAAGGATAGCCATCCAAGCAGGGAGTTGGGGCGGTGGGGGTTATCCATTTACAAATCTGAGATTGCATTGTCTATTGTAGAGTGCACAAGAGGAGACGATGTGTACGTAATTCAGTTTTCTAAACTGGATTTCTTTTTCTGCTGACAATATTGTAAGTGGTGGTCTTCCAAGAAGAATGTTGAATAACTCGTCTTCAGGAAGACCACATAGTTCAGCTTCAAGGTGAACGTTAAACAAGTCTGAGAGAGAGTTCCACCATATGTTATGTTGGTTCAAGAGGGCTGGACAGGATATTGTCGCATGTGAAAAAACGTCTGTAATAGGGTAACCGCATAACATGCATGTAAACGGATTTTGAGCGGGTTTTGATGCAATAAGTTTGCAGATGAATTTAAAGTTTCGAAATTCGTTGAAAGAATCTGCAATTTTCCACAAGTTGAAAGGTTTCGATGTACAAAATACAGCATTACATCTGAGAAAATCTGGGTCAAACTCAGTTCGATCGTTGCGTTGGAGAGTGTGGTTTTCGTGAACAGCTGATGGCACTATAGATTTCCATGATAATTTTGATGGGAACGATCCAGAAGAGAGCCAGGTATTCAAGTAATGTGAGAGTTCATACGTCTGAAGAAGGAACAATGCATCCGGAATGAATCCCATTTGGTCTCCAGTTCCAGTTAGTTGATAGAGGAAGGAGAAAAGGCGTGATGTAAAGATCTTTTTTGAAAGATATTTGAGATCTAGTCTACAAAGTCTGCCAAAGAAAAGAAGTTTCCTGGTTTCAATTTCCGCATTGATTGGTAGAAGACCCATTAGTTGTTCTCAATTTTCTGATCTGGTAAGTTTAGGAAGGTTCAAAACTTGTTTGCTTATTCCTTGTTGTAGTGTGTTGATGCGTCTTATATCTTGGTTTATCTTGTGGTTCCACATTTCACAACCATAAAGAACGGATGGCATTACTATTGTTCTTTATAGATGAGACATCGTCTTTGTGTTTACAAGAGATATTTTCATTTCAGTTAATGCGTAGAATGATTTCCAACCTTTGGAGCAAGCGTTGATGACTCGAGATCTTGATTTAGTATTGTTGCTAATAGGAATTCTTAGTTGTTCTTAGACGTTTCCGTATTGTATTTTAGAGTCTCTTAAGTTAATGTCTTTTTCTGCAGGATGACTTTGGCCTTTAGCACGGAATTGCAGGATGCTTGACTTAGAAGCGTTGTATTCAAAACGCCATAGACAGGCATATCGGTACGCAATGTTCATCATCGACTGCAGAGATGAGGGAGAGAGTGCTATGCATTCGATGTCATCTGCGAGAGCTGGAGAGTGGTAATTGGTATCGAATATAACAGCACTAGTGTGGTTTGAGTTCTTGTGTTGTAGCTCATTTAACAAGTCGTTAATGAAAACAAGATAGAGAAAAGTTGAAAGAACACCTCCTTGTCTGACACCTTGTTGTACGGGGAATCAACGAGACATAGTTTGATTAACAATTACAGCGCTTTCAGTGTTGATACGACAGCCGTCGATGATTTTCCAGATTTGACCTGAGATGCCTAACTTATGTAATTTTAACATCAAACTTTGCCTCCAAACAGTATCAAACGCTTTACTTGTATCTAAAAAAACTTATGTAGACATTACTTCCCATCTCAAGATTGTGATACAGAGTTTCATGTAGATTAAATGACGCTGTAAGACATCCTAATCCTTTCTGAAAACCTTGCTGTTGTGTATTTGGAAAAGGTTGAGACAGTTCCAAGGAAGATATTTTGACAGAAATGATTTTTTCGAATATTTTGAAGAGACAAGGCAACAGGGAACTAGGCGGTAGCTGTTACTGACCAAGACAAATACTAGTATGTCATAATTAAACAAACACAGACACGATATAATCCATGATATTATCTTTATTTATTGTACATTAATTGTTTGAGATTTTAAGGAACTCTTGCAAGCAATTAAATTCATTTTTTAACGGTTTTGGTAAAAGTGTTTTTTTAATTCTTTGATAATTCCATACCTGTCCTTCCTCACATTTCTGAATATTGTGACAATGACGAGGGGAAATCACTGAGGAACAACTTAAACAGAACAACGGTTCAGCAGCTGGAAGTGAATAGCAATGATGAAAACAGTGTAATATATTATCGAACTATACAAATTCCCATTAAACGTTTAAGATTAAAGATGTTTTAATAAATGCCTTCAGAAAAATGAAGTCAACAAAGAGTTAAAATTGTTGATAGATTCCATGAAGTGTTTTTTTTTTAAACTTGATTGAAATACCACCATTTATGATAAAAGTTTTGGCTATTAAATCTTAATGTTTCTTTCATATTCGTGTAAAAATTGAAACCCTTACCTCTAACATATAATATTAAAGTCAACAACGTGGATAAAACGATGAATACTGCAAGATAAAAAAAACAATAACTAAAGAAAATCGTGGTAACGTTTGTTTTGATAGATCTCTTTATAATGGGAGAAACAAAAATTTTAGATGATTTGCCATTTCGGATAATGATGCAATGTTTCAAAATCCTAACTCTCTGTTACGTTTTTTTTTTTACTTCAGCCATCATAAGAAAAATTTCAAACCGTATCATTATTTGATACTTCAAGAAATTTCATTTTCTAAAAGTCCTTACATTATGAACCTAAATTTTTTATTGTAACTAAACCCTGAGTTAGTATATATTCACATTCTTACAATGCAGAGATTTGCATTTCTTTGCAGCACCATTCATACATTTTTAATTACTCATACATTAACTTGATAAATACGTGTATAAACACATAATAATAACTAGAGGTACTGTGAGCAATGAGCTCACTAAATGATACCCCCGCCTCCCATAATGTCCATGTGTTGCTATATATTGTCTTACGGTAATGTGTAAAGAGGAATAACTCGTTCTATCAAATGTTATCCGGAAGCTTCCAATGTGACGTCATAGGTAAATATATAATGGCAATGTTCATGTTTTGCAATGGGAAACCTAAAATACGTGTCGAATAAAAAAGTAAATTAGGAGGTGCACAATGGCAATATGTAATAAAGATTCTGTGAAAGTTTCATTAAATTTCACTCCGTAGTATAAGAGGAGTTGCGGATAAGAGATAAAGCGTAACAGACGGACGGACGGTCGGATGGAAGGACGTACAGACGGACGGAAATCCCGATCACTATATACCCTCCCGCTTTTCAAGCGGGGGGTATAATAACGTAGAATTTGAAAAAAGTTATACGAAAGAAACCTTGACCTCAAGCCAAACCATTATAACCATCAAATTAATTATTGAAAAAATAGAAATGACAAAAATACCAACCTGGAGAAAATAATGTCATTGTAGAAATTATCCGGTATCTAAGTCATTTAGCGGGCCTTATCAATGATACACAACTAAGATAAGCAGATAAAAACAGGAACACTATAAGAACCACAGGTAAACAAAGACATAAATTCATGATGTACCGAATCTTTGGATGACATTTTGATGAAAGTAGCATTATCAAAAATGAATAATTATTGAATAAATTTTTTTTTCGGCCATTAGTATTTGAATTGCTCCTTGCAAATAAATGAAATATGACACAAATTATTTTTTTAATATCATTGTGTTCACTATTTGTTTTGTTTCAGCTTTTGTTTATTTTTATATATGTAGTTCATTTGAAGCAGAAATGCAGAGTTACTGCTTTGATATAACACTTATTTTTACATTTACTAAATGAATGCTTTCACTACGACTATAGGATAATTTTATTTGACTTACGGATGGGTACTTGCTATAGATATTGTATTTGAAAATTCATTAATTTTCCCGGGAATCGAGAAGCCAAAATCAATGAAATTTAATATTTTTACTATTTTACTCTTTTTTAAAAAAGCCCAATTGACATATGATACATCCTCCTATTTTGCAAATACGATTAATTAATTTTTGGGGGGGGGGGCATTAAAAGACCTTTTCTTAGCAAAGTCTATCTTATAACACCATGAAATTAAGATAATAAGTTAATTTATAATAGATAGTGGCTGAAGTGAATTTCATCTCACTTTCTTAAATAAAGTTAAAATGTATTAGTTTTTCCCCATATATCTTATTTTTCTCTTATTTTCTACCCGTACATATGAAGAAGTGTTTAACAAAAATAAAAGTACGCAAGCCATACATAAAATATTCATTTGAAAATTCAAAAAAGCATAATTTTTTAGAGCTTTCTTTCTTTTTTAAAAATCATACATACAAAAAATACATACAAAAGGAACAAAATTTTGTCCAAAACTCTACAAAGATTTCAAGAGATTGAAGTTTCTTTAAAAAATCTCATTTGATATCAAGTTTAGTTAATTTTAAAATTCATCTCATTTGATATAATAATCGTGAACATAAGCTCCATTTAAAAACATCATTCACTTTGAAAAACATCATTCACTTTGCAGAATTTTGTAATACAGTACTTTGGTTGCATAAAACTAAGAACTAAATCCCTTACTCTATAGCAAATTTAAAATGAGAATATATAATATTTCTTACGCTGTTGTTCCTCCCCCCAAAAGTATAGTAATTATTCATACACAGTGTATCACTTTAAAGTTATAGAATTGTATGAACAAAAGAAAAATTATATCTAATATAAGAAAAAAAAAATTGCTAACATATATCTAATATAAAAGACTCATATATTGGTTACATCATTTTCATCTTTAATTGGCAATTTTTACTAACACACACTTTAATGAGCATTTTAAAATAATTCAATAATTAATTTATTCTTTTTTATTTCCATTTTAAGATTAATAATATATTCCCCCTATGGCCAAGGAAAAATAATAAAATCACCTCCCCAGTTATTGTAAAAAATGTGTTTTTCAAACTAACTTACACGTAGTTTTCTGAGAATTTTATATTTGAGTTACCTTTCCTTTCTTGTTGCATATTAAGGTTCCTCCATACACATACAGCTTATATTCTCACATTATTGAGCATTACTTTTAACAAGCATATCAACCTTTAAAAACTGACCAGGGATGAAAATTATGATTTATAGGGCATTTTTAAAATAATAATTTCAAAAGTTTCAAAGAAATTTTCCAAGAAGTTTTCTTTTGTAGCACCGGAAGAACCCTAATCCCGGTAATTTGTATGTCTTTTACAGAAAAAAAAAACGGAAATCTTTTCCTATCGTGACCATGCCATGTGTTCATTGTTATGAGTGTTCTACTTTCTCTTTCGAAGACTCTCTTACAAGCGGTTTCCAGGGAATTCGCTCATGTAAAATCTAAGTAAAACCGGAAGTAAAAGTGATTTTTCTCTATATACGTCACAAGTCACATGGTGTGGAGGACCCTTAAGAGCTATTTTATTTGACTAGCTTATTTTCTATGCCACACATGAATACTTATTTTGATGAAACTTGGTCCATCATTACTTCTTTACATTGGAAACAAGATTATTATATGAAATAAAATTTCATTGCTTTGTGTCTTGACTAACACTTGTTAAAATTTAAGAAAAAATAGATTTTCGTCTTCTATGAATCTTTATTAAGGCTTCACGAGGATTAAGAATAACAAACTATTTTCACAAAAAATGACACATATAGGCCGTTTGTTCTATAAAATATCTCTATGAGTGGTAACCATGGGTTCATTTGGAATGTATTTTAAATTTTTAAATAAAAACAAACATAATCAATATCTCAAGTAAAAAAAATAAAATTATTTGATCATATACAACAAGATAATAGCAATATAATTCTAAAAATAATTTTTATATTCTTCATAGGAACATGGTGTAGCCATTCGAAATTTCTTGCTAAAACTGCAATTGCATAACATCCACAATGTTGTTTGCATGTTTAAAGAGGTTTCAAGATTTCAATTTCGGTCCAAATTGTTTTATGGACTTTGAGATTGAATACTGTTAGTAATCTCCATATCTTTCCTAAAATTAATTATGTGGTTTAAAAATTAAGCATGTTGAACCCCTTCATATATGTATATTTTTGTGTTAACAAAATGTTCGTTTTTCATATGATTTCCTGAGTCATTTATATTTGAAAAAAAAATTTAAGGAATAACCATGTCTGTTCCAAGGAAAGTTTTTGAGCTATAAGCTAGAGACTCCTTATGAAAACTTGTCATAAGGACTCTCTTTTCTTCATTTCAGATGAAGAATACAAATCTGTTCTGTAAAATACGAACCTTTACTAATTCCTGAAGAATCGTGCTGTATCCAATAGCATGATTTCTTTCTTTTACACAGTGTTTGAGTCCATCTTCTTCAATTATTATATTTGGATGAAGGACTTGGATATTGCATCCATAAATAAACAACCTGCAATTAACAATATTTATATAGAAAAGTTTTGTGAATTTGATAATTAACCACTAACACTAATTGAGTGATGAAATTAAAATCTTCTATATGCATGGGGATTTTTCCAAACTGCATGTGCTTTGATTCTTTTATGTTGATCAAACCTGTATATGTTTGATCAACACATATGCATCGACACATATGATGAGTGGGTTTATTATCCACATTCCAACCAAATTTGCATTGCATGTAATCTATGTTTCTTGGCGTCTCAGTTGTAAAACAGATCCAATTTTAAGTAACTATACCTGATCATGACAAAATTTTTGTAGATGGTGCAAGATAGGGTGTGTGCCCATAGTCATGCTTCCATTGTTGTTTATAAGGTATTCTCAAAAAATGCTTCTGTTAAAGTGCATGGTTATAAACAACACTTGTAAAACACAGAATCTCTGATAAAGTCAGCAGCATTTAAGGCATTGTCCAGAACTGATTTTGGTTAGATCAGCAGTATTGAGCAGCTTCTATCCAACACAACAATAAAGTTTAAGGCATTTGTCGTAAACAATTTTTCAGGTCAAGTCAGTGGTATTGAGGATCATTTGTCCAACACAGCGCCTGTGGTAAAGTCAGCGATATTTGTTCAAGACAGCGCTTCTTATAAAGTCTGCTGCACTGAACATCCTTTGTCCAAAACTCTGCTGAAGGCTGTGGCATTTAGCGGCAAATGTCCAAGACAGTGCTTCTGGTTAAGTCTGTGGCATTTATTCAATGCAGTGCTTCTGGTAAAGTCAGCGGCATTTGTCCAATACATATAGTGCCTCTGGTAAAGTCAGTAGCATTTGTTGTAGCATTGCTTCTGATAAAGTCTGCGGCATTGAAACCACTTGTCCATGCAAACACATTCGGAATTCTTCATGTAGTAAACGTATAATAAATTAACAGCATTTCTCAATTTTGACCTTATATAGAATATGCGGTATTCATGTGGTATACATACGGAAAGATCGGCATTCTTTATGTGAAAACCTTGCAGAATAAGCAGCCTTTTTTGTCGCGTTAAGTAACATGGAATATCCTGCAATCCTCATGTCAACTCGTACAGAATAAGCGGATTCGTAAACTTGTACATGAGCAGATTGAACGGCTTTCTTTATGTGCTTATTTTCATGGAATGACTACATATGATTAACTTACATTTATATAGATAAGCAGCATTCTTAATATATTAAGTTAATCTATATAGAACATTATTTGGGTTGCTGAAGCAAGATTGACAACAGGCTTCCCTGATTTTATTGTAAAGAATAAGAAACATTCAAATTTGGTTATATATTTCAGGTTGAAAAATATTTTTTTACATTTGATTACTTTTTATTGTAAATAGTGAAATATAGTTATTTTCTGAGAAATGCTGAACTTTTCTTATCAGTTATATACAGAATACTACTAACTTGACCAAAAGCACAATGTTAAATAAATGCCGTCGACTCGACAAGAAGCTGTGTTGTATAAATGCCGCTCGTTTCCGTTGACTTTACCAGAGCTACTGTTTGATAAATGTCGCTAAATGCTGCTGACATTATGGGGAACACTGAGTTGGACAAATCCTATTGACCTTACCAGAAGTCTTGTATTGGAAAAAAAACTGCTGAATGCCGCTGACGTTACCAAAAGTACCAGTATTGTCTTGTTCAAATGTCGCTCAATGCCACTGACTTTACCAGAACCGTTATCTTAGTCAAACGCCGCTCATGCCACTACTTTACTGGAAGCTCTGCCTTCATTAAATGCCGCTCAATATCGCTAACTTAATCAGATGTGCTGTCATGGACAAATGCCGCTCAATGGTACAGACTATAAGTACTATCTTGAACAAAGTCTCTGAATTGCCAGAAGCGCGTTCTCTGACAAATGTCTCTCACCGCTGACTATACCAGAAGCATTGTCTTGGATAAATGTTGCTGACCTTACCAGAATTTCCATGCTGGACAAAGGCTACGGCTTTACCCGAAGCACTGTTTTGGACAAAATTCCGCTCATTGCAGCTGACTTTACTAGAAACTCTTTTTTGACAAATATTTATGACTTTCTTGAACAAATGTAGCTGACACCCCTCATTGAATTTCGTTTCTTCGTACTTTTTGTACATGTGTCTTCTCCTAATTAGTAGAACGTTGTTAGGGATTTCTGGATTTGATATGTCATCCTACCCAATCACTCTTCTTTTTGGCCGTTTTATTCAATAAATTCATTTAGCTTGTCAAGTTTTTTGTTTGTTTTAACATGAAACCCCTCTTTCAAGAATATTTTGATACCATTGAATTGACCAAGTTGGCTAAAAAGAGAATTTTACCCTTTTTTTCCCAACCTGTGGTCAATTCTAATAGTAGCTTCTAGTTTTCATGCTTTTATAGTATTTCTTGGTTTCAAAATCATGCCAACTACACATGTAGCTGATAATACTTTATTTTAAAACTCAGACCCAGCAATAGCCTCAAAGCCAGAATGACAGGTAAAGGTGATAGGAGTAAATAAACAAAATAATAGTAAGGAACATAGAATTCAATTTTTGAAAGACGTTTTAAAGACACTTCGAATGTTTTGTCCACAAAAAAGTGACAATATTGTTTACATAAATCAAAACATAATCCTGTGCCATTTTGTTCCTGTCAAATTGTCCCTCACAAACCTCTTTGTTTTAAACATCAAAGACGTAACTCACAATCAGTGGACCATCTTTTAAACATAAAAACAAAACATTTTTTAAACCATCTTGGCAGGGGTAAAAACCCTTGCACGGTGGAAACAGTGCAGGCTTAAGTGTTTATTTATACCCAGATTTAAATACTTGTTATAATTTGCTCTCAATACAGATGATGTATAGGATTTGGTAGCGTGGCTAATACACCTAATCGGCCAACATTATGAATTGCTGGCGAGAATTAAACAGATCAATGATCCTATACAGGCAGTAACGGGTGCTTGATCGGAAAGACTCTCGCGTTACGTATGGACTTTTTTCTCTCTTCAAACGGAACTTAACCAAATGGGATTCGAAAATCGACCAAAGTAGAGCCAAAGGTTACTGATGACTCTTAAGTTTGTGAATACTCTCATGTGTTAATGTATCTATAGTGTATGGATCGCAACTGACCGTACTATAGTTACAAAATCATTAATCTTCGTATAATCCGACTTCGGTCAGGTAAGAAAATGTTAAACATTGAGTGGTGTTATAATTGCTCTTAAAAATCGCAAAACTTCACATTTTTGTAAAATTGAGGCATATTCTTTTAGAAAAAATGTTTTCTTCCTTCTTGATATTTATATAAATATTAATTCAATACAATATCCGTCACTGACCTTTTTTATATAATATTTCATTTATCGTAGTTTATCGAAACATATTTGAATTTATATTTTTATGCTAAGTTTTTGGGCATTGCATAAAGATGGTGATATAGTTCTGAGTGGTTGTTTTGTTAACCCGCTAAAGGTCTTTATATATCTTATCAATTAGATATATCTCTCTGAATTAGTCGACACAATTACCATTTTATCAATATCAATAGCCCTACTTCTCAACATAACAGAACTCCGTTTAAAGTGGCTTGCATAAATTCTTAAAACACATATGACATGTGCGTTATTGAAATGTTTAAATATCCTTTTATTAAGGTATCTTTTTTTGGACGTAACGATGTTTGTACAAAGCTGGCCCTTACCTGATTTCGGAAGTATGCCTCTTGGGAGATATTCTTAAAGATTTCTGATAAAATAAGATTGTAATTTTTTTTCAAAGTAAGACATCTATGTTTTATCTGATGATCAATGTTCTGTGCAGTATCCTTCTTCCATTTCTTTCCCGGTTTTAAACGACACAATTACCGCCAGAGAGATATGACCTTTAAATAGAAATAAGACATATAACTTCGAGTCTAAGGATGTCCATTAATTCAGTTGAATAAGAATTATCTTATGTGCAAGTATAGTATTGATATACATGTATTTGTTAACAGAGCATGTGTCCCAGTGTAAGATATGAAAAGTTTGAAATTTTATTTTACTCTTTTTTGGCAAAGTAGTAGTAGAGTTTCTCCTGGAAATAAAATCTTTGCACAATACTTTAACGACTTAAATAAAGAAAATATTGCGGTAAAAAGAGTAGAGCATTAAGGTTTTGTGGAGATATTAATCGCATGACATAAATAAAACAGTTAAAATGTTTACAAATCTTACCCATCGGGCAATATATTCATTTTTAAGTCACTTTAAATTGAATTTGTTTGAAAATTTTAATGTATCTTAGATTGTAATTTAAGATATTTTGCGTGTAATTAAGTGATTATGAAACAAAGGATGCAGTCAAACATTGCCTTCAGACAAAGTTTAAATGCATTTATATTTTAATCCGTTTATAAGCTGCATATCGCAAGATCTGTGGACAAAGCTTGAAATTTACTATAGAATTAGAATTAATCTTAAGCAACCTGTTTGTCATAAACATTTCTTAAGAATTAATCATTTGTCGTCTTTTTTTTTAAATTCTCAATTTCAGGATTAAAATCATTTATTTTTTTCAATTTTCAAACAAAAAAATCGCCATATTTCATTTACAAGTCATATGCACATGCAAATGCATTTCTTAACCTTTTTAATGAAAAAAAAAACCCCAATGTAATAAAATAGATCGATGTAACTTAGAAATTCAAACCGATTCCACAAAATATAGTGTGGTTAATACTGGGGTGATTTATAAATCGATATTGTGCTGTATAATGATTCGACAGAAACTTTGTCGTCAACGGCCTCAAAAGTTTAAGTCATTATGATTTGAAACAGAAATGAGTAATTATTTTCCCTATTCATCTCAATTTTTTCTTTCTTTCTCTTTGTGTAAGTTGAAGTGGGATGAATTCTCTTTCCCATATCTTTATATCCTGATATAATTAGGACTAAAATTTTGCGGGTACTTTGGCATTTTTAAAGTTTCATTTGTGCCGTTCTTCAATTGTTTTTTCTTTAATCAAATAAAAAAGACAAAACAGTTTAAACGGTAAATGTAAACTGGGATAAACATATTTAGGTCTTTTTACAGGCCATATTTCTGCTATGGAGTTTAATCCACGCTGATCATTAACTTATATATAACGATATATAATCTATTTCTTTTCTGGCAAAATTAAACATTTGAAATAAAATAACAATATGACAAGAAAACTTTTTCGCAAAACATCTATATCGAACGTTAAAAATAATCATTTTTCTTCAGTGTACATGTAGTCGTTTCTCTTTGCTACGAAGACATTTAGACATGTCGTGTGATTTAATGTCGAACTGATCAAACCCGTCCACATTTAGATAGGAATTAAATGATAACAGTTTCCCAGGCCCCCTGACACCGTTTACGTACGTATTATTAATGGCAATATACCAATAAATTATCTTGGTGCCATTGTGAAGATTATATCCAGGGTGTCACGTATCACATCCCTAACTGTTAGTCCGTCATTCTTCAGAAGAGAAAAAACAGAGTCTTTTTATCATTATTTTAAGAAAATCTTTTAATCGTGCTTTTAATTTATCTAAGCGATGATATATTACCGTATTTAAACTTTGATTAAAATTTACAAGTGAAAGAGTGAAAATTATAGACCAGTTACATAATTTATTTTAAGAGTAAATAGAGCGCTACTTTATAAAAGTTTAAACATAGAAGATATGATTACATTTGCAAATAACGACTCTTTATCAATTTCTGATGAAACTTTTATAACTCAAAGTCAACATTACTTTAGTATCATTGTAAATTTTGGTCAAATAAAAACATCTAAACATAAATTAGTGAAATAAAATAGATAACAATGATCATCTCTATAGTAAGTGAACAGTTCGTCTACTAGGTAGATTCAAGAGTTTTAATGCCCCGAGACCCTTGATCATTTATATGTGGTAGATAGCTGTATATGTACACAAAATTCATTTATTGAAATTAAATATCACTGTCAACTTGGTATCGTCAATCTGTGGTCTTTGATGGTTATTTAAAATTACAGGTACGGCGTTATTGCTTGTATTGACAAGTAGACTTACCACAAAATTCAATCGAAATGTATCGCTCAAATCGGTAATGTCAACATGTCGGCCAATTTTCCGTAGACATCGCAGGAACTTTAAATGCAATTTCTTCTGTATGTTACAGGTTGAGAGTAAATGATGTAGCAGTAAATTGAAAAGAAACTCTGAAAATTAAGTGTTTCATTCAGTTGGGAACTATGTCAAGCCTGTTAAGGGTGCAAAAACAAGACAGCGACCTCAGCAGACGAGTTTTATCGCCATTGGTGGAAGAACTGGATGAGGATGCGGAAAATAGACCGCCAATTCTTGAGGAATTTCTTCCAGTTCTTGAAAAAGAGAAAATTCTTAACGAAAACAATGTGAACACAGTGACTGAAGATGATTCAATGAATAATAATGACATTCAGGAAGATGGATTTCTGGACGCAGACGATGAAAACCTTAGTGATGATGAAGAATATTTCACGGAGGAAAGTATTTCCTTGCACACCGATCCCGAGGATTATGACACCGATTTAGAGATAGACACTGAATGTAAGTAAAGCTTTTGACCCTTTTAAAAAAAGAGCAACATTATGTTTAAAAACATATTTCTCTTGCAGTTCTTTAAGAATACATATCTCCTCTATAAAACCAAAAAATTGCGAAAATTGAATCAAAATTAAGAAATTATCAGAAAGTCAATCTTCTGGCAGTTTGATAAAGGAATATGCTTGATAGTATTAAAAGAGAAGATGAGATTATTTTAAAGGAAAATGAAGAAATTTAAATCAGTTTCATTCATTTTGCAGCTCTTCTAAATCCTAAAACAGTTGACCACGACACAACGGGAAAGACTAAATACATCAAAAAATGTTTTGACCTTGGAATAAATCCCGTGTCATATTTTGTGAAAAACTTAGAAAACAAAGAACTAAAACTCCGGTTTCACGGACTCGGTGCAGAAAGTGTAAAAGCCATATCTTTTCCTTTAGAGGTAAATTACAAGCATTATATTAACCATTAATGCTTAGTATGACAATATGTTCAATATTGACACAAAATATTACATTTAGTGAGGCGGTGACCATGTTGACTCGTACCTTCAATATATTAAAAACGGTTATTGTGATGCACATAGTTTCAAGTATCCTTTAATTGATTTAAACCCCTGTGCCTTACGTATCAATATTAATTGCATACATATAGACTTATTTTTTTTAAAAACTTGAGTCTTAACCTTCGTTGGAAGATTTTCAGCGAGCAGGTGCCAAAGGGAATAAGTAAACTTGGCAGAGAAAAGTTTAGTCCCATTAAGAGTTGCCAGTTTTCGCTTGCATTCCTTAATATCAACGAAATTCAAAAACGGAAACATTTTACTTTGAAAAATATATCAAGCACTTCTAAAAACCTCAAATTCTCCTTGAAATACCATAATTTTATTGTAAGGGGAAACAATCATTTGAAATCAAGTAATTGCTGTATAAATAAAGTTCTTGTAGCTATTCCCATGGGAAGTTAACTTTAGATGAAAAAAACTGTTCTCTGCGCAAAGATTTAACGATCTTTAACTGCCCTACGGGAGTGAATTAAGCACTTCCTTTCTTTAATGTTCAGAAATGAGAAAGACACATTTGCATATCCAATAGCTATAGGACAAGAATTACCCTGTCACTGTGATGCAATAATATTACCTGTGTAGGAAAATAATTTTACAAAAGAAAAATGAGTTAAAAGTGTTATTGATTTTATAGGAATCCATATATACTGCAAATGGTTAATATGAATATATGAATCATAACTGACTAAGTAAATATAATTTTGAGGGAAAAAATGGTAATGTTCAATGAATTTTGTTCTATCCATCTTTGGTTTGTGTTAAAATAACTTTTGATTAGTATTAAAATAGATTATCATTTTTTAAAAAAAAAATGAATATTACCTGACTGAAACATATGTTCCAAATTTTCATATTTTCAAAAATTTCCCGTCCAGTCATCAAATATGTTGAAATTTGATTTTCTAACATGTACCTAACGACCTAATAATTTTACCCTGAGTCGGAAGAGGGCAAGCAAATTGAACACTATTTTAAAGATGGCCCAATAAAAATTATCAATTATTTTAATGAAATTTCTACTATCAACCTGAAATGTTACCAGTGCATGTAATTAAGCGTAGGGACTTCATCAAGTTTAAAATGACAGCAAGGAACATGTAAAATGAAAAAAATGCTCTTAGCTCTTAAGCTAAACTTTTTTTTTTATTTTTGTAGACCAACACGAATATTGAGATATTGAACCTGGAGGGGAACGGGATTGATGGGACGGGAGCCCGGTGTCTGTGTCGAGTCCTGAGAGAGAACCTATTCCTAACCGAAGTGGTAAGGAAATATTTAGCAATTATCACAGGTGATAAATGGGACAATTTAAAGAAAAAACAAATGGGTCTCAAGTGTAGCCACAGGAGAGTGATATACAAAACTGCATGACAGACACTGAAAAATGAATCAATAATGAAGTCTAAACTAAATTAGGAATATATGGAAGTTTTATTGACTGTTATTGCATGTATTTTAATAATTCATTTCAACAGGTGCTTAGCGAAAATAAAATCGGAACT
Source organism: Saccostrea glomerata (assembly GCA_003671525.1). Lineage (NCBI taxonomy): Eukaryota > Metazoa > Mollusca > Bivalvia > Ostreida > Ostreidae > Saccostrea > Saccostrea glomerata. The sequence goes on along the minus strand of PRKT01000059.1, from coordinate 943,864 downwards.
GAGGGTGCCATTTCCATGTGCCAGTTTCTGAAGAGCAATAGGAATCTACTAAAAGTGGATATGACAGGTACACATTTATACTGCGAGATATTAGAATTCGATATGGCATTGTTTGAGAGACGTATAGAAAGCTTTTAACACCTTTCAAAACTTGCTCATTTTCAGCCAACGAAATTGGGGATCCCGCGGGGCAAAGTTTTTACGATGTACTAAAGGTAAGACCCCAAGACGAATTGAAACAGACAAATTGAAAAAATGTCCCGCAAAACATCATCAAAAAGCTAAAATTAATCAGTTAACATTGCCCACTAGACCAAAAAGTGACCTTTTTTCGCAAAAGTATGCAATTGATTTGCGAAAAATATAAAAGAATTTTTAATTTTTCAATAATAAAAAATAATTTATAAGTGATATAACATCATTATATTTTCCAATCCAAGACGTTTTCAACTCATTAAATAAATTGTGTGCAACAATCTTACTTTCAATTTATTTAAACAGGGCAATCAGACATTGAAAGAACTCATTCTCGCTAACAACAGACTAGAGGAAACAAGTGCCCGTTTCCTGAAAGATGGAATACAAGAAAATGATACACTCGAAATATTGGACCTCAGCTGGAACCATTTCAAAACCCGAGGCGCAGTGGCAATCGCCGAAGGCCTTCAAGTATGTTACATGTACAACTTTTTGGCCTCTTTGAAAGCATTGTTGGACCAGGTTGCTCAAAACACTGATTAGCGCTTCTCTTATCCAGCGACTAAAATTAACCAGCGTTTTGAGCAAGAATCACATCTTGCCAATAAACTATATGCTTCATTTTTACATACATTCATATTTAAATGTATTTGATTTTCATTGATATAGGAAAATGTCGGCTTGAAGAAATTCCGTTTTCAAATGGCCGGTCTAGCTAAAGCAGGATCAGAGGCAATGATGAAGGCTTTAAAACAAAACAGGACACTGAGAGAACTAGATATAAGCTTTAACAGAATCCAAATGGAAGGTGCTACGTTTTTAGCCGAGGGATTAAAAGAAAACGATGCTCTTCAGTATCTGAAGGTAAAAATGTTTAAAAAAATCGGCCATGATGCAAAATTCCGTTTTCCTATCTCTATTAGTCAATTTTCATTAAAAATCTTTTCAATGATATATACAAAGAAATCGAGTCTAAAAATTGTGTTTGATAATTATTGTTTGAATGATTTACATGTAATAATTAAATATTGTAGGTTGGCAACAACCCCTTTGAAGGTGAAGGGGCAATGTTGATTCTTGAGGCCGTAGATTCAAATGAAAACAGTGCAATAAAGTATCTAGATTTTAGTGTAAGTATATCTGAATGAAAGTGGCATATCAACTATAGTTGAAAAATTTAGAGTGCAAAAACTTATGACTTCGAAAAGAGAGGAAGGTTCGTTCGTTATAACTTGCAATTTTTACAGCAGTTTTAAACTTATTTTTCTGTGTAAAATCAATAAAATTGAGAATCCAACGGGGTCCATGCACCCATTTACTGAATTCGTTCATGATTTATATTTGGAGTGATGGGATAACATGTATAAACTTTGCATTTCAGAACATGCTCGTGAAAACAGAATTTGCTACAATCGAAGACAGACTTCGAGAGCAAAGAAATTTGAAAATCAAACATGAGGGCATTTTACCAGAGATGCACCCTAAAAATGGCACCTATGCACGACTTAGTGCCTTCCGAAGGGATCCTATAGAGACGTTCAAGAAATATGCCGAGTTTTCAGGAGTCAACCTTCACGATGTATTCAATGGCGGACATCGCCTACGTCTTGATGCCACTGAATTTAAAGATCTTATAAAGGTAAAATTCTGAGACAATTTTATAATTTTTTTTTTATTGTTGTTGATTTTTTGCCTCTGTGTGTTAATTTTTTTTGTTTATTCGTTTGGTTGTTGTTGAAAATATTCTGATGAACAGTTTAAGTATGAAAGGAAAGGGGGTTAGGGTGTTTTGTTAACTTCCATTGTTTGCTAAATGTACCCTACTATCACCTTAAAAAAAATTAAAAGATTTTACATTTTTAAAGACAGGAGGTAAAAATTGATTTCCTAATGTTGATTTTTCAAAAAGTTTTTACCTATGATAATGCAGTTGAATCAGTGCCAGTCATTAAGCATAATAAAACAACTGTTTTCATCCTCACGTGTAACCACTTAATTACGAGGACACGTTTAGGTTAAAGAAAATTCAAGGCTGTTAAATTGGTAATAGAAAAAAAAACCACTTACATTATTATACTAATGCGATTTACTCATAAGATTTCTGCAAAGCCTAAAAAATCTTCCTTGATCCCAATCTTCGTTTCTCCTTAATCCCAGTATGATCGGTAAAATGACGTCCGAAACAAGAGCGATAGTTTGAGAGGTGATTAACATTGTTTTGACGAGGGAATTAAAATACGTCGATTTGTTTTACTTATATCTCTGTAACTTAGTAAAGGTAAACAATGCCAATGCCAATTATCAAACATACTTTTCTTTAAAAAAATATTTCAATGAATCATTAAAATTTGACTAATTCTGATTTTTTTTTTTGGAAGGGATGGGGGGCTAAAGTAAATATGATGTGTTTAATGACACTACTTAACAATCACGGCCTTTTTTTTCTTTTGGTATTTTTGTCAAAAACAATGTCCCTAAAAGAATCTTCCTCACACAAGACACACGACTTCACAGATATATTTTGTAAGCAGGAGAAAGGATTTTAAATTGGATATAAAGTTAAACATTTCTTTGTGATAACCACATTGTATCAATGTAATTAATGTAAACACAAATTATAGCCATTCCTCAAAATGGAGTTTCATTAAATATAATTTTAGCTGAATAAAACTTTATGGGTTTTGTTTGTATTTACAGGGTTCTGGGATAGATATACCAGATCAACAATTGACTGTTTTAATACGAACTCTAGACGTTGATGGTTTCATAAACTACAAGTAAGCATTTTTTTTTAAAATTCAGAATCAACATTTTTTTCTTTCATATGGAATCCGGATAGGATCACGTAGTTCACAATCGCAACATTGAGTTTTGGGTCAGTGTGATGACGTGATATTGCAATGACGATGAAACGATAACTATGTCGTGATGGCACGATGAAGCATTGTTCAAGACTGATCTATCGTGCTAGTGCACCATCATCATTGCTTAGCATGATCGTCATCTTACCCATGATCGCTTTACCGCGCCACCGATCTTTCAGTCGATGCTCGATGATGCTATAATGAACTACATGACCCTATCTGGATTCCAAGCCTTCAAAACGAAATTTTATATTTTATAATTTCAATAATTTCTACATTACAGTCGGATACTGGACGAAAATGGATCCGAAACTCCATTCAGCCCGGAACCCCGATCTGCGTCTGTTGTGAGTTTCTCCTCAGAAAAATCCGAGAAAAACGTGTCGTCTGCCAGACGGCGGGCTTCAAGCACTGATACGGGGGTCAGTACAGATGGAGGCAATAAGCCTAAGTCTGCCAAAGATAAACCAAAGAAGAAAGAAAAGAAGAAAAAGAAATGACAGACTGGTGTGCATCGTCTCAGAACTGTTATGTCCAGAACACTGGCAATTAAGTTGTTTGGTTTCAGACCCGTGCCATGCGCAGATCTAGATTATTTTTCGAGGGGTCCCACTCAAACAAATGCTGGTCTTGTAATTTTTTGATCACCATAAAAAGTAAAAAAAAAAAAAACTCGCCAAAACCTGGAAAAGTTCTGCAAGGACCTACATATCTGTATCTGTAGAAGTTCCTCCTAATTAATAACTCTTCTTACCATTTTACGAGGAGTTTGTGTTTTCTTAGGAGTTCCAAGGTTATTTTGTCCTTACTTTACATAGAACTTTCTAAACTCTGAAAGATCCCATGGGAATGGGGACTCCAACCCCTTGCCTCCTTTAGATCAGCGCATGTATGTTAAGAATTCATCGGTGGTTGAAACACTTTAAAGATTTCTGGTCACTACTTTGACAACGAAGTTGGAACTTTTGGCCTGCGATACACCTACATTGTACATCACGCGTAAAACGCATCCATGTTTGATTTTCTTGTCTAAGTGGAATGAAATGCTGTATTTTATTGCATACGGTGCTTAATGTGCTAAGGAAGGTTTTATTTTGTCATTGCAGCCTTTACATTTTGTTTGAAATATATGCATTTTAAATATTCATTTCAGCTGGCATTCTATTGTTAATTTTATGTTTTCCATAAATAAACATTAATTTTGTAATTCATTTTCCATAGTTGTAATCTTTGAAATATGGAGTGCCCGTAACAAAAAACCCCATTGTAACTGTTTTAACATTTACATTAAAAACCAAATGGAAGTTAAGTTGATAGAAAGATCTCAATAACTATAATTATTAATCTGAAGGTCAGACCCTTTCCTTTTTTTTTAATATTTTCAAGACGCAATCTCATCTCCAAATGCTCAAGTTCAAGAAATAAAATTGAGTAATTTGTACCCAATTAGTTTCATTAAGTAGAAAACTTCATTTGTATTAGGAATCTAGAATATTATGGAGAGAAATCTCAATATCAATATAATTTCCTATGTTGAGGCCATAATAAAATTCCTCAATTCTTTTTATTAAAGCTTCCAACTCGAGGTAAAATTAATACTCGAATTAAAACTTATTTGAGGATTATTTTAAAATTTGTTACAAAAGTTTGAGTAGAAGAAATCGTTGGTTTGCATTTCGTATACGCTGTTCCAAGATGAATCATAAGAAATCTAATGTTTTTAGGGTTTTTCGTAGTACTTCAATACACGGAATGAAAAGGGGTGATACATTCTGACTTTGATAAAGCCTTTTTAATAAGAAACTATTCTGGAAGTCCGTATCAAATTTTACTCAATAATACCATTTAGGGTCTTTTGGGAAAGGAATTATGAATATTTTATGTTTATCTTTTTAAAATTAAAAATACTGCTGTTCTTGAAAGTAAAGCCAGTGAAACAAACAAAGAAAGGTAACCCAAAACAGTTATTTAAGTTAAGTTAAAACTTTCCGAAAATAAATTTATAATATTATAACATGTATTAATTCAACAAAAACCTGAATATTAAGAAAGACATAGTACAGAAAACAGGTACATCTAAGATTTCAGAACTCACTGAATGGTTGACTTTAAGTAGCACAAAGCCCCTTACTTAAAAATGATCTTATAGTGTGAATCCCTAGATGTAATATTTATGCAAGTTTGATCTGATAGGACTTTCATACACTGGGGACTGGACTTATCTTAAAGCTTTACACTATTCAGTCATTCAGAAAAGGTAAGTAAAGTTCAGCATCTAACGCAAGTTTAAGAGTGTGCATACCTTGATCCATTATCCATGAAAGTTTGGTTCGGATGGGCCTAATGGTTTCTTTTTGATGATGAGTCTGCTCCAAAACTGTAACTTGGCCACTCATAATAAAAATGCAGGTCAAATCTAGTATTTGAAACCATTCTGGCAGTGCACACCTTGCTGCTTCTTCCATGTACATTTAAATTTGGTCAAGATAAGGCAAACAGTTGTCTAAGAATGAACCTGTTCCAAAAACCTTAAACCTGATCACTCGTCTGGAATGATGTAGGTGGCTTCCGGGATCTGAAGCAATTCTGGCACTGTACATCATCCGTGCAGGTTTGGTCAAGGCTTATTATACGTAAGAATGAACCTACTTCAAATACTTTAGCCTGGGCATTCATCCGGAAAATGTCATTCAGATATAGCATCGAAAGCAAACCTGGTAGTGTGCATCCATAAATGTATCATCCATGTATGTTTGTTCAATATAATATTATAGGGTTGAAAGTATCTTGGAAATGAGATCTGCTCCAAAAACTTTAATCTGCAAGAAAAACTTTTACCTGTTCCTTAAATTTCTCTGGTATGGAAATTCTTAGGCTGAAAATTGCGGTATCTGAAACCTTGACTGGAAAAATGAATCATGCTAAAAGTATGCTTCCATTAAAGTTTTAGGAGCAAAACCATTCCCAAGTTACCCAATGCCCTTCTCAGACCAAACTTTCATGGATGATACATCTACGGATGTACACTTACCTGCTTCATATACTGGATCTGACCTAATTTTCTTCTTCAGACAAATGAATTTAAGCAATACATGTACACTTGTACTTTAACCAGGTAAGAATGGAGGATGCATCTAGGGATGGACATATGAAAACCATCTTCGCATGCATTTTCAAATTGCCTAACTAGGGTTATGTTTTTGTAGTTGCTCTATAGTTAAGTGATGATTAGTCTTGCATATAGGGATGGGAATTTTCAGATTTGCTTGTGGAGTGACATACATTTCCTTGATTAGTGAAGAGCCTAAGTTTATGGAGCATGTCCATTCCCGAGAAACTTTAAGTCCTACCTGAGGTAAACTTGCATTGACATTGATTCTGGGATGCACACAAACTCTAAAAATATGTTATGTTGGCCTTACTTATGAATAACATTCGCGAGGTAACTTAGTAATTTTTAATTACTTAAGTTTTTCTTATCTTAAATCAAAAACACCACAAACTTCTAATTTCTAATGAGAAATGCAAAATCTTCTTTTCAATTTTTTGTTATTCATTTATAAAAAAAGCTTTTTCAGAAAACATCGGGGGTCACTTTTTTACGAAAGTTTGATAGAATTTGTTTGGGGAAACCAAATCAGAACTTTATATCCTCTATAATAAACCATAAACTTTGGTCTATGATTTTTCCTTCTCTCTAATATGGTAGATTTATTTTATTTTCGCTTTTTAATTGATTTCCTGATTTTTTTTTTTATCCTAAACTCCTACGTGTTTTATGTTCGTGTTTATAGTTCACTTATACAACGTTCAAGGACAGGTAAACTATAAATCGAATAATTTTACGTAAAAATGTCCGCTATTCTGGGGATATTTTTAGGTTTTCAATCAGATTCTATTACATCCTGTTAACCCATGACTGCTTTTAATTTCAGCGGTCATCGTTATCAAGCGTATCAGTATTGGGGTTTAATAAAATGTGAAAATATAAGCATCTACATGTACCAGTAACCCACAATCCTTTCAATTTATATCGTGATGTTCAACTGGCAATAAAAATGATTGGCATTGGGTCAAATTTTTAAACAATCCGCTACATGTATATCTATGTTAATTTTTTGAAAATATAAATGAGAATATATTAAAATGCTCATTAAAAATATAAACTATTCTCAATAAATCAAAAAGTAGCCACTTTTTTTATTTTGACGCTTTCAAAGAAAAATTAAGATTTTCGGTGTAACATGTGAGTACTTTTTTCAATAAAGACGTATACCTTTAATTTTAATTATGGCTCAAAAATATAATTCATCAGTAAAAAAAATGTTTTTGTTAAAAACTTTTAAGAGTATTTTCTACTAAACTAATTTTTTTTTGATGATTGAAATTAGTAGCTTATTGCTTATCTCATTTAAATCACCTGATTTTAGATAAATAAAAGAAAATTTATGAAAATAAAAGGAAATTAATAAACAAAGTAATCAGCAAAGGTTTTAAAGCATAATATTTTACATATATTGTGAGTCAAACTGATACATTTTTTTCGAAGAGGGCCGATTCTCGCTAGAAAATAGGATCCTTTGTACCTTGCTAAATGAACAAATCACAATGTCAGAGATAGCCAGAAGACTAAGAGCTACAAAATTATTATTGGTCACTTTATTTTAATTCCTTATTTTATTTGTTTGCTTTAAAGTATAGTCAAGGTAAGAAAACTTAAGTTAAAGATTTTTCTCTTTTCCGTGAAAGACGGAAAAGCAGTCAGAAGACTTAAGATAGGATGTTCACACTCAGATGGCTCCAGGACCCAGGACGTCTACAGTACGAGTAAGATATTTCGGACGGGATACCTGTAAGACAGTCACTGCAGAATGGAGGAGAGATGGTTCCATAGCAAAGAACAGGGTGGATTCAGCACAGAGTATTCAAATCAATCCTTTCCTTGAGGACATCATTCAAAAAATTGTTTGTTCTTATTTATAGTACATGTACATCATAAATTGTAGAATAAAAACACAATTTAAAATTTAACCAAAACATTCAGATTTATTCAAATGTTGTTTATCAATTTTTATACGCTTGAGCAAATGGGAAACCAAATTCACATATTTATGAAGAACATAAAGAATCACTTATAGTATTTACACGTATTTCTCAATTTACATTGAGATTTAGGCCAAATGATTTATTTGACTCAAAATAAGATAATAAGATAATAATTTACAACTTATTTGCATACACATGCAGTCAGAACCATTTGAAATAAGCGTTACATTGCATCGCTAATACTATATCACAAAAGAATATCACTATGTACAAAATGCAACAAAAACAAAATGGTACAGTGGCACACCTTGTTCAATACCAATGCAAGGATAAATACTGTAATGAGTTATGTACATAAACAAAATGAAATATTAACATAACTATTTTATGCTGCTAAAAGATATGCGTATTTAAAGACACTATATAAAGCACTGACACAGATTTCTGTAAAATTAAGTTTTGACGATATCTAGAATTTTCTAAATTAATTCTCCCCGCCTCCTACTTTCCACAGTAAACGTTTCATCTGCTTGGTTATTTTATCAAAGAAATTAACATTTATTAAAGATTTCGTTACCTGCAAATATCAAAATCTGCTTATGCAATGTTTATGTGAAGAGTAAATATTTCATTCTCTCAGATTCTGAATATTCGATCCTTCATTTTTCTTGACAGAACTTAAAAAATATATGTTTCTTCGAGAATCCTCTCAAGAATGATCAGCTATCCAACATGGACATATAAGATTTCGGTTCGGCTTTTGATTCAGCATGAGTTTCTTCTAATGATTTCTTTTGGTCGTTTGCCTGCATAAATTTCTTCACCGCTCTTTTCTTCAAAATCAACTCATCGTTTCCTTGAAGAAGCTCACTTTTTAAAAAAAAGAAGTTAATAGAAATGCTTCATTGCAAAACACATAACAAAATACAATGTATTGAAAAATTAATTTCTTTGTGGATTCTTTAATACTGAATAATAAACCAATGCTCTTATATTTAACAACAGACAATCGTCTGGTAAAATATTCATATTGTCAAATTAATGCGGAAAAAACTTACTGATCACACTAAAATTATTACCAAATTGACCAAAATCATGTTCTACAATTACTAGTATGTCACTATACCAGACTGGTATCTTAATAATAAGGGAAGGACCAGTAAAATATTATGAGAGGAAATGAGACTATTAGAAAAAACTGGTTTTACCTGAAGTCTATTTCACCATTGCCATCCTTGTCCAGTTGTTTCATTAGCTTGGAGATTTCGGGGTCAGTAAGATCGATATTACACCTCTATCAACAAGTACAAACATAATTATAGAAACTAGACGGATAATACATTATTTGAAATGACTATTTAGTTTAAAATTTAAATTATCAAAATAAAAACAACACTTCTATTTGACCTGAAATGTAAAAAACAAAAATGAAATGTTTTTTAGCTCATCTGAGCCGAATTGTTTAAATGAATGGCCAGGTCCACTCACAAGGGGAGATAATCAAGAAAATACAAAAAAGGGTGGAGAAAATCTTCTTCTCAAGAACCACTTGGCTAGAAAAGCTGAAACTTATGTGGAAGCATTCTAGGGTAGTGAAGATTCTAAATTGTTCAAATCATGACCTCTGGGGGTAGGGCAGGGCCACAATGGGGAATCAAAGTTTAACTTAGAAATAACAATGGGGAATCAAAGTTTAACTTAAAAATATATAGGAAAAATATTCTTCTCAAGAACCACTGGGCCAGAAAAGCTAAAACTTATATGAAAGTATCCTGGGGTAGTGTAGATTCTGAATTGTTCAAATCATGATCCCCGTGGGTTGGGCGGGGCCACAAAGGGGAACACTAAGTTTTACATAGAAATATATAGGAAAAATCTTTTAAAATCTTCTCAAGAACCACTTGGCCAGAAAAGCCGAAACTTATGTGGAAGCATCCTAGGGTAGTGTAGATTCTAAATTGTTCAAATCATGATTTCCGGGGGTAGGTCGGGGCCATAATGTGAAATCAAAGTTTTCCATAGAAATATAGAGGAAAAAACTTTGAAATCTTCTTATCAAGAACCTCTGGGCCAGAAAGGCTGAAACTTACGTGGAAGCATCCTGGGGAAGTGTAGATTTCAAATTGTCTAAATTATGATCAGTGGGGTAGGGTGGGGTCACAATATGTATTACAAGGGGTGAATCTGGTAAAGAACAGAATGGTCAAAGCTTGAAGTTCCCAAGTGAGCGATGTGGCCCATGGGCCTCTTGTTTTAAGAGTTGGAGTAAATTGTAGAACCACAGTTATTTAGGAGAACATATAAGTACTTTAGATTTATTATAGTAATCTATGACTATATGGTCGGGTTGTACTAAAAATGGTAGTTGTCAAATAATAAAATCGTACCCTAACACCCTCCTTCAGTTCCTCCAATGAAATGGTAAAACTCTGATCTCTATCGAAAGATTTCAAAAGATCGACCATTCGGTACCCCTCTTTTTCTACGTAGGCTTTAAGCTTGGCCATAGGATCTCTCATAAACATTTTGAAGGCGTCGATTTCCCCTCTGAGTTTCGTGCGTGGGCAGTCAGGTAAAACCCCACCATAGATCGTTTTCAGACCCCTCTCCTCCGACAATTGTCCCTCAAGCTCTTTGAACGATTTTTTCACCATGAGGATCTGGGGCAACAAATTATCACAATGATATATCGATATATTAATATCAGTAAAAATAATGTACATGTACTTTGTGATGTATTTGAAGATCAAAGGCGAAAATATTTTTGACTTTGAATGTCGAGTGCAGCTGAATTCAACCTACGTAAAGGTTCTATTACGTAATATTTTACTTACTCCAAAGTCTAAGAGTTTCAAAACACTGCTTTGGTTTACATGAACAGCTGTCAATATTTTCTCCGCTCCATCTTCTTGGAGGGGATTATACCCAATCTGTAAAAATAATGATTAAAGTTGGAGGCACACCGTTTGCGTTTAAAAGTAAAGTATATGTATGTACATGTATAATAAGCTCTGATTGGATTAATGTTTGATGACATATGCTTGTTTGTCAAATCAAAGCACATCTTTCAAATTTGCACTAGAGAGTAAAGTAATGGCTTCCAACAGCAGATAGAAAAGACCAACGATGATTTTATCTGCAGTGACGGATTAATTCAGGAGGAATTGTTTTATTTGTCAAATAAACAATCATAAGATTTTTATAATACTTCGAATACAATACAGATCTTGCACCCATTTCTGACATACGTTTAGTTTTTCCAGTGTGTCGTTATGCTGTAGACCGCCAGCAATATGGACGGCAGCCTCGTCCGGGATCCGACAGTAACTAATATTCAGATCTGTAAGGTACTTGTTTTCTTTCAAAGCGCCCTCTAAAGCTCGAGCGCCCTCTATACCGAAACCATTCATACTAATGTCTAGATATTTCAGCCCAACATTGTCCTGAAGAAAGAAACCGATTATATATTTCATGTTTCAAGCAAATGTCGAAAATTTAAAAAAAATGTATTAGCGCTGCAGACAAGAAATTCATTTTAACTTAAATTTTGATTACCTTGAGAGCTTGTGCAAGAAGAACACAACCTTTATTTTGGAATCGATTAAAACTTAAATCTAAAGTCTCTAATGTGACATTTTCATTCATGGAGTCGTGAAACCATTGGGCTCCAACGTCTTCAAACTTATTGTGTCGAAGCATTAGAGTCTTGATCGAGGCATTTCTCTACAAATTTGAGAAAAAATGGTAGTGAATGTTTTTGCATTAGTCATGATAAAGGATGAAAGGCTTTATGAAAGAAATATTTGTATACCGTTAACATTTCATAGAATGCTTCAGCAGCAGAATCTTCAATATCATTGCCTGAAAATTCAAAATAAATTTATATCAAACAGCTTGGGAGGATTTGAATAACTTTAAAGTTAACAGTTTTATGACCAGTTTCAATACCTGTTAAGTTCAAGTGGATGATTGTCTTATTTTCGGACAAAAGTTCACACAATGCTTGCGCTCCATCGTTACCGATTTTGTTATCACATAAAATCTACAATCAAAATATGAGATCAGAAACCACGAAATTAAAAACCATGTCGTAATATGGGTGCCTCTAAGCGATTGACTTTGACTTACCAGTTCTGTGACGTAGACGTTTTCCCTGAGGACTTTTGTCAGGTAAATGGCGCCCTCTCCCAGGATATAATTCCCTTCAAGGTCAATTTTCTCTATGACTGTATTAACCTGAGAGAGAAAAAATGATGCTTTTAGAGAATTGTTATCAATCATTTTATATCAGGTTGTATTTAACTTTGACCTGTGTTCCCTCAATCCTTTCTCATCCCGAACGATGGAGCAGAAAAACGCGTCCTTATTAAGAGACCATACGTTTGTTATACAATTTAAGGATTATTTTTACGTGCACTTCAGAATCTGATATTCTTGAGAAAAAGAGAAACTGCTAATGATATATGTGTTCACAAAGACTCAATATTCTTCTGCATAATATAAGTATATATATACATGTACGAGGTTTGCTTAATTTCCAATCCTTACCTCTAGTGGTTTGGCAATGGCTTTCATTCCTTGTGGACCAAGACTGTGATGCTTCATGACAAGTTGGGTGTCTTGCATATGGTTTATAAAATAAGTAATGGGCTGAACACCAATTTCCTCACATTTCTTTAAATATACAGATTTTCCAGTAGTGTCGTGATCATATTTCTCTGGGAAGATCAATTCTACAATAAAAACATCTTTTAGAAGAAATGGTTCTTACCGCTGTATATATATGTGCTATTGTAATATCTAGATTTAAAAAGGTCTCATTGTTACAGTATTAATGTCTAAGGCATTTTTGTTAATTCAATAATATTAACATTTACATTTTTCACATTGAAATGTAAATATAAGAATCACTGTCTAGTTTGCTGGGCAGCAGCCAGGGTCATTGACCAACGATAGTTGCATAGAAACGTTAGTTTGCATGTGTCCCACGTTTCCAACTATCGTTGATGTTTCTGACATACGCGACAAACTAAACATTGTTCCCTTAATCGGTAGGTATACGAAAGAAAATCCTACTATCGGCGTCCACTTCTAGATCTGTGTCATACTCTGCAGCACGCGCCTCCTCGTCCGAACCGATGGAGGAGATGTTATCTAGGTCCTCCCCGAACTCCTCATCTAGATCGTCTTCAATGTCCTCAATTTCATCATCAGTTTCCTTAACCTGACCCTCGATATCACCGCCAAAGAACACAGTGTCTCTTGGTTCGAGTCCTTCTTGTTCAATATTAAAAGCAGTTTCTGGAAGTTCTTCGGGACCAAAATCACCCAAAAGTTTTCTGTATGCAGGGCTTTGGATTCTTTCATCATGTGTGATTTCTTTTAAGCGAGTTAAATCTGTAATGAGACCAGCGGGATCCGTCCGTCTGCTCCGAGCAGACGACACTCGACTGTCGGGACTTTCAGGCCTACTGTGAGGGGGGAGAACAAGTGGCGGGTCATCGGATTCTATAGGCGGTTTGTTTTTGGAGGAATTCCGTCTTGGTGTTCCGGAATTTACCGAACCACCCCCTGCGCTCGGCATTGTAATTTTTCTTCAAATCAAGATTGAACTTTGTATACTTTCACTTCTGCGTGCCTTCATTCTGAAAGGAAAAACAAAACGCAAAGTAATTTATGATCGTTTTTTTTAGCTTTAAATCAATATTAATGAATTGTTCCATGCTTTTCTGGCAAAAAAATTCTTTAAGGAAATGTATACATGTATAGAAAAAACATATCAATTTTTCAGCAAAACAACGTATGAAAACCAAAACAAATAAAATATAAATAAATATAAATAATCCAAAACTTACATACGTTTCAGTCATAAACAAATAAGTAACAATTTTTTAAATCATTGAAGTGTTTGAATAAGATAAAATCAACCTCAATGTATATTTTATCTCAGATTTGTCAAATTTCACACGAATGAATTATGCTGAATAATATCACCGTACATCATTTTGGCGTGCTTTCAGCAAAGCCTTCCCCGGGTGGTTGAAACGTTTTCAAAAGATCTAACAATGACCATACTTCCATTGTCTTAGAATGGTGTAACCTGTATTAAATTTCTGGCTGCATATTGCCAGAGTGATCAATCTTTTAACTCGATAGACCACTATCTTTAACATCAGTCGCTATCGTGTATTCAATCTTCACTGTTACACTCAAAATTGCTGACACATAATCCAAAAATACAATTAAAAAAATCATCTATACATGGTTGTCAGAAAAGTAAAATTCTTCGAAAAACCCATCGCTCTTGTTTTAAATATATATACTACATGTACGTTTAAAAATCTATTTTAAAAATGATATTCATGTAAAACACTTTCAATATCAGTAGCAATATCTGATGTTTCAAATGCAAATATCATGATGAAGTTTTCGTTAATATTCTGCATGATATCCATGAATTTCTTACTCAACACAACTGATGTATCAAACTTGGAACATAGATTCATTCGATTCATTGCAGTCTTATTAATTCTATTAGACATAGGCGTCGGAACCGGGGGGGGGGGGGGGGGGGGGGGGCTAGAGGGGCTAAGCCCCCCTCCCCATTTTTTTGCAAATATATAAATAATATAGGCATTAAAAATTAGTGTTTACCATTTTTTTTTTGGTTTAGCCCCCCCCAATTTCAATTTGCTTCCGACGCCTGTGTTAGACATTTGATATAAACCAAAACCAAAGAAATAAACATAAACATTTAATGATCTTTCCCATTTAATAGAACATACAGAAACATTAAATATGGGTACGATTGGATGCCATATAAATACAGAGGGAAAATTTCAGTAAAACAAATCAGACTTCTCTTGTCTTTGAAGAATAAAAACGATGTGTTGAATTCAAAACCATTGTTATGAAAAACTCTACTTACCATTAATTGAATGTTAAGAATCACATTATGTTTATATTTCCTCCATTTTAATTTTTTTGGTTCTAAACAGAATTGAATTTGAAACCAAAACCCCGGATGTACATGACATCACTCTAAGACATTGCCAAGGCAGCACTGTGCGACGTTCATGCCCATGTCAGTCTTTTTTGCTATCTTAAGCATCAGTAGGTTAGGGGTGTCCAAGGTCTTTGATAAACAATCATTTAAATGACTAAAACTAGCTTCATCTGTGATTTTGATAACGGGTAATTATATTACTATTGTTGAAAATTTTTGACAATACACAGGGCCCTATTTCAATTATGCTTTAAATTCTTGATGGTGTTTAAAATGCGCATAACATTTTTTTTTCAAGTGGTGCAAGATAAAATTAAATTTGATTCAAATAATTCTAAGGATAATTTTATGCACAGAGAGGTTTGCGTATTCATTTCTTCCAGTAATATCGTTGACATGTGAACATTTTCAACTTTAAATCCACTTTCACAATTAGAGCTACTTCGACCTAACATGTGAAAACAATTTCAAAAATTATACCGCCTTTATTACAATCCTTTGGTAGGTAAGTTTTTTTTGGGGGAAAGTATCTACCAAGATTTCTCTACCTACAATATGCCATATAACGAGTACTGCTTCAAAAGTTCTAAGCAGCTAACTTTACCCAAGGTCACAATGTTAAAGTCCAATATATATCTAAGAGACCACGTCCAGTCTTCTGACGTGGAACGACCTTAAATTAAAGTCCAATCCATTCAAATTAGTACTATAGTTCTAACCCGAACACTTAGATAATTTATATTATTTTTCAAACAATTTTGAGGATAAGTTCATAAAATTTAGAAGATAATTTCTAGCATATGCTTTGTCACGCAAATTTTCTAATCGAATTTAGATAACTGGGGGTCGTAACATAAAAAGTACTTAAGTCTAAGACCATACATAAGTAAGATATAAGTACATTATTTGTTTGACAAAAGTTTCGTGCATTAAGCTAAAACAAATGTTGTTCTCTGCTTTTAGTCTGTGCAAAGCAACGTCAGGCTCTTTTCAACCACTTGTTGCATATTTCAGAAGAAGGAGTTTAAGATACGTCAATATGTCTTTCACTAATTAACAATTTTTTATTGCCAAAGAGTACATAACTATAATAAAAATGTAGAGTAAACATATTATATATTGTTTCAATTTAAAATAACATGTTGGTTGATACTTTGCATAATTTGTGATCAACGTTACCAAAAACTCAAACTCTATAATAAAAACAAATTACAAATGTACATGTATCACACAAACAATTCTATTCCTTATACACAATAATAGAACAACAAATAGATGCATATGATAACCACCTAGTTAAATGGTTCAGTCCCATGTATATAGAGTACAGTTGCCGTTAGGTACACTGTTCCTAAAGCTCATCTGGAATTTGAACTGGATCCCAGGTGCGTAGGCTATCCAGGGATGTCTTCCATTAAATCGGTTCCTTGTAGTATATGTCAAACCATTTGGATCTGAGTAAACAGTCTTGGTGAACCAAGCCTACAGAAAAACACAAAATTGACGTTTAGTTTTATACAATATGCAACAATAATTCAAGAAAACAATGCATCAACATGCAAAATGATGGCCAAAATCCGTTTGTTCTAACTTACGTAAAATGCCGATGATTGTTGGTCGAGGTCGACAGTGATGCAGTATTTCTTGAGATCCTTAGCGAATTCAAAATCACAAAAGGCGGTCATAGTTTTGGTGGCTCCAGCGTTCCACACGGATTCCCTCTGTATAGCTGACGTCAATCCGGGTTCCTGGGCCTTGGGACAGTTCTGTGGGGGAACGAAAGATGGAACTGTGGGAGGCGGCGGCGGATTAGGGTCCTTGATGTTGCTTTTGCAGACCCCCTTTGGTGGTGCCCCATAAAAGTCAAGTATAAATTCTACAGACACGTTACGAGGGTGGTACTCGTAATTGCTGCGCAGACGGTATAGTCGGCCTTCATCCAGGACTTCGACTGTTTTCATAATCCACGACTGGAATAAAATATAGAAACGCTTTAATATTTTTGCGACAAAGTTAAAAAAAAGCATGATCTGATACGATAGCCTAGAAGGTTCATTCGAGATTCGAGTTTTGAAATTTCGAAACTCGAATGAGCATTCTGGGCTTCTGTAAAGATGCTTTACCTATGTACATGTATACTACAACCTTGATATTTTGTGATTAGATCGGTAATCTAAATACTAAAGTTATTTAGACCAAAGCATTGTCTCACTATATTTTACAAAGTTTGCATGTCCACGTTATCGTGCTTTTTTTTTTAATTATTGTGTCATGAGACTGTTAGACCTACCTGAAAACCATGAGTTGGTTTGTCCAAACTGACGTTCATCCACCACTTTTCTTGCCTCTGCAACTCTAGAACCTGAAAGTGGCAGATCCCGCGCATGTGCCGTTGAACTTCTCCGGGCTGTCTCCAGACTTCCCTTCGGTCTATCCCCACAGTGTATGTCGAACACAAGGCAATCATTGCTACAAACGACCCTACGGCCAGAGCACACCCAGGACAACCTCTGCATGAAAAAAAATAACTGAATGCATGAAAATATATTTCAAAAGCTGATGAAAGTTTAAAATGTATATCAAATTACTCAACTTTTAATTGTGAATTTCTATTAAAGCTGTCCAAAATTAACAATAAATATATTAAGTGCAAAAATGAAAAAAAAAAATAATAATAAATAAATAAAAATAAAATATAATAATAATAATAATAAGATAAAAAATAAAATTTCTGAAAAAAATTATGGTTAGCTTTTTACCTCATTTTTTGCAGTAGATCAAATATGTAATACAATTTTTTGGATTATCAATTACTTTTTATAGTGAAGAGAGATGAATTTAAATTCCAAATGACGACAGTCTGTTGACGTCTCATTCTAATGCATTGTTTACACTGGCTGGACTTGTGTCACACTCCAGTTAATCTTCATTCATGGTATTATGACCAGGCTACGGAAGAAAAATAAACGTGGGCTAAGAATTTAATTTAATTAACTGGAAAAATGCTGACTTTTAAATACGTGCCCCGCTGCTTTAGGTGAAGGTCAAGACAGCATTGTACAAGTACATGTATGCTACAGTTAAGTGTTTGAATTATTTTATATATACCAGTATACATACATACATATGTGCAAAGGTGTGTGTGAGGGTGCGTGTGTGTGTTTATCTGTATGTATGTGACCTTTTATACTCAGAACTCTCTTTCTTATTGTTTTTAAAAATCTTTATGCCTACTGGGGTCAAAATGGAAAATAAAATTATCTTGTTTTAATATCTTTATCTTTCCAATTTTCTTGTGTTTTTTAATTATTATTAAATCACGATAATACTTTGCAGATGCAAAAGTAAATTGCATCCGAATGTAGTTCTTTGAACCTTTACTTTGTTTTAGCAATAAATAAACATTTCAATAAAAAAGCAAAATCCAAACCAATAAAATTAACAAACAATTAAACAAAAATCAAAAAAGCAAATAAAAGAAAACCACACAAAACAAAACAAAAAATCAAAATGCCTATAGATGTATATTTAAAATGAAATCACTATTTTCAAAATGATGATACAATTATGTAGAATATTAAGATGCAACGTAGCAGCCAAAATTCGTTGATTTCCAAGTACAAAAAATAATAGAATTTAATTTTGCTTTATTTATCATTATATTTCGAAATTCTGAAGAATTTGTTTTTGATGACCAAAAGGACATGACGATTTTTATGATTAAAAGTTATTCTGAATACAATGGACATAATTAACACAAAAGGATCATGATTAAAAGATATTTCACAATGATAAATGATATTTGCAGTTAATAAATCGTAAGCAAAAAGTCATAAAACAAATGAATAATCCTTAATTCTATGAGTCAATTAGCAGATAATCGCAGATTAGTCATTATGATACTTGTAAGAATCATTAAAAAAAAAGAAAATTAATAAATTTTGATTAATAAGAAGTGATTTATTGAACGTGCATAACAAATGACAAAAAAGTAAAATAAGCGTCTTGTTCAATTATCAAATGTTACCACCATGTTTAATGTTTTTAATATTTGAACATATCATTGCCAAAAAATTATTTTTTCCCTTGTTTTTGTTTCTTTTACGGATGTAATTCCTCTTTCGTCAAACACTTTTAAAAAACAGCAAAGTATGCAAAATAAAAATGAAATTTTTGGAACTAATGAAAAACATTCTGAGCCGCCGTGTTATAATCGTATACTAACTGACCATACCCTTGAATAACGTTAACGCATGAACTGTATTGAAATTTTTATCCAAACAAAAATAACAGGCTGGACTTGAGAGATTTAAATCTCGGTTTGGTACGTCATAACCTTATTTTGCTGACCCGTAGACAACTTCCTTGGGATATAAATAGAGGTTCTCTCGGACCTGTCCAACAAAATATAAGTATAGGAGAAAAAAGTAGTGACCAGAATAAGAATAGCAAAGAGAAACTCTGGTAAAAGACAAAATGAGGTAAGTCTGTCTAATTAATAATTAGTAATATATTGCTAAAAATATAAATATTTTTCAATAAGTATAAAATATTACAAAATTATAATAAATTAAAAATCTTTTTAAATAAGGGAAAATATTTTTGCTAGAGAACAAAATATTACATAATGATAAATGGAAATTTATACATAAAATTAATCAAGCATTTGCCTTTTGCATGCATACCCCCAAATTAAACACGAAATTTTGCAAAATAATTTTGTTTTTAATAAATTTTTTTAATTCCACCAAATTTAAGCAAAAAGGAACTTAGTCGTTGTCCAGAACGTGCATTGGTTGTGCCCCAGGTTCAAACAAACACTGCAGTGTATTTTATTACTCTGTACATGTATAATACCTATGATCCTTCATAGATATTTCTTTTCTTTGACCAGGTACAGTTTAGGAATGCTCATGACTTTTTGGGCTGGTGTGAGTGCAATTTACGAAGTACCTGTACATAAGGACAATGTCTGGGGACAAAACAAGAGGGCTCGGAAAATGAAAGGATGGTGCTTGTTCGAACTGAACGAATCCAGAGACTCGGGAGACATTAAAATGGACCTCATTTTTAACAAACCCACTAGAAATCTTCAGGTAGGGTACAGTTTTGTTCATTTTCAAATTCTAAAGTCTTTCTTTTTTTCAAATTATAGCGAAAATGGTTTTCCTGATTCGTCTGATTCAGAGCACAGTTGATCAGAAAGTTTGGCTTTCATTCCTCCATACTATAGATATGGAAGTGTGGGAAATTATTTTTGACTTTTTATCAGTAATTTTGAAAATCTGAACAGGCAATACTATAATAATACTTCCTTTTTCTTTATTTTTGAAAATGAATATTAAAATGAAAATATTTTAACTGACATGGTTGAGCTTATGAAGAACATACAGCTTAATACAGTATGCAATATAGATTTTGACTTTCTTTAATAGATATGGATTATGAACATCGACAAAGTACTAAACAAGGGACGAGCATATGAATTATCAAGCAAATATCCATATTCCAACACGATGCTGAAAGTTGAATTCATTTTGACATACAGAGGTAGCTTGAAGAGGTTTCCAAGAGGAAGATGCATCAGTAACATAACGCCGCCTTCTACGACAACACAAGCACCTACTACGCTTGCGCCAGTGACATCACAAGCAAGCACCACACGTACCACTTCGGTGACGCAACAACCCACAAGAACGTCAGCACCGGGATCCTCCACCACGACAACACCAGAGTCATTTTCTGACGTCACACCGATATCTGTCGAGGGTCAACACTGGAGTGTTGGAAATGGTTACCGTATAACCGGCGTCTGTATATTCAAGATTAAGCCAGTCCTTAAATCCTATGGTATCATGGTGGAATTCGATAAAGAAACTTACGGAATGACGGTAAGAAAAGAGTATTTAATGTATTCACTAACTAGATAACAAATCTTTCCAAAAAAAATTAACACTAACTAAAAATCAGTATTTTATAATACGGATTCATAACCTATAGAAAAATTTGTTTGTTATAGGACTGGACGATGGATATTGAAGATCAACAGTCAAATGGGCTATGGTATTACTTGAAAAACAGATGGCCTGAGAGGCAAAACGAAATCAGATTGAGGTTTCAAGTTGATTTTGATTCTCTTCCTGTACCATCTGGAACATGTACAATTGATAGAAATGGCCAAACTCTTACACCCAGACCTTCAACTGCAATGCCAACACCAACCACCAAAGCTCCCACACAGCAACCTTCAACTGCGGCACCAACGCAGCAACCTTCGACCGCAGCACCAACACAGCAACCTTCGACAGCAGCACCAACACAGCAACCCTCAACCGCGGCACCTACGCAACAACCTTCCACCGCGGCACCAACACAGCAACCTTCCACCGCAGCACCTACGCAACAACCTTCAACTGCAGCACCAACACAACAACCTTCAACCGCAGCACCAACACAGCAACCTTCCACCGCGGCACCTACACAACAACCTTCAACTGCAGCACCAACACAGCAACCCTCTACCGCAGCACCAACACAGCAACCCTCAACCACAGCACCAACTACAGTTGCACCGATAAACACAGCTCACGATTACAGGTCCATCCTTCATGAATCTATTTTATTCTATGAAGCTCAGCAGGCTGGTTATCTGACAAATAACAGAGTTTCTTGGAGAAGTAATGCTACAACTTTGGACAGAGGAATATACGGAGAGGACCTAACTGGAGGATGGTATGACGGTAAGAAAATGCTTATTTCGTATGACTTTTTTTCCTCGTATTTAGCGTCTACACAGTTCAAAGCTACATAGTAAAGAAGTCCCTGTTGAAGATCTTTCTCTCCAGTCTATAAATAAACTTCCTTCCCTTTTATATCGTTTTGTATATTTTACAAATACTATCTACTATCTCATTTTCAAACACGAATGGTTTTGCATGTTAAAAGAATATATAATAACTAAAGTTAAAAATATTTCTTTACAGTAACCTCTCTGGTCAATTCATTTGTTTAAATTTTGCCTAAATATACAAAATATTATTTCATCGTTTTTATAAAAAAATTCTAACATTTACACTGTATTTATTTATTTTAATAGCTGGTGACCTTGTGAACTTTAACCTCCCTATGGCGGGTTCGACTACGAATCTTGCATTGGGTTTATTGTACTGGAAAGACGCTTACCAACATGCTGGAGAGCTTGACAATATGTACAACTCAATCAAATGGCCTTTGGACTACTTTATGAAATGTTGGAATCCCAGCAAACAAATTTATTATGCACAGGTATTTTCAATCTCTTTGTGATCACACATGTTCAACTTATTAATCCTGCAAATTATACATTTTACAGTTACGGTAATTTATAAACGTGTTATCAATCACTATTATATCAATAGGTTGGAAACGGTGAACAGGATCATTCCGTCTGGAGACGAGCAGAAGACATTACCACCGCTAGGCCTGTCTATTATTTGGATAGCAACAAAAAAGGAAGTGACGTTGTGGGCGAGACAGTAGCAGCTATGGCCGCTGGAGCTATGGTCTTTAAAGATAAAGGTCTAATGACTTTAAAGATTTGAAACTTCACAGTCGTAAAAATTAAAATAGCATATTAAGAAAAAATGTCAGAACTTTACATTGAATGACTTTTTATGTTTTTTGGCGGTTACAGATGCAGCATATTCCCAAAAACTTCGCTCCAGTGCCGAGAGTCTGTACACTTTCGCCAAGTCAATAAAAGGCCTATACAACAATGATATTTGGGATGGAGCTAAATTCTACAAGTAATTACTTCATGCAGCAAGTTTTTTGCCCCTCATATATTAAATGTATCGTTGTTTATCATATTGGGCGAATTTACACACACAAGCCATAAAATTGTAAAGAAACCTTTGAAAAATTTAAAGCTAAGCATTTTTTAAAAGTAGATTGAATATTGACGAATTCATAGTGAAGAATGTATACATAAATTCTCCAAAGGTCCTCTCGATACCAAGATGAAATGTGTACCAGTGCGACTCTATTGTACATGTTGACCAATGACGCCACCTACCTAACTGAAGCCGAGGCTGCTTATAATGAGTACGGCAGCGATAGCGCCCCCTGGGCTTTTGACTGGGACGACAAAACTGCTCTGTGTCAAGTAAGTTTCAGAATAGTGAATTTTGATGAGGAAATTTTAAATACATCATTATATGAACTGCAATACATTATCCTTTTGTTCAAACGTCAACGTGATTATAGAAAAATTAATGCAAGCTTTGAATATTATGGAAAATTCAAACTTTGGCGTTAAATATAAGTTTTGCTTAAGTTTTGTAACGAGTTGTGTACCAACAATCACCATGAAATGATTATTTGCAGGTCCTTCTCTATGCAGCAACCCAAAAATCTGTTTATAAATCCAGAACAGAAACATTTGTGACGTCATACATGCCGGGTGGTTCCCTGCCCTACACGAATTGTGGTTTGGCCTTCCGGTTGGAATGGGGCTCACTGCGATACTCTGGTAATTCAAATTAATTTCTTTAATAATAATGTGATTTTCTTTGGCTTCTTTTAATGTTATACTGTTATATATGTTTCTAATGATAAATGTTAACAGTGTTATTTGGTCTATATCATCAATTTTATGACAATTTGTATGGAATTTGTTTGGATCGCCTCCATTTTTCTCTTTCTAACTTCAGAAAAAATTAAAATCACCAATTTACTATAGGTATTTGTTATTATGATTCTTCAAACAGAAAAATTGTACCAAAAACGGTTACATAAACCTATATATTGTTATTTTCTTAACAGCGAATGCAGCCTTCATTTCGCTTCTAGCAGCACAGAATGGCATTGGAAACGCCAATTCTTACAAGACATGGGCAATGTCACAGCTTCACTACATGGTCGGAGATAATAACCGGGACTTTAGTTACTTAATAGGTTACGGATCAAGTTATCCCCTAAAGCCACATCATAGTGGAAGGTAATTAAAAATCAAAATGAATCTGGCAAGAAATTTTATATCTGAAGTCTTATCATTTACATTCTATTGGAATTTTTAAAACTGTAATGTAAAACTTAATTCTGTTTTGTTTTTATTTACTTTTTGATTAAACTTACTCTTTAATTTATTATATCTTGCAGTTCCTGTTCTCCTGCGCCTGCGCCCTGTGATTGGAGTACATACGGAAGCAGCGACCCAAATCCAAACGTCCTGAGAGGCGCCCTCGTGGGCGGTCCAGACCTTAAGGATAATTACGTTGATGACAGAAATAATTTTAAAACAAACGAGGTCACATGTGACTACAATGCTGGTTTTCAGTCTGCCATAGCAGGTACAAGAAAAACTTACCTACATTTGATCAATGTTCAATAACAGTTGAAACTTTAATTTAATGATAGATAAATTGTATTTTATATTTTAAAAAACTTCAATTTTACTTTAAGGGTTGCTCCATTTTGCCTTGAATGGAAATCTCCCGGCTGCTCCAGCACGGAAATGCTAAGAAACAAATTGGTGCTACATTGCTTTAAAGCTTGTTATTATTGAATAAATGAATCAAATTCATTAAATATGTGTGTTTTTATTTCTCAATGAAGTTTGACTGGAACTAATCTAGGACTAAATCGAATTAAAATGAACCTCGTTATATCCAACACTGATATCTAGAATACTCGAACACTGATATCTAGAATAATCAAACACTGATATCTAGAATACTAGTACTCGAACACTGATATATAGAATACTCGAACACTGATATATAGAATACTCGAACATTGATATTTAGAATACTCGAACACTGATATCTAGAATACTAAAACACTGAAATCTAGAATACCCGAACATTGATAAATACTCAATAGAATACTCGAACACTGATATCTAGAATACTTGAATATTGATATCTAGAATACTCGAACAATGATATCTAGAATACTCGAACATTGATATCTAGACTACTCGAAAACTGATATCTAGAATACTATAAAAATATACAGTTCATGTATTGAAGTGAAACTAGAACTGAAGTACTAACCATTAATTCTTCAAGTAATTAACCCCCGATACCTAAAAAAACTCAGCTATGCAGAAGTTGTTTTTTTTTACTCGACCTCGTTGATTCGAGAAAACGAAGTTTGCATTATGTGGATCAGAGACCCACCCTATGAAAGATCCCATAGAGAGGAAATTCACAATCTCGTTTAAAACTAAGTTAACTAACTAATTTTCATTATTGTGTGTTTGCTAGTTGTATATTGTTTAACGTCCTTCTCGAGAATGTTTCACTCTTAATGAAAGCCACCACTTGCCGTTGGAGAGCTGCAAATTTTGTCCTATACTCAGCACTTAGGGCCATTGAGCAGGGAGGGATCTTTTTCGTGCCAGCACCTACAGCCTCATCTGGAGGACCGGTCTCCACAAAGGGATTCGAACCCGTGAGGCAGAGATCATACTTCGCGACTCTAGAACAGAAGTTCTAACCACTACACCACGCAGGCGACCTTTTCATAATCGTCAACAGATCACTTTGCTTAGTACATGTAGTTGTCCAAGAGCTAATGGAATCATGTTAAGGAGGTCCGAAGATCGTTATTATGATATGTAAAAATTCTGACAATTTTGTCTTTTTGATCACAGGGGTACTAATCGAGACCAAGATATTCAAAATCTACATTTTTATCCTTGTATTGCCATATGCCGATCTGCGAGGTTAGCTGTAATTGTTTCAGCCATTTCATAAAATAGTTCTTTGGAGGACAAATGAACTAGTTGATTTAAATGTTGCTTATCAAAAATTCAGAACTGTTTTTTCCTATCCACTATTGATTTTTAACCCGATTCAAAATTTTATTCCAATTCAATACACTGTCTTATTTATGATACTTTCATGCCCAAACCCTGTCCAAGAAAGATACGTCACAGAGTACAAACCTGCCTTTATCAAGAATGGATTTATATATGTCAGTATCCCAGATTTTGACTGACCCGCTGGTAATGGTGAGCATAGTACTTGAAATATTGACTGAAACTTGGAAATCTGAATATCATTTTCAGTTATATAATTGGTAAGTGCTGAACATTTTTTAAATTATTTATTTATAAGGAGGCTGGTGGGTCAACAAATTAACCATAAATTAACCACCAGATTTAACTTCTTTTTTAGATACGGTATCTTAAGCTGTCAACTAACATTTGGCAAAAAAAAATTCATACATTTTAGTTTTAAAATCTGATCATTTTTGTTTATCTTTATATGGAGCTCTTCTTTTAAAGGAGATAGAAATAGTCTGAAAATGGCTGCCACCCCCAGCCTCTTAAAAAAAATAAAACTTTTACTGATATTGGACTGTGATTGTATGCATTAACTGCTATTCCCCAAATGTTAGGGAAAGTAAATGACAAAGTTATTTATCAGGGGACGTATATAAGATATATGTAATACTTGTAATATAGCAATGATGGAATATATCGAGATAACGAACGGTTTTCAAGCTCAAAAGTTTATAAAACAGTACAAAATGGGAGCAGAGCAAACACGGACATCTAAAACATCAGAGGCGGGATCAGGTACCATGGATGAGTGAGCGCCCCCTGTCGACCGTGTGCCGTGTGCTCCTTGTCATAATCGGAAATTATCGGGAAAATCCGTCGACAATTCAGTGTGTATACAATTGCCTAATGTCAGTCAGCATTTGACTTAATGATAAATTGCATTTGCGGACAAGGTGATTGTATTGACCATAGAACTTACGAAATGATGACAATAAACGAGACTGCTGATATTCTTGTTTCATCAACTTGTTTGCCATTAATTTACCTCGTTTAAGAAATTGTTCATACGTAAAGCATGCATGCTCTCGTGAATCAAATCAACTGAGAGATATAAACTCCGTATGCAGGAGATGAAGGTATATTGCTGCATACATAATGGAAAATGACAACTGAAAAGTTAAAGTCATCACATTTATAATAAAGCAATTTTGTTAGATTACCATTCATGTCTTTTTCCGGTAAAATAAATAAATATGAAACAGTTGTGTCAGATTCTGTGGTATCTTTTATTTCAAGCTCACCGGAATAGATTGATCTAATTAAAAAAATTGCCATGGACATGTGTATTCTATTTTTTCATGGTGAAGCTGCATTAGGACCTACTGGCTTATAATCTTTTTGTTCAATTTATCTTGGTGACAAGATTGCCATCATCTATTGTACACGGTGTAGGTCTTTTAAAATCCAATTACATTTAATATATTATTTTATATATTTCAATATTTTGTATTCTTTTTATAGCTGACATATCGTTGCTAATATATAGCTGCAGAAGTGTAGCTTGTTGGTCTAAAAATGATATTAATGGCATTGCTATGCTGTTAATTTTGAATTATCCCGGTGGGAGTAAATACAAAATTTACAATATTGTCAATGTTGTAAATTTTGTAAACAGCATTTTAGTTCCTTGCAATTTATCTTATTCAGGCCACTACACATCATGCAGCAACTAGTATGTTGCCGTGTATTTTTTTTCTACGCAATATAATTGTTTTTGTTAGTATGTTGTTCTTTTTTTAAACAGTATATATATACTTAGTATTTTCACTATTTTCTTTTCCTCAACAGTTTCTTCTCTCGGCCGAAACTCTTCAACAAAAAATAAACATAGGAGGAAAACTAAGTCAAATAGGTCAACCAAAGAGAAACTTTTGGAAAAGACACAATGAAGTAAGTTTGCCTTGGGATTTTTTTTTATTATAAAGACTTTTATAATTATTTCTGAATTACTAGTATTTATTTTAACCATAAAATCGAAATTTGAAAAAAGTTATTAATGCAGAAAAGAAGAAATGTGAAAAATAATGACTTTTTATTTCATTTTTGTATTAACAGTCTCGGACGTCTATTTCTAAGAACAATTTTTAAAAATAAAGAACCTTCACTAAACACCCTAGTGCAAAAATTTGAAGCTTGGTTTTGCAGCTTCCATTTTATTAGTTTTGAAAGTGGTTCATTACACAGTGTATAAAAAACAAAATTGATTTATAATTTAGATGGGGAATTTTAATTTTTGACTTTTTTCCTTCAGTTGATATATTTCGGTATAAACATCGCCGGATTTCTTTTGATTAATTCTATTTTCATTTAAGTAAACTAACAAAAGTAATAGTACTACCAACCAACTTACAAAAATATCTTTGTAGAAGAGCCATCGTCTCAAGCCACAGTTCGGCGTCCGTTTAGCTACATGTACATGTAGCTCTCTCCAGAATGGGAGAGGATCGTGGTTTGCGACGATGGTAGAAGAGGGTTTTACTTAAGTAACACGAGCACGCAGTTCAATGCTCTTTATTAATTCAAACTCCACTACATGAATATGTATGTGCAATTTTTTTTTCTCAAAATTCAGGTACATTTTAGTCATTTTGGTGGCTTTCCGGGCAAGTTTTACTCAAGCACGAAAAACAAGCTCGCCGGTAAACACTGCACATAATTACAGTCTCATTCTCCAGGAATCTATTTTATTCTACGAGGCCCAGCAGGCTGGATATCTGACAAATAACAGGATTTCTTGGAGAAAAAAATGCCACCATCTTGGACAGCGGTATAAATGGAGAGGATCTAACCGGTGGATGGTATGACGGTAAAAAAATCGTTCGGATATATCCGTTTACTTTAAGCTGTTTTTAAATTTGGGAGAAAATAAGCATTATTTAGCACGTCTTTTCTACATTACAAACATACATATTTGGGAAAAAAATATTCAAAGCACTAGGTCTTTTTTAAAAATATTGTTCAAATGTAATCTACTTAAAAATGCAGTCAAAAGAACTCAGCTGTAACTAAACGACTTTCTTCAATATTCGATCATTATTATTGTAATAATAAATATTTACCCCTTTAAAAAATTAATTTAAAGTGAAAACTATGTTTGAAATAAAGAAACATTATTCTGAATCTATATTCTGATATATTTTTTGAATTGGTGATAATGGTCAAAAACGCATTATTTTGAATTTTTTAAATATATCTTTTTAAATAGCTGGTGACCTTGTGAACTTTAACCTCCCTATGGCGGGTTCAACCACAAACCTTGCCCTTGGCTTATATTTCTGGAAGGACGCTTATCAACAATCCGGGGAACTTGACAATATGTACAACTCGATAAAATGGTCATTGGATTACTTTCTAAAATGTTGGAATTCTAATAAACAAATTTATTATGCACAGGTATTTTTTTTTCGTCGGTTTGGGGGAATGGTAGAAAATTCTTAAGCCATATACTAGTACATGTACACAGCTTGAGATACCTAAAATGATAAAAGAATATAATTTTTCACCACTATTCAATAGGTTGGAAATGGTGAACAGGATCATTCTCTCTGGAGGCGAGCAGAAGACATAAAAACAGCCAGACCTGTCTATTATTTGGATAGCAACAAAAAAGGAAGTGACGTTGTAGGCGAGACAGTAGCAGCTATGGCCGCTGGAGCTATGGTCTTTAAAGATAAAGGTCAAACGACAAAGATTTGAACCTTCACGGTCGTACAAAAATGATAATGATATCTAAAATATTTCAGAACTAATAATAAAGCTTAATGAAGTAAGTGATTAATCAATTTTGATCTCACAGATGCAGCATATTCTGAAAAACTTCGCTCCAGTGCCGAGAGTCTGTACAGTTTCTCTATGAAAATTAAAGGCCTTTACAACGATGATATCACTGATGGAGCTAAATTCTACAAGTATATAAACGAACACTTTAAGTGAATTTTGAGTTTAGTGACTTTAGTCATATATTTTTGCTAGATGTTTATACATTAGTTTCTTTAATAGCAAATCAAAGTACTAGTATGGCAAATTGGTGCATAGAAACCGTATGTTGAACACCGTATGTATAAAATATCAGATTTAACCTTTTCTTGTTTTTATCGAAGGTCCTCCATGTATCAAGATGAGATGTGTACCAGTGCGACTCTACTGTATATGTTGACGAAGGACGCCTACTACCTAACGGAAGCCGAGGCTGCTTATAATGAGTATGCCACCGACCTGGCCCCCTGGGCTTTTGACTGGGATGATAAAACTGCTCTGTGTCAGGTTAAAAAAAAGAACTGTTAATAATACAGATATTGTCATGTCATAGCCGTCACTGGTTATATTTATAACAATTGGAAAATGATACTGTAATCTTTACAATGTGCAGTATAATTTGCTGCATTTCTGAATTAAATGATTGAAGAATCATCGGTGTAACCTAGGTATTTTATGGAAATGTCTTGTCAAATAATTTATTTATGAAGTTTATGAAGTATGAAATCCCTAGCACCAAATGCTCAAAAAGTTGCGATATAGGTTCAAATTTATTTTAAAAAAAAACGTTAAAGTCCAAAGTCAGGATCAAAAGCTCAAAATGTAATGTTGTTATCCAAAGAAAGATCTTGTCACAAGAAAAAGTACAATTCTCTGTTATGCTTGGACTTTCAGTGAGGCGTGGCATTCTCGGAGCTAATGATTAGCGTCTCGTTGGTTAAGATATTATTGATATCAGCAACTGTTAATTATTGTTGATACCGATGAGAACAGTCCCACCTCTTTGCCGTACGAACGCTGTCAGTGGATTCTTGCTACAGTCTCGTTGGAATTCGCTCGAATTTCTATCCCATGTATATTTCAAAAGTGAATGAAAGGATGTGTAAATTTGAGACGCTACATGTGATTTTGTAACGTCGGGAATGTCACGCCTTACTAAAAGTTTTTCCGAACAAACAGATGGACAGACAGAAAGAGTCAGGCAAAAGGGTTAGATAATAGGAGCATAAAACGATGATATCAATTGAAAATTATTCTTGTTTAAATTTCGTTTTCTTAAATTATGAGGATATTCATAAATACACATGTAATAAACTTTTAAATAATTTTATTTAAAACATAAACTTTTCTAAAAAAAAAATGCTTGTTATCATTATAGATCCTCCTGTATATAACCACCAAAAAACCTGTATACAAATCCAGGACCGAGTCATTTGTGACGTCATACATGCCGGGTGGCTCCCTGAACTACACAAAATGTGGCCTTGCCTTTAGGTTGGAGTGGGGTTCACTTCGATACTCTGGTATGAATTTTCCCCAAATTTCTAATTTTGCTACGATGTGGAAATTTGTATCAATCTGACATACTTTTATTTGTAAAAGATTAAGATTACTGTAATTTATACATGCGATGGGTCTTTAGATGAACATGTATGAAGTTTCAATAAACAAATACGTCATACCATTTTGACCATTATACCACTTTTTTCTATTTAAATGGAAGATTAATTTTTTTGGTTTTATATTTTTTCCGAACAGCCAATGCCGCTTTTATCTCGCTTCTCGCTGCACAAAATGGTATTGGGAATGCCGAATCTTACAAAACCTGGGCTATGTCACAAATCCACTACATGATCGGCGACAACAACAAAAACTTCAGTTACTTAATAGGTTATGGTTCAAGTTATCCCTTAAAGCCACATCATCGTGATAGGTAAAAAAAACCCTAAAAATTAATGCTCAGAATATACCACTTAATTTTGTTAAAATTTCGTTTGATGAAACTGTCTCTTAAATGTGCAAAATCAAAATTAAACTTGGATAATTGATTTTGTAGTTCCTGTTCCCCTGCGCCTGCGCCCTGTGACTGGAATACATTTGGAAGCAGTAACCCAAATCCCAACGTCCTGAGAGGCGCCCTTGTGGGCGGGCCAGACGAAAATGACAATTATACTGATGACAGATCTAATTTTAAAACAAATGAGGTCACCTGTGATTACAATGCAGGATTTCAATCTGCCGTAGCAGGTACAATAAGTATTTTATTATTTAAAATGTATATCAAATTAAAATATTTACTTTAGTTAATGATAACTAGAGGTACTGTGAGCGATGAGCTCACTAAATGATACCCCCCGCCTCCCATTTGGTTATAACTGGTGAAAAAGTCCATGTTTTCCTGTGGCCGGGAAACCCAAAATATGTGTCGGATCAAAAAGTAAAATAGAAGATGCACAATGGCAATATGTAATAAAGATTCTGTGAAGGTTGCATCAAATTTCATTCAGTGGTATGAGAGGAGTTGCGATTAAGAGATGGGTACCCCAAAGCGTAACAGACGGACGAACAGACGGAAGGACGGACAGACGTACAGACGGACGGAATTAACGATTACTATATACCCTCCCGCTTTTCAAGCGGGGGGAGTATAAAAAATATTATGAACTGAGTCATCGTTCGTACCATGGCCACAATATATCATTCTCTACCATTCTAGAAGGAAAGAGAACTTAAGCTACTGTAAGCGAACTCCGGACCGTTGCTTGAGACGATAAGACTTAAAATCAAAACTCAAATGAATTTTTTCAAAATTAATGTATTAAAACTAGTTTCAATATTTTTATATGGTGACATTTGATTGATTGATTAATTGATTGTATACTGTTTAACGTCCCTCTCCAGAATATTTCACTGATATGGAGACGTCAGGTGACATTTGAAATCTCAACTGTGAATTTTTTTGGTTCTTCCAGGGTTATACCATTTTGCTTTGAATGGAAATCTCCCAGCTTCCCCGACACGGAAATGCTAAAAAGAACACGTGTGAACCATAATATATCTGAATGAATCAAATTCATTTGTTTTATTTTGCTTATTTTTGTTTCCATCTCGTTTATGCCCATAGGTATATGAATTTTCAA
This sequence comes from Saccostrea glomerata, assembly GCA_003671525.1. Taxonomy (NCBI): domain Eukaryota; kingdom Metazoa; phylum Mollusca; class Bivalvia; order Ostreida; family Ostreidae; genus Saccostrea; species Saccostrea glomerata. The sequence continues at coordinate 911,023 of PRKT01000059.1, read as the reverse complement.
TAGGAAATACTAGAGGTACTGTGAGCGGTGAGCTCACTAAATGATACCCCCGCCTCCATATAGTTATAATGGCAAAGTCCATGTTTTGCTGTGGCCGGAAAACCCAAAATATGTGTCGGATCAAAAAATAAAATAGGAGGTGCACAATGGCAGTATGTAATAAAGATTCTGTGAAAGTTTCATCAAATTTCATTCAGTGGTATGAGAGGAGTTGCGGATAAGAGATGGGTACCCCAAAGGGTAACAGACGGACGGACGGACAGAATTAACGATTACTATATACCCTCGCGCTTTTCAAGCGGAGAGTGTAACAAGGACCCATCCTGACGTCGGAATCCAGAATCCATTAAATGATCTAATCACATTGTTTTATTCCTCACTAAAAATATTTACAGCAGTGAAGGAGACATATCAGGATATGTTCGAGAAGTTTTGTAAATAATATGTGGCTGCTAAAAAAAGAACTTTAAGAAAATAAATCGCAAAATTTTAACACAATCGTTATTAATATTAAATCATGGTTTTCATTGGTCGCTTTTGTTAAAGAGCTTAATGACAAACGCGTTATTTTAACCTTTTAATCCTCAACTTCCCTTGCGGTTGTAGCAATGTGCATGCGGGGTGTATGTCTCTTAGTTGATTCGATACTCAAGAGCATGCTCTAGGTATGAACAACTTCTAAAACGAAGCAAGCTATTGACAAGGAAGTAGACGAAACAAGAATATCAGAACTCTCATTTGAAGTCAGCATTTCGCCAGTTTTGAGGTGGGCACAATGACCTTGGTATCAAAAAAATAATCATTAAGTCAAAAGCTAAATGAAGTTTTACATATAAATTGTTTAAGACATTTTTCACACACCTTTTAAATTGTTTACGGATTTTTCCGTTTTCCCCCAAACATGACGAGGAGACACGGAGGATGTGACCAATTTGCAGAGGGATGAATACTCTTTCTTGGCACTTGTTTCCACCTCTGATGTTTTGGAGGTCCTTGACGTGGAGACCGGTCCTTCGGATGAAACTGTATAAACCGAGGTCCCGTGTCGCAGTACATGTAGGTGCTGGCACGAAAAAAGGTCCCAGCTCAGTAGCCCTGAGGGCCCAGTATATGACAAAATTTGCAACTCTCCACTGGCAATTGCTGCCGTCTCCATATGAATGAAAAATTCTCTAAAACATTGAAAATTTTGCCTAAGTATTTTTTTTTCTGTGTGAAATTACCGAACAAATGAAGAGATGTTCAGACTCGACCTCGCTGAAGGAGAGAAGCATCCAAACTTATTTAAGATTTTGAAACTGAAAACCGCAAGATATCAAAAAGGGAACAACAAACAAATACATGTAAAGATATTATTAATATGACCTTCAAGTACTCATATATCTTGCATATGGAAATGATGTTTACCCGATTATCTCTTGTAGGTCAAGTAAAGCTGATAAAAATATTGATATCGGTTCAATTTTTCAATAACTGCACTGAACAATTACCTTGTATGTGTGAACTTCCATTGAGAAATCATGTTGAGAGTCTGTTTTTCAATCCAGTTTCTGATGATTTTCGGAGTACACGGTCTGCTTCACCCGGGAGGGACTGGCCCTACGATAGAGGAGAGATTTGAAGCATTAGAGAAGGAGTTACGAGGAAACATCACAACAATACAACAGCAGGTGTTCGCCTCAGAAACTCTGGCTCTCCGTCAAATCCTGACCCTAGAGAGTACCTTCAGGAAAGAGCTTGAGCATGAAATGGAGGAGCTGAAGGCCAATTTTTCAGCCCAAGAAATGCTTCTCATTCAGGAAAGGCAACTTAGGCTTGATTTGGAAAGGGAAATGAACAAGACGCTCGAGAATATTTCAAAAGTGCTGCAAATATCGAATTCCAGGATAGACAATGTTGTTACAGAACAGGAAGCCATGGGGAAACTGCTTAGGGTCAGTATGAAGAATGAGAGCACCTTACGGGCAGCGATACAGCAGCAAGTCAACCAGATATCTGTGTCCTTGTCTGATACCCAAAATCAATTGAAAACCCTGAGAGGATCAATCCAGAGTGCCTCGACATCTTCCGGAACAGGTAAATTTAATATATAGCTGAAAAGAAAATTTTCAAGTGTTATAATCATTTATTCTTGCGATTGAAGTGACAAAAAGCATTCTTTGCCAGGAAAAGAACCAAATATTTATATATGATCATCAAAAGACACTTTTAGCTTTTTAATCCAATCATCCATACAATTATCTAGTCTAAGATCTTCTTCCATCGTACTATTTCCACGTTTCCAACATATCTGTCAAATGCTCTGTTTCTTCTGCGTAAAGACTTGGGGAAAATATTAAATTTTCTATAAAAAAATCATAATCTTTCTTTCTGAGTACAGGTGACGGTCCAGTGGTAGCCTTTACAGCCTACGCTAACTCGGGCAAGGACTACAACACGGAGAAGATCGTGTTCAACTCGGTCATCACCAACTATGGCGGCGCTTACAACGGTGGCACGGGTATATTTACGTCTCCGACAGATGGCGTTTATGCCTTTACTTGGACACATCTGACCCAATATGGTCATTACTGTCATTCATATTTGACTAAGGACGGCGCCAGGCAAAACCTAGACGCCCACAGCAACTTATCAGGAATACATTCTACGGTTTATACGATGGCGACTATGACGGGGACATTACACCTCTCCAAAGGAGATCAAGTATGGATTCAGTCCCAGCACTGTGAAGGGTTTTTAGGTTCCCCGTACAACTCCTTCTCTGGATGGAAACTTTAATTATAATAAAAATCACCAAAAAATGCAGCTTAGTGAAATTACAGAAATTGTTAATTGATTAATATCCAATGAAAAATGATTCAGATAAGTAATCTAAATTATGGTAAAAGTAGTTTGAATTATTTAAATAAGAGTAATCGGGTCTGGATAGATTCGGGTTTATCAATATGATCGATGAAGAATAAATTGTGATGGGCATGTCATCTAGGCCCTCAATGGTAAGCTTCAACAGGAAACTGAAATAAAGGAGAGGTGAATGTGAAACATTGAACAAAAGGTTAGGTAAAGGTTTTCAAATGTAAGTTTAACGTCAAAGTCAAGAGTTTGAAAATATTTGTACTCAAAAAATTCTTGTCAAAATACTAGTGTTGTATGAAATGAAGTATAAAGTACGAACAGTGATCAAGTTTATTAGTCCATTCAAACGATACAAATGAGGAGCAGAGCAAACACGGACATTTAAAATATCAGAAGTGGGATGAGGTGCCATGGAGGAGTGAGCATCCTTTTCCAACCGGTCATATCCACAGTGTGCTCATCGACATGATCGACAGAAAAAAATGCCTTCGACAATTTTGGCGTAAATAATTGCTTTATATTCTCGGTATACAATGTAGTATGGAAAACGTCAGCATTTGACTTAATGATAGATTGCATATGCTGACAGAGCCAATGCACCGACCATAAAACTTGCGAAATGATGACTTTAAAAGAGTTTGCTACATACAATATCTTTGTTTCATTAACTTGTTTGTCAATAGCTTGCCTCGTCTTAGAAATACATGTAGTTCATGCATTTCGTATCGAATAAACTATGAAACATGAACCCAATGTGCAGTAATAAGGGAACTCTTTATTGCTACATTAGTAAGGGAAGTTGACAGTTAAAAAGTTTCAGGAAACTCAAGTTGTAGTCTGGGCACAAACAATGCCAATGCCAATTATCAAACATACTTTTCTTTAAAAAAATATTTCAATGAATCATTAAAATTTGACTAATTCTGATTTTTTTTTTTGGAAGGGATGGGGGGCTAAAGTAAATATGATGTGTTTAATGACACTACTTAACAATCACGGCCTTTTTTTTCTTTTGGTATTTTTGTCAAAAACAATGTCCCTAAAAGAATCTTCCTCACACAAGACACACGACTTCACAGATATATTTTGTAAGCAGGAGAAAGGATTTTAAATTGGATATAAAGTTAAACATTTCTTTGTGATAACCACATTGTATCAATGTAATTAATGTAAACACAAATTATAGCCATTCCTCAAAATGGAGTTTCATTAAATATAATTTTAGCTGAATAAAACTTTATGGGTTTTGTTTGTATTTACAGGGTTCTGGGATAGATATACCAGATCAACAATTGACTGTTTTAATACGAACTCTAGACGTTGATGGTTTCATAAACTACAAGTAAGCATTTTTTTTTAAAATTCAGAATCAACATTTTTTTCTTTCATATGGAATCCGGATAGGATCACGTAGTTCACAATCGCAACATTGAGTTTTGGGTCAGTGTGATGACGTGATATTGCAATGACGATGAAACGATAACAATGTCGTGATGGCACGATGAAGCATTGTTCAAGACTGATCTATCGTGCTAGTGCACCATCATCATTGCTTAGCATGATCGTCATCTTACCCATGATCGCTTTACCGCGCCACCGATCTTTCAGTCGATGCTCGATGATGCTATAATGAACTACATGACCCTATCTGGATTCCAAGCCTTCAAAACGAAATTTTATATTTTATAATTTCAATAATTTCTACATTACAGTCGGATACTGGACGAAAATGGATCCGAAACTCCATTCAGCCCGGAACCCCGATCTGCGTCTGTTGTGAGTTTCTCCTCAGAAAAATCCGAGAAAAACGTGTCGTCTGCCAGACGGCGGGCTTCAAGCACTGATACGGGGGTCAGTACAGATGGAGGCAATAAGCCTAAGTCTGCCAAAGATAAACCAAAGAAGAAAGAAAAGAAGAAAAAGAAATGACAGACTGGTGTGCATCGTCTCAGAACTGTTATGTCCAGAACACTGGCAATTAAGTTGTTTGGTTTCAGACCCGTGCCATGCGCAGATCTAGATTATTTTTCGAGGGGTCCCACTCAAACAAATGCTGGTCTTGTAATTTTTTGATCACCATAAAAAGTAAAAAAAAAAAAACTCGCCAAAACCTGGAAAAGTTCTGCAAGGACCTACATATCTGTATCTGTAGAAGCCGTAGATGTATCATCCATGAAAGTTTGGTCTGAGAAGGGCATTGGGTAACTTGGGAATGGTTTTGCTCCTAAAACTTTAATGGAAGCATACTTTTAGCATGATTCATTTTTCCAGTCAAGGTTTCAGATACCGCAATTTTCAGCCTAAGAATTTCCATACCAGAGAAATTTAAGGAACAGGTAAAAGTTTTTCTTGCAGATTAAAGTTTTTGGAGCAGATCTCATTTCCAAGATACTTTCAACCCTATAATATTATATTGAACAAACATACATGGATGATACATTTATGGATGCACACTACCAGGTTTGCTTTCGATGCTATATCTGAATGACATTTTCCGGATGAATGCCCAGGCTAAAGTATTTGAAGTAGGTTCATTCTTACGTATAATAAGCCTTGACCAAACCTGCACGGATGATGTACAGTGCCAGAATTGCTTCAGATCCCGGAAGCCACCTACATCATTCCAGACGAGTGATCAGGTTTAAGGTTTTTGGAACAGGTTCATTCTTAAACAACTGTTTGCCTTATCTTGACCAAATTTAAATGTACATGGAAGAAGCAGCAAGGTGTGCACTGCCAGAATGGTTTCAAATACTAGATTTGACCTGCATTTTTATTATGAGTGGCCAAGTTACAGTTTTGGAGCAGACTCATCATCAAAAAGAAACCATTAGGCCCATCCGAACCAAACTTTCATGGATAATGGATCAAGGTATGCACACTCTTAAACTTGCGTTAGATGCTGAACTTTACTTACCTTTTCTGAATGACTGAATAGTGTAAAGCTTTAAGATAAGTCCAGTCCCCAGTGTATGAAAGTCCTATCAGATCAAACTTGCATAAATATTACATCTAGGGATTCACACTATAAGATCATTTTTAAGTAAGGGGCTTTGTGCTACTTAAAGTCAACCATTCAGTGAGTTCTGAAATCTTAGATGTACCTGTTTTCTGTACTATGTCTTTCTTAATATTCAGGTTTTTGTTGAATTAATACATGTTATAATATTATAATTTTATTTTCGGAAAGTTTTAACTTAACTTAAATAACTGTTTTGGGTTACCTTTCTTTGTTTGTTTCACTGGCTTTACTTTCAAGAACAGCAGTATTTTTAATTTTAAAAAGATAAACATAAAATATTCATAATTCCTTTCCCAAAAGACCCTAAATGGTATTATTGAGTAAAATTTGATACGGACTTCCAGAATAGTTTCTTATTAAAAAGGCTTTATCAAAGTCAGAATGTATCACCCCTTTTCATTCCGTGTATTGAAGTACTACGAAAAACCCTAAAAACATTAGATTTCTTATGATTCATCTTGGAACAGCGTATACGAAATGCAAACCAACGATTTCTTCTACTCAAACTTTTGTAACAAATTTCTTCTCAATAAATCAAAAAGTAGCCACTTTTTTTATTTTGACGCTTTCAAAGAAAAATTAAGATTTTCGGTGTAACATGTGAGTACTTTTTTCAATAAAGACGTATACCTTTAATTTTAATTATGGCTCAAAAATATAATTCATCAGTAAAAAAAAATGTTTTTGTTAAAAACTTTTAAGAGTATTTTCTACTAAACTAATTTTTTTTTGATGATTGAAATTAGTAGCTTATTACTTATCTCATTTAAATCACCTGATTTTAGATAAATAAAAGAAAATTTATGAAAATAAAAGGAAATTAATAAACAAAGTAATCAGCAAAGGTTTTAAAGCATAATATTTTACATATATTGTGAGTCAAACTGATACATTTTTTTCGAAGAGGGCCGATTCTCGCTAGAAAATAGGATCCTTTGTACCTTGCTAAATGAACAAATCACAATGTCAGAGATAGCCAGAAGACTAAGAGCTACAAAATTATTATTGGTCACTTTATTTTAATTCCTTATTTTATTTGTTTGCTTTAAAGTATAGTCAAGGTAAGAAAACTTAAGTTAAAGATTTTTCTCTTTTCCGTGAAAGACGGAAAAGCAGTCAGAAGACTTAAGATAGGATGTTCACACTCAGATGGCTCCAGGACCCAGGACGTCTACAGTACGAGTAAGATATTTCGGACGGGATACCTGTAAGACAGTCACTGCAGAATGGAGGAGAGATGGTTCCATAGCAAAGAACAGGGTGGATTCAGCACAGAGTATTCAAATCAATCCTTTCCTTGAGGACATCATTCAAAAAATTGTTTGTTCTTATTTATAGTACATGTACATCATAAATTGTAGAATAAAAACACAATTTAAAATTTAACCAAAACATTCAGATTTATTCAAATGTTGTTTATCAATTTTTATACGCTTGAGCAAATGGGAAACCAAATTCACATATTTATGAAGAACATAAAGAATCACTTATAGTATTTACACGTATTTCTCAATTTACATTGAGATTTAGGCCAAATGATTTATTTGACTCAAAATAAGATAATAAGATAATAATTTACAACTTATTTGCATACACATGCAGTCAGAACCATTTGAAATAAGCGTTACATTGCATCGCTAATACTATATCACAAAAGAATATCACTATGTACAAAATGCAACAAAAACAAAATGGTACAGTGGCACACCTTGTTCAATACCAATGCAAGGATAAATACTGTAATGAGTTATGTACATAAACAAAATGAAATATTAACATAACTATTTTATGCTGCTAAAAGATATGCATATTTAAAGACACTATATAAAGCACTGACACAGATTTCTGTAAAATTAAGTTTTGACGATATCTAGAATTTTCTAAATTAATTCTCCCCGCCTCCTCCAACTAAAAGAATTTCGTGAGACTCATTTACTATTTTGAAAATGTCAAGATTTTAAAAATGTGTAAATAATACATAGTCCCCAAGATATAATAAAGAAGGAAACGAATTTTTCATGGAAAGGTGTATAAAATGGATGTTTTGCAAAACACAACACATTAATTATTTACACATAAATCAAAGCATCCTTAATAGAAACATGTATATTTTTACATCAAAAGTATTTATAATTATTTACATTTATTTACAAATTGAAATTGTTTTAGTGTTTAAATATTTTGTGTAGAATAAGGACAGAATATTATATAGTACGGCTTACAAACTAGTCCGAGTAGTTTTAGAATTTTAAGCAAAAGTAGCAATTTATAAAGATGAAATTTTTCTTTTCCAAGTCGAATTTCAAGTCGGAATCGAGATTTCAAAGTTTCGATCTCGTACTTCCGGTTTCAGATGGTTCATATCAGCATTATATTGGTGAGATTTCTATGTATTTGTATTTAAACGTATCTGCATATATTGTAAATTTGATTCCTGAATCCTCTCCTAGCTGTTTTAAAGCCATCCGTTGTATCTAATGCCAGAGGCATTCTTTAGGTCCCTCCTATTTTTTACAGTGTTAACATTTTTCACAAAAAAGAAAGATCGCTTATTCATCAGAAAGAGTCTAATACACGCTTTGCAATGGTTGTGTCCCTTTGTAGGATCAACCAAAAGCTCAAATGGGAAATAAATGGCATTTTTCATTTTATGCTACGAACATTTGGGCAAGCTCAAATAAATGAAATGTTCGATATATGCATGGGTAAGCTATACCCCCATTCTTGGGCTACCAAACACAAAATGCAATTAATTTTCTAGTCATTTGACAAAACTACAAACCCGAAAATTATAAATGCTACTGTGAAGATTATACGGGTTTGCCCCCAAAGATGGCAGCCAAGGAACATGAATTTCGGAAAGTGTGGATTCATCTAATAATGGTTTTAGTCCATTGAAGGGGGTGATGTACCATAGCCTATATTTATAGAAATAACCTTCAAGTGTATATTAATTTCAGACCCCAGAATTTTTAAAGTGTAGCACCAGAGAAATTATTTTACACTTAATACTGGGAATTAAACCCTTTTCCCTGATACTTCCCATCTTTTATAGGATATTAATTTGTATTTAAGGTCCTGTGTATATTTTTAAAACAATTTTTACACAATCACTTAACACATTTTCGAAAGAAATACAGGTTTATAGACAGATTGACAAGCAACTCAACTTGTTTCAAGAATTATATTACTGTCCCCAGAGACATCAATAATAATTCAATATGGCTCCCGGACTGGATTCTTACTCTTGTGTTATCTCAGTAAAATCAAAAGTTTGTGGTCTTTGTTAAGCACTTATGGGGAGTGGCAAATCTCTGGATTTATATGTCTCTGCTGTATGCATCACACAGACAATAAATTAACTATGCATGGTTTTACCTTCCTATTTGTATCCTTTGTTTGGTCAATGTCAGGGAGCCTGTTTATAGAGAATCAAATATGAGATAAATGTTTAAAACTTGATAATTATTCCAAGGAAATTTCTGATAAATTTTCCTTCCAAGTAACTTTCTGTAAGCCTACTTGTAAAGAGATGCTAGCCTAATGCTTCCTTACTTCAAATCTAAGTGATATCTTTTGGCACCTGTACTGCATTTCTGGTATTGTCTGTTTTCAGTGCTATTGCTAACCCATATGTGTAGGGATATTTATAGATATTGCTTCATGGTAACTGTAATATGTTGGGCAAAGGCTGACTTGGATGTTTGTTGGAGGTATTGTAGTGTAGACATGGTCTATGAGAGTTCTATTGTCAGTTGTTGGGAAATTCACTAACTGATGGTATCCTAATTTTTCCATGTGCTTCTGAATTGGTGTTGGTGAAGTCAATAAATTTTCATTAAAATCACCCATAATGATACTGTTTCTTGAAGTTTGCTTCAGTGCCCTGAGAAGCATTGTCAACTTCTGGAGGAAGAACTTGGTAGGGTAAACATTGGGTCTGTAAATGACAACTATTGTGATCTCAGCGACTGTATCTCGAAGTATCATTCCCTCAATATTTTCTATTGGAAACTGTTCTCTTACTATGTTGCTGTTGTCTTTTATATATGCTGCAACTCCACCTCCTTTTGCTTCTTTCAATTTGGTAAAAGTCTCATCTTGTCCTGAGTATGCCTGATAACGGGAGACATGATGTAACTGAAAGTTTTCCAATGCAACATTTTCAAGATTTTGAGAATCTTTTAACCATGTTTCTGTCAAACATATTAAATCTGCTTTTTTAAATCTAACATCATGAACTAAATCAAGAAGATGATGCTGTAAGCTTTGAATGTTGTGCAACACAATTGATCTGAATGGTACTTCTTGATTGTTGACTGTGAAAAGATGTTGCATTTTAGACATTGCATCTGATATCTTTTTGTCAGCATAGATTTTTTTATGGAAAATCTGCTCATTCGCAACAGAAATACTTAAACCTCTTTCTGTTGTCACTCTGCTTAAAGCCACATAAGCCTGTCCTGCAGAGAAAGTGCGATTGAGATCAACAACTATTTCTGAAGTTGTCATGCCTTGTACTTTGTGTGCTGTACATGCCCAGGCCAGACGTAATGGAAATTGATGCCTAACAAAATTTTTGTTTGATGAATTCCTCATATCTTCTTCACAACGATTGATTGTCACAATAGTAACATTTCCTATATTTTGTCCCGTTTTCTTTCCCACATTTTCATTATCAAAAGATATATTTATTGCCTTCACTTCTTCACTGATGTTATCCTTCACAATTTTGACCACTGTTCCAGTAACGCCATTGACAAGTCCATCTGCAACACAAATATTGCGAATTAACATAACTCTAGCATTAACAGATAGCATTAATGAACTCGTCATACTATCATTCTTGCAGCGAACAAATGGAGTGTCTCGTAAATGTAGTTTTCCACTTGTCTTGTCCCTTTCAAAATCTTTTGCTGGTATTTCCTGAATGTTTTCACACGTTTTCTTGATCATATTCAAGTTGAAATCATTCACTTCTTCATTAGTTGAAAAAACATGAAGAGCCTCATCATTTCCATCTCTTACACAACGTTTCAACATTTCAAGAACTTCAGGATGTAAATCTTCATTTAGTGTTCTTGTGCGTATTAAGTTTAAGTTCTCAGCAAATGATAGATCTTCCTTCTGGCGCATGACTTCCTTTAATTCTACAAGTTTGAAATACTCATTCCAAAAGTCCTCTGGATATGAACCATTTTCCATATAGAGTCTCTCATCCTGTCGCTGTTTTACAGGGGGCAGTTGGTAGAAATCTCCTACAGCAAGTACAGAAACACCACCAAAAGGTTTCTTGCATCTCTTGATTTGAACTAGTCTTTCATGTATATAATACAGAAGCTTTTTGTATACCATAGAGATTTCATCTATGATAAGAATTTTCAAATCTTCTAATTCAGCTCGTATCGGACTAAGACTCTGCTCTTTCAAGGGTTCATAAGGTAGAGGCATGTACTTATTCAGACAGAATGCATGGTGAATTGTGCAGCCACCTATGTTAAATGCTGCAGTTCCCGTGAAAGCAGTGAGCAAGATACATGTTTTGTCAGGTTCTGTGCAAGATTTTTGCAAAATTTCATTGGCTATGTGATGAACACTTTTGATAAGATGACTTTTTCCTGTACCAGCTCCTCCAGTAATGAATATATGAAAGGGTTCAGGTTTGCTGTTGTCAAGTATTTGAAGACACCACTCTCGCACATGATACATCACATTGCGTTGGTTTTCATTAAGGGTTCTTAACAAAGGCATCAATTCTTCTTTTGAGTTACACTTTGTCACAGTATATGGAACATCAAAGGGAACATCTGTGAGTGACTTGAGTGGCTTGAGTGTTGTCATTAACATTAACATCCTTCCTCTCTTTAGTTTTACATGTGTCCCTTTCAAGCTCAGTTTCAGGACATAAAGTTGCCCATGCATCTTCAACATCTCCTAGCATTTCATACATTTCCTGTGCTTCATCTAGAGCTTTTTCATTAGGTGCATATTTAGCCATGTTTGCATCTACGATTTGTTTCACAGATTCAAGATTTTCTTTTCCTTCCAAGCTGACATGTCCATTTTCATAAAAGTCTTGGTATGTGTCAAACCCAGGAGGTTTAAGGTGACAAATTTGGCGATGTGGAAGATACAACTGCAGTATTGTTTGGAAATGCTTTTCAGGTGTTTTTTCTGCACTAAATCTTGGATATCGAATAATTGCGGGTTCAGATCTTGAGCGCCTTTGAATGAAACCTTTATTTTCTAGCAATTCATAAACCTCTTTGTGTTCTTTCTTTGGAATCTGTGACTTTGCTAGAACTCTAAATTCTGAGCAGAAAGTTGCAAGGCACATGCATGGGAAATCACCATTCAATGGTCTAGCTTTGTAACGGTCAACAATGCTAGTCATCCATAAATCATCATCTTCATCAATTTCTAAATTAGTCTCCTGTTCGGGTTCATGTGTTTTGTTCTTGGTTAGAAGTGACAGGGGCTTACTTAACCTAGTAGGATTTTCACCAACAGGAATGAAAAGCACTTTCCTCGAACATTCGCGCATTCTTAAATTGCATATTCGGTATACAGCTTCTTGCACACTTACTTCACGGTGATTGAGATATGCGGAACCTATTTTCTTCATTGTTTGCTTAGCATTCATATTTCCCTCTGCAGCTTCAATCTTTGTTTGTTTCAAAAGCATGCCCATCTCTCGTTCTGCTTTCGATATGTATGAGACAACATATACTATGCAACTAAATGGATCTAACACAAACTGAATGTCCATGTTTGCATCCCAGCATTTCAATAAGTACGGGTTGTACTGATTTATCCACAGTTCATTTGGGTTTCTCCTTAAAATAACTGACTGCTTTGAGCTAACAATGTTGTAGGCTTTCTCATACAAATCTTGAGTTAAATTTAGCTCATTAAAGAGTGCTTTAGTTGTTTTTCCACACTCCAAATTTTCATCCATGATCTTTTCCCAAACACAGGTTAATATGTTTTTGGCATGAATCTTTTGCATTTCAGCATCATCGTCATTGTTGTCTTCAGGCGGGGAAGAAATAAAAGTCTGGCTTGTAGGTGGTCTTGGAAAGTTAAAACGACACTCCTTACCACCTTTTTTGCAAGACTTAGAATGTTTCTTACTATGTTGTTGTACTTGTAAAACAGTGTCATGTAAATGTGGCTCCTTTTCTTTAACTGGGATGGAACATGTCACATATTTGTCTATAAATTCACATACAGCTTGTTTCCCATCTTCTAACAATTTTGGAGCATCAAGAACCCAGAATAGACAATGAACATGTGGGGAGCCCCTTTGCTGAAATTCAACTCTGTAGAAGTAATCTTTAATTTGTCCAATTGGGTGAGCCGGGCTTAAGATAACTTCATGCAGAAATATATGAAATCTGTGCTCAAACATTCTTGCAACAATTACTGGGTTTGATTTCAACAATTTGCTTTTCTCTGTCCAATCCAAATCATCGGCTGTTCTTTTATCACCTTGTTGTTTAAGTAATACATTTAAAATTTCACACCAGCGAAATTCAGCAGAAGAAAAAGAACAAAACCAAGTTGGTATCCCTAACTGTCTCAACATGGCAAACAAATCTTTCTGCACATTCTGCCAAAATGAAGGTGTTCCCCTTATTGGTTGCAAAAAACGCAAAGCATCGTCATTTTTAAGCAGTTTGCTTAAAGCTTCTGGGTCTTGCAACATGCTTGAAGTAATTTTTGATCCATGTTTCGTTTTTTCAAATGACTTTCTAAGAGATATTTGTGTTTTGTCAATAACTTGTTTCAGTTCCGACAAATACTGACTGAAAAAAATATAATCAGTGTCTTGTGCAAATCTATTGTCCACATGCATGAGTCTGTTGTTAAAGTACTTTGACAAAGTTATGTTCATGTTCCTTTCCTCTGTCCAAGTGTTCTTTCCATTTGGAAATAAATGAGGAAAAGCCTTTGCTTCGTTTCCTTTCTCTTGCAGCATCCTTACTGGGTTTTTGCCTTCAGCTGGGGCAATGTTGTATATGTCATCAAAATAATGATCCAAGACTTCTTGTCCAATGTCAGAGGGTTGAAGGCATGTGTCATACTGAATTCCAGACATTGGATTGATATCTTCTTCTGTAGCATCTCCTTCCTCCTGTTCAGTTTCTTCTAAACTGGTTTTCAGATCTGACTTGGGCTGATTTTCTGTGCATTTGTCCTTGTTCTTTCCATGTATATTTGATACATCTGCGTACCATTCATTATGCTCCTTTAAATAACACAAAGCCCTTTGAATATGCAATGGGTTGACAAATTGATATTCATAGTGTCCCTTGTACTCAAGTTTGCGTTTTAGTTTTACTTTCAATATCATGTCATCTTCTTCCATTCTGGGCAAATTCTGAACTTCTGTGATATTTGATGGAACACAAACAACAGGACCTTGAATTGCATGTTGACCTCCTTTTGGAAGAGCAGCAACTTTCATGAATGGTATGTGCAAGGAAACCAAATGTTTCTCTAATGTATTTAGTTCTCTCAAAACCACTGGAATGTCCACTAGTCCCATATTATTACAATTACTTTCTGCAGGTATTTGTCCATTTGAAATCTTTCTGTAACATGTCTTGCATAACCAAACTGATGAATATGTACATTTTTCAGAACACTCCTTTGTGCAGTCATGGGTATATTTGTCTGATATACATTTTTCAGAAATAAGCCTAGTTGATTCTGATTTGTTCTCAAAATGCCCGGATTGGACACGTTGCACTTGGTTTTCAAAGAGGAGTCGATGGCAACAAGCACATGCATAACTAGGGCCTTGAATGATTTTTTTCTTAAAGCTTTCCATTACATAATCCAGTTCCATATGCTTAACCTTTTCTATATTCTTTTTCTTATGCTTGCTCTTCTGCATCTTCTTTTTAACTTCAGGGTTAGTATCATATCTCTTCTTATTGTATTCTTTCTTTTTTGTCTGAAACTCTTCAGTTCTATATTTTGACTTGTTCAAACTCTTCAAATTGTCACGAAACTCTGCACGTTGATACCTTTTTGTACTTTTTTTCTTCACCTTCTCTCTGTGGTTACTATTTGTTCGATATTTGACTATACTTTTTTGTTGAACAGCAGCTCTGTGTTTTTCATTAGTGTTGTATTTCTTTTTACTGTTTTCTTTTAGATGACATCTGTAATTTTCATTTCTCTTGTACTTTTCTTTGCCTCTTTGTATTAAATTCTCCCTGTAAGTTTTGTCACTTTTGTATTTTGTACCACTTGATCGTAATTTTATTTCTTTGTAATTTTCATCTTTTTTGTACTTTGCTTTACGTGCATTCAGAACTGTCCTCCTGTACTTCTCATCTGCTCGGTATTTTTCTTTCATTTTGGTTCTCCTTTTCTTTTTTACCTGAGCTTGGTCATTGTGGACTTTTTTTAAAGACAAAACATGTTTTCTAAATACCGCACATGTTTCATATTGATTTTTATACCAGTCTCTTTTCTTCCTTCTGTCTCTCTCAACTGCTTCAGTAGGTTTGCAGGGTATTTCCACTGTACTTGAAATTGGACATGATATTTTGGGTACTATACTCTCTCTGCCAGATGCATGTGCTTTATCCAGAGGATTTCTGTTATATACAGATACCACTACATTGTAATGATTTTGGTTCACATGATCAAGATATATGGCACCTTCAACTGGGGTCCACTCTTTGTCTATAAGATAGCCACTTAATTTTTTCCATGTATTATCTACATATGTAAAAACTGGAACCCTCAACATATGTGATATAGCAATCACTTCAAATTCTGTTGCCCATACACCTAAAGTTCTGATTGAATTTATGTAACTTTGAAGACACTGATTTGACCTTAAGAGGTTTTCAAACATTGGGTAATTGCGCAACACATATCGACACATTTCAAAGCGTACATTTTCATGAGCATCTTCTGAACCAGACAAATAAAGTGACACAGCTCTGAAGAAGCAATTTCCATCCCCTAAAACTCTCTGACATTGAAGTGGTCCTCCAGCATTTACAATACTAACAGCTTGTGGTATTGTATCTGCAAAGAATGGAATCTGCAGTTTTTCACACATTGTTTGTCTAATGCTACAGGGCACATGTTGAAACAGTGTTTCCTTGGGGGTTTCAACATTAACAACTTCTATGTCTTCATGATGTGTGTTTACAGCCAAATCATTCATTTCATGGTTGATGTTTTGTGAACAAGCAATAGATTTACAAGATACTCCAGTTATTTCACACTGAATAGCACTTGTTATACCCATGGAATGTGCTAATTCAATTATGTGCATGTAAGCATCATCTATATGCTTGACAAATTTACATGTACTTTTCCCATCAGCTATTACTTTTCCAGTATGTGACCTGGAATGTGAATCAAATACAAAATACCCTTGAGTCAATTTTCCCACTATAAAGGTACTTTCACAAAAGCATACAAAACACCCATCCTTGTTATTTAAACCAGCATGCAATGCTTCTATGAGGCTTTTGGCATTGAAGGGGCTCAAATCAGGCATTTCGTCATGAAAGTTTGCTGGGATTAATGTACTGACAGACTCATCAAAGGCAAATGTAAACAACTCATTGTGAATTTCAAGTGTATCTGGGAGATCAGATATTAATAGATAATGGTGATCAATATTTGAGTATTTTTGTAATTTCTCATATAATTCATTTCCTGTCATGAGAATTTTATCCATTTCTTTTACCTTCCAGAGATGGGCAGATTTCAATTTGTGATATGAAAGGGCTGATAAACAGTTAGGAACACATTGTAGTCCTGCACTTGTCCCAAAAAAACCATTTCCTTGATTGAAACTACCTTGTATGGAGGGCCATAAGACTTGCTTTTCCATTTCATTCACTAAAGGAGGTCCAAAATAAATACTGGTTTCCTTTCCCTCACTATCTATAATGTCTTCTCCAGTTTTAATGGTAGCATTTCTAGATTGGTTTTCATTTTCATCACAAGAACAATTTTGATTTTTACACAAGCTACAGGTATGTTCAAAATTTTCTCTTGATGTTCTGGTATATACCACATGTGCTGGAGATTTTGATTTGAATGTTTCGAATGTCAAAGATGTCTTGTTGAATTTGCCCAAATTCTGAGAACAATTGAAAGGCTGTTCTCTCTCTGTAACCATGTCAGATTGTTTCTCATTAGTAACCAAGTCAGATCGAGTGTTTTCTGTGACCAAGTTAGACTGTGTGTTTTCTGTGACCAAGTCAGACTGTTCTTCATTATCAACCAAGTTAGACCTTTTTGCATCTTTTGTAATATCCAGACTATCTTTCAAGGATAGTACTGGTTGCGTCTGATCTGCAAGGCATGGCATATTGCCATCTTGGTGCCAGGGTACACTCGATGGTGTACAGACTGTATCAGTGACAGATACTCTGTTAGGAGTACTCACTGTAACAGAATCAGAGATCGGTGTCGTACACACGTATATGGTACTCAGACTTCCCTGAGGAGATGCCAACCTCAGAGCATTTGTTGGATTCATTTTCTCATGATGAGAGGCCTGAATCCCGGCCACAGGTTCTCCCAATGAAGACAACCCATCTGAGGTATCCGTCTCAGTAAAACAGCAGGGGCCACTATCTTCAGTTTCTGCTTCAGTCTTTGCATTTTTGATTTTCTCTCTTTTGCGCTCCCTGTCTTTGCTTTTTTCATTTCTTACATTTCTTCTTTTCCTCTTAGGCATCTAAAAAAAATCATTAAAGTATTATATATGTGGGGAGAAAAAGAGTTCCATTGACCACAATGCTTTCAATATTAATCAATGCTTTTATATAACTTTCAGTCATAATAATAAAACGCCCTTCTACTCAGTACTGGGTCATATGCCTTTCCAATAATGTTTAATTTATAATTCTTCATAATCAACGAGAGGCCCACGGGCCTTATAGGTCACCTGATTATCATGTAACAACTTTCGAACAAATGAATTTTGTTCTGCACCCCAACCCAAAGGAACCACTGACCCTGGGGCCACAAGATGTCAAAATGTTGGAAATTTTATCATAAATGTTATTTCATCATGAATGGTTGATTAATACCAAAGAGCAGATTTCAAGGAAATTTATTTTCAGAATAGCCGGTTTTGCTAAAATTATCCTATGTTTCCCACTATTGTTGATGTCCCTGGCATACTCTCCTAACTAGACAATGATTCTTTATATTTCCATTTCATTGTGAAAAAATTGTAGACTTAGATATTAAAAATGTAGACTAATAGATTTAACAGTCAGGGGTGTGATTGAAATCCATCATTTTTAAAAATGATTGATAATGGTCATTTCTTCTAAGTATATAATGTACACGTTCTTCTTATTTTTGTAAATATGACCTCTTTCCATCATATTTCTATTTCCAAGTCAATTTTCCCAACCCATTTACTACAGTAATAAGATATAGTACACTATCCTGCCATAGACCCTTCTGTAGAGAAACATCTTGACAAGTAATTGAAACCAAAATAATTTAGTGCGCCCCGTAAAACTAACGAGATAATTAAGTGCGCCCAGACCTAACAATTTGATAAAAAATGATGAAATACAGTCATATTTAATATCAGAGGTAACTCTATTTCTAAAATAAATTTCAAAATAGAAATGACTGATTTTAATCATTATTCAAAAAAATGATGAATTTCAATCATTATCAAAAATCAATTTTATGACTAGAAATCATCATTTTTAAAAATGATGGATTTCCATCACACCCCTGACTGTTTAAATTACATGAGGAATTCCATGCCAATTTCAATATCCTCGCACACTGACGTGAAACACAATGGCAGCCGCACGAGATTTACATGCATATTTGGCCTCCTTAGCGTCAGACACAGAGACAGATGCGCACGAGATTTGCATGCGTATTAGGCCCCCTCAGCTGCTGACTTATCGACTAGCCTTATTTACATTCTGGCAGAATTATCAAGAAATAAACTCCCCCAACTTTCAAACATTTATCACAGAGAAAAAATCAGAAATGGAAATATTCATATATATATATCACCAAAGTTACATTTTTGAAATTTCGGTCAAGCTTGAATTTCAAAACCAAGTGGTAAAAAATGATATCATGAATAGAAACATCTTGTAATGCTTATGTCAAGCATGAAAACCTTACCTCTTACAATCAAAAGTGATATGGAAAGATAACGTTTTTTTGAAAAATAGATAGGACTTCAAGTTAACGCAGCTAGGTTAAAGACTCCCTAAGTACCTCACCTTATGCAGAGCTTCAAAAATTTATTACGTCACGATAAAAATGTGCAAATGAATCTCGACAAATAAATACTGGTACTAATTTTCTTTTTCCTACACTCTTATATGCAGTCATTTGTCATTAATATTGTATATATTAATCATGTAAATCAATGTGTAACTTTTCTTGTCATTACATTTTTATAACACTATTTGAATGTAGAATTAAGATTACCATTACATTTATGCTGTACTGACTGAGATGATGTCATAGAGTTGTTTGACATGCAGATTTTCTGTACTTGAGACAAAGATCAAGCTTTTGAAGCTTGTAAATATGAATTAAAAACTAAATAAGCGTGATTTGACTAAAACAGTCTTTTTTTTGAATGCATTAATCATATTTTCCAGTCTACTCTTATTAAATTGAAAGCATTAGGTCTCATATTATTTATAAGCCTCAGTAATCCACATTTATACATACATGTACTAAAATCACAAGCAAAACTCCTAGAAAATCTCAAAAAGTCAGCTGTATTTGCTCAAGTATAAATCATGATTTTTTTTTTAAACACTTGTAGCTATTTCCCTACTATTTTGAAAAGTGCTGGGAGCAAGTTGTCCGCTGTGGTTTTTTTTCATAATTTTACCTTACCTCAATGCGTATAATATCAATATAAGGATTCAATCAAAAGATGACCAACTTTTATTTTATTCCCGGGCATGATGAAGTTGCTCCCAGCACTTTCTGGTTAAGGAATTTGTCCTTAACGAAAAACAACTAATTTCATGGTAAAAAAATTATTCGCATATCATTCAACTTCTACGATCTTTGTGGTAAAATATTTCTAATTTTAAATGTGTCACATGACAAACAGCTGAACTTTAGTGAAGTAACTCGCTTTGACCGAACTTGGCAGAGACCCCATACATGCATTTGCATTAGAAGAATTCTCATTAAATAAAAACTCATGCTAAAAAAAATACTATCAACATTATATTAATTTTCAAGGAATATGTTAGGATGAATTTCCTATGGCCGGCCTTAATTTAGCTGCGAAGGTCCCAGGATCAAACTTAATGTATTTGGAAAGATCCAATCGCCCCATTTCTTCTCAGTCAAAAGTTGTGACCAAGGTTACAGTTTTTGTAACCAATTGACAGACTAAAATATGAATGAGATTCAATGTGCCCTTCACAAAAGCTGCAGACAACAACTAGTTTGTGGGTAAATGCTCTCGAGTAATACCCCCATTCTGAATCTGATGTGAAAATACCCTCTCATATTGACTTCAAAATTCTACCAGTTTTATGAATTCCAATACATGTATATAGCATGCCAAAACAAATTGTGTACTAAAATTTCAGAATCTGTGATGAGTAGTTTCTGGGGAAAGTGTGATAAGATTTTTTAAAAGGGAAGAGGCAAAGAATGCCCTCAGCAAAACACAGATGAACAGGGAGTAAACATAGGATTTGAACAAAATAATTATTAGGCATGCCTAAATAAATTGTATGCTCAAATTTCAATCGCATATGATGATTTGTTTTTAAGAAAACTTTAACAGAAATTTGATGCACACAGATGCAGAGATAAACAAGATGTGTTTGTGAAACACTATGCGCCCGGCGACAACAAAGTTCAAAAAATCTATTTTTAGCATATTGGTCACAGTCAAGGTCACAAGGTCATTGACCATGGTGTCATTTGAAGCACTTAATCGGTGGAGTATGCATCCCAAATATGAAGTCCCTGTCTCCTATGGTTCAAAAGTTATGGTAAAAAGCTATTTTTAGCATATAGGTCACAGTCAAGGTCACAAGATCATTGACCTTGTCGTCGTTTGAAAAGATTTTATTAGTGGAGTATGCATATCAAATATGAAGTCCCTATCTCCTATGGTTAAAAAGTTATGACAGACAGTGGAAAAAGCTATTTTTAGCATATAGATCACAGACAAGGTCACAAGGTCATTGACCTTGGTGTCATTTGAAAGGACTTTATTAGTGGAGTATGCATACCAAATATGAAGTCTCAATCTCTTATTGTTCAAAAGTTATGGCAAAAAGTGTAAAAAGCTATTTTTAGCATATAGGTCACAGTCAAGGTCACAAGATCATTGATCTTGTCGTCGTTTGAAAGGACTTTATTAGTGGAGTATGCTTACCAAATATGAAGTCCCTATCTCCTATTGTTAAAAAGTTATGACAAACAGTGGAAAAAGCTATTTTTAGCAAATAGGTCACAGTCAAGGTCACAAGGTCATTGACCTTGATGTCATTTGAAAGGACTTTATTAGAGGAGTATGCATACCAAATATGAAGTCTCTATCTCTTACGGTTTAAAAGTTTTGGCGAAGGTTAAAGTTGACAACAGACAGACAGACAAACAGACAAACAGATAAACAGACAAACAGACAGGACAAAAACAATATGCGCCCCGAAAAAATTCGGGCGCATAAAAAGAAGTTGAAATGGGATTTGGAGAGAAATTAATCACAGCATAATATGTGGCATGCCTAAACAAATAATTGGTTAAAATTTCAATCATCTTTAATGAGAATTGTTGTGGAACCTGTGACTTTGGAACCTGTGACTGAAATTTGTAATGGACAGACAGACACACAAGGGTCAAAACAGTAAACTCCCTGTCCTTCGAAGCAGGGGTGTAATATCCCACTGATTGTTTTAGATCTTGTCAGGTGCTAATCTTAAGCTTTGTTTGTGGTTTTCTTTCCACGTCCCTCACCTGAGTAATTTTGGTGTAGTAGTTCTTTACCAGATTTCCCCTCTTGTAATACCAGTACTTATTGTGGCCCCTACCTTCCTCTCCTGTTATGATTTTAATACTTTAGAATTTACACTACCCAAAAATGCTTCCACATCACTTTCATTTTCCTAGCATAGTAGTTTTAAAGATTTCTATGTTTTTCAATGTAAAACTTGGATTACCTTACTGTGAAATCACTCAACTACTGGGTTCATGACTTTTACATCTTAGAATATACACTACACTTTGATGCTCCCACATAAGTATCAGTTTTCCTAGCCCAGCGCTTCTTGAGAAAAAGATTCATAGAGTATTTCCCTTTATATTTGTATGTAAAACTTTGAGTAACAGTCATTGATAACATAACAGTGATAACAGTGAGCAGTCATTGTGGCTACCCCCCTAACCCCGAGGGTCATGATTTGAACAAAACTGAATCTACACTGCCTGATGATGCTTCCATATAAATATGACAAATTATGCCTTTGCTATTCTTGTAAAGAAAATTTTTAAAGAATTTCTGAATTATCTCCCCTTGAATGAGTTGCGGATAACAAATGGGTATCTGGCCCTTTATTTGAACAGCTTGAATCCCCTTTACCCAAGGATACTTTGTGTCAAGTTTGGTTGAAATTGGCCCAGTTGTTTTTGCGAAGAGGTCGAAAATGTGGAAAGTTTACAGACAGACAGATGGATAGACATCTGGACAGACAGACGCCAGACAATACGTGATCAGAAAAGCTCACTTGCGCTTTCAGCTCAGGTGAGCTAAAAAGGTAAAAAAAAAAAAGGTTAAATAAATACATTGTACAACAAATAATGGTTTGAGCTTTGTTATTGTCAGGTACTTCTTCCTATCTTTATCGACTTTTAACTGTCAATGATACGACTAGAAATACACATGTAGCATACGCAATACATATGGTTACACCTGTCTACTGTTATAAATCTATATAAATTTAATACCATAAAACTGCTTATTTTCTAGAGAAGAGACTATTTCTTCATTTTAGGACTACTCCCTAAACAAGAGGCCCATTGGCCACATCGCTCACCTGAGAAGCTTTGACCATTCCGTTCTTTACTCGATTTCCCCCTTGTAATACATATTGTTACCTAATCCAACCCCACTGATCATAATTAAGACAATTTGAAATTTACACTACCACGGGATGCTTTGATTCCCCATTGTCCAACTTTGATTCCCATTGTGACCCTGCCCTACCCCAGGGGTCATGATTTTAACAATTTAGAATCAACACTACCCAAGGATGCTTCAACATACGTTTCAGCTTTTCTGGCCCAGTGGTTCTTGAGAAGATTTTCCCTATATAATTCTATGTTAAACTTTGATTCCTCATTGTGGCCCTGCCCAACCCCCAGGGGTCATGATTTTAACTATTTAGAACAGAATCTACACTACCCCAGGATGCTTCCACATACGTTTCAGCTTTTCTAGCCCAGTTCTTGAGAAATAGATTTTTTAATGATCCCACTCTGTTTTTGTCTTCTCTTGATTATCTCCCCTTGTGAGGGGACTTGGCCCTTCATTCAAACAATTTAAATTTCCCCCAAGGATGCTTTGTACCAGGTTTGGTCAAAATTAGCCCAGTGGTTCTTGAAAAGTCGAAAAAATGAAAAGTTTACAGATGGACAGACGGACGACAGATAAAATGTGTTCAGAAAAGCTCACTTGAGCCTTCAGCTCAGGTGAGCTAAAAATCAGTTCCCTGGAACTATTCTCTCAGGAATATTTATTAATAATTTTGACCTATCACAGTGTTCATTAGGCAGAGTGTTCAAGGATTCTCGAGTCTGTGATGCAATGTTATTAGCAATGGAAGTATGACATTAAAACATTTTGAAATGTGATGTCAAAATCATACATGAATTCTAAAAAAATGAAGACAAAGATATTTTTTTTTAATGTCTGTAAAAATACTTTTTGAGAATAATTTATTTTAATGCTCTTGGACAAGATTCTTTAGTTATCATACAATCTTTCAAGCCCATGCATTTGTGATTATGCCTCTTATAGTGTTTTTTAAAAATGTCGGATTATCTGGTAAACAAAATTTAAAGATTCGCTTTGGATTGTTTTGGTGTTACAGTAATATAACAGTTATGGAGTGGGAATGGGAACTCATTATGGAATGGGAATGGGAACTCGGGAATAGCAAATTTATATTCCCCTCGGCAGGAAACCATTTCCTTTGACGGTTTGCCACCAAGGGAAAGGCGCCAAGGTAAATAGCTTTATCCCCCTGGAAATCAAAAATCTGCTATTTCCCTCATACCCATTCCATAACTGTACCTTGAAACATGATTATGTTTTTTTCCATAATGAACTATAACATGAGGCCCATGGACAACACTGGTCACAAGAACACATGGATGTGGTTAAAACACAAAACATCTCAGCATTGAAAAGTTTACTTGGAATGGACTGAATTTTTTACTACTTGATGATGCCACCATATCAATACATGTATAGCATACATGTATAACTTTGCTAGATATATCTTTGTAAAAAAAAAATTGATCTCCCATTATGGCCCCTCCCTACACATGCTACATCCCCTCTGAGTGTTCCAGGGTCATTATTTGAAAAACAAAATTTAATCACTACATTACATGCCGATGCTAACATGTCAATTCTTGGAAAGGAGATTTTTTTCAAATATATTCCTATTAAGACTATTATCCTTCCTTGTGGCCATGGGGGGGGGGGGGGGGG